>BFEA01000515.1:339592-351821 GCA_003427395.1 Chara braunii | reverse complement strand
TCTCTCTCTCTCTCTCTCTCTCTCTCTCTCTCTCTCTCTCTCTCTCTCTCTCTCTCTCTCTCTCTCTCTCTCCCACACACACAGACACTGTTGCCATAGCTACCGTTGACCATGAGCAGCTTGGAACCACTGCACTCCACGAACAGGTACGTTCGCTGCGTTCCCTGTCGTCACTTCCCCTTGTGCACCCCGTTGCAGCACATCCTGGTCACACTGGTCGCCCGCTCTAGTGCGCCCCCCCCTTCGCCCTGGTCACCCCGCTGTCCAAATGTCCAGTTCCCCCTGGTCGCCTGCTACGTGGGCGGGGAACGCCTTGCATGCTGCTCCCAACGCGTTGACCTGCCTGGATCCCACTATGTTGTGGGCCAGGTACACCTTGCATGCTCCTTTCCCCCGCGTCACTCCCCTCACACACGGAGTAACCGCCTCAGCGCTGGCGCGTCTTCCCTGCGCTTGCATACGCGGGTACACCTTGCTCGTACTGAGTGCGTCCTTCCTCTCTTCGCTGTCTTTCCCTATATGCTGGACCGTGACCTTTTACGGAGCACATGCTGCTGAGGGCCCGAGTACCCCCGTAATGTGGGAATTCCAGTCCAATGGTACCGATAGGCGTTGTAGTCGAAATCAAAGAGAACTGTTCTAGTTACCAAATCAGAATATGTGCCGAGCATAATGGTACCGCAGCCCCGTAACCTGGCTGTATTGGCCCAAGGACCGTACCAGTCCGGTGACAGACCAAAGCCCCACGCCAGTGTCGTACATACCCAAGATGATGAAGAGGGCCTCAATATTGAACCGTTGAGTCCCATTGACATAGCCGTCTGGGACTGCAGCTACTGGCCGCGGTATTTTGCAGCAACTGTTCCGTRACAATGCCTCCGACCGTAGCACCCGTACCAAATCATACCAATCATTTGGAGTCGTTTYTCAYACACACATCCGATCGTTGTCGCAGAGAACTGAAATAGCYCKTACCGTGCCAGCCGACCCCAAACCGAACCAGAAAATTAATGTGGCAATGGCTTCGATGTTGAAATAAATTGCCGTGTTGGTGCTGATCCGGAAGTAGATGGTCGGAGTCACGTCGAAGGTATTCCGATCCTGAAATAAATCAATGTGGTGGTTCCGAACCGGATAATAAATCACCCTGATCTGCTCGAGCCTCAAATAAGCTGATGTCGAGCTCTCGTCGAGYTGGAAAAAAAATATGTCGRTGTCGAGTCATACCGAATCCGAAATCAATGGCCGCGATAGCACCGTGCCCGGGATAAACCGCCATGGCGGCGGCGAAGCTGAAATAGATCGCCGTAGCAGCCCCAAGCCTGACAATAAATCACGCTGATATGTCCGAACCTGAAACGCACTGATACTGAGCTCACCCCGAACCAAAACACCGAACTATAACCGGAACCCTTCCGAACCGGTGTCCGTGCCGACCCAAATATCATACCGTTGGTCCAAAGCAGCACCGTCTCACGCTGCCCATGTGACCATCCTCAGACTGACTCAGAGGGTCAATAGTCGGGTAAATCAAGAGAACGACGCGGAAAATCCCGATCATAAGGGGATAGTAACAAAAGGGGTTAAAGTTCAGAGAATTTGATCAACTCGGGGTTCCGGGCTGACGGTGGGTAATCCAAACAAAATCAGGCCAGACATCGAATAGTCAGTAGTTCATGTTCGTTCCGTCTTTATTTTAATCATTTCACTCTCTTCCTAATTCTATTGTCTGAATTAGTATAATAGTCGCAATTTCACAAATGAATAAACACTGAGGGGTTTTAAATCAAATGATTGAAATTCTTTTGTTTCCCTTTTTTTTTGGTCATGTTTAATCTTTTTTCTTCGTTTTTTATCTTATTACCCGAAACGTAAGATAACGACGGAGTTTCTACTAAAATTAAATGCCATGGAAATTATAGAAATCAAAGAATATTTTGTTTTTCTCTCTCATCCCACCATCTTTAACCGTCTCTTCCATTTTAATTTCGGCATCAAAATTGACAAAAATTCGAGGCATCACTCGGCCCCGATCGTGTGCTGCAAAAGGCGTTACCGCGGGGTCACTCCCCGCGATGTCTCTTAGCGGCCGACCATTTCAAATCTAGCCTCGGGACGGGCGGAAGTGACGGTTCCAAGATGTGCCGGGAGCGGGTACCCATTTTGCCATCTTTGAGGGTTACTCGTAAGGTTCAATGCGCACAAAATCAGGGGTGCCCTGAGTTTCCCTAATTTTTGCTGCCTCGTGAAACCAGAGTACCATCAAAACACACACTTGTTTTTGAGCCTAAGTCCCAAAGCCGCAACTTTCAGGCGGCCCATCCCTTGTGGCCGCCTGACACCGTGTTTGGAACTTATTGGCATAGCACTAGATGCTCACCAAGCAGTTCTAGATGTCGGTTATATCGACACATCATATGATGCTTTACAAGCAAACTGTGGTCGGATCCCGTCCCTCATCCCCGACTCGGATTTATGAGAGCCGATTTGACGCAATCCACCGTTAGATCCACATCGGAGAGGCGGAGCGGTCATCCTACCGCTGTTCAGTGTAGTCATCATGTGGGAGTCGACATCGTAAGAACCCGATGATGTTCCAATTGGGACGTGCTCTTGTTTCGTGATGTGCAGGTGCTTACCGGTGGTCCATTCGATCCCCTCCTCGACGTGAAACAAAGTGCGAGGGAATTGCTCAGGGCTCACACCAGAAGTGCGATTGAACTCGCACTTTGATGGAGAAGCAGTTGCGCAGTCCATCAGCGGGACGATTTAATATGGACATTGACTTGTCATTTGTATACTACAGGTTGAAAACGCCATCAAATCTTTCTGTGTAGAAGATTCATATCCATTCATACAAGTATCTCTTGTCATCGCAAACATCGAGATGAAAACATCTCGAGTCAAATTGCAAAGCACACAGAGAGATCGCAAACATCGAGGTAAAAACATCTCAAGTTGCCTAGTGTTTTTCCAAAGGTAAAGTCTCACAGCACACGAACAGTTTCCAGAAACCATTCAATGCAAAAAATTCATTCAAGGGCAAATTGCAAAGCACACAGAGACGTTTGAAAAAATCATTGAACGCAAAATATCATGCAATCCCACATTGCAAAGTGCACGAAGGTTTTCCAAAAATCACAAAGTACATAGAGCCAAAGTGCGAATATGTTCTTATTTCTCATATGGAACCAACAGTTCAATCACAAATGTACGGCATCCAAAGTGCGAATATGTTCGCATTTCTCATACGGAAACAACAACCAGCATTCCGTGGAGAGCACGAGATGTATTCCGATGATAACAAAATTGGTAATCATTTAGTGCACCGCTGAATCCGTAAAACAACTTCAAGCACACATACATTCTGGCGACAATTGGTTTCCAAATGGAGAACAAGTTTGCAACTGTCATAAGGAACCAACAGACAGCATTCAATGGAGACAAGCAGAGGGGGTGAACCGTAAAACAGGGCGTCACACGCAGAACAGGGGCGAGCCAAAACATATGAAAGCTGGGTGGTCGGGGTGGGGCGGGGGAGAGGGGTTTTCACACTACAAAGTCTCGCGAACGAAAGAGATAAGCACGAAAGAATTTGGCGACGAAGAATAAATCGTCGATATCTTTCAGAAACGAACAAACGCAGCATGGCGCGACAAACGCAGCACGGTGTTGCCACGGTCTGAAAGCCAGGATATTCACATCCCATATCTAAGCGTCTACTTAAAAGATACTGCACCACGTGACTGGGATATTTACATCGGCATCTAAGATTGTACTTCACGTAAGCGTCCGCTGCAACCCTCTAGCTGATGTTGCGCGGCAAGCAATGAGAACAACCCGAAAACAAACAAAGGCAGCACGGCGCTGCCAAAAGGCGTACAAGTCAAGATGACAGATTCCTCGAAATGAAGAAGCTTTAAAAAATTGCTACAACACGAGGCTGGGATATTCACATCGACACCTAAGCGTTTACTTTACCAAAGCGTCCACTGCAATCTGGTACCTCATTTAAACAACATCACAGCTTGAACCGGCCGACTAGTAGATCAAGTGGGAATAAATTCGCACTTCTGCTTATGGCATTTCGAAAAAAAAACTACGCGTATTTTAACAACAGTGGTATCATTCAGCGCCTTGGAGTATGTCCACCGATCTCCTCAGCCATATGTTTGGAATGTCGCTTTGGGCTATCGAAAATGGTGGCGGACAGCCGCGTGCAAGAAATGAAGCGAAGACGAGCATGGAAACACCGCAGCTCGATCCGTCCGATTGTTGAGGGACACCACGAACAACCACCTTGGGCTCCTGGAGATCCACTTTCGTTTTTGGACCATAATGACAAACTGCTTCCTCACGGAGGTATTGCGTGAAGTTCGCAATCACATCGGAAGAAAAACCGCCATCGTCTTGTACGAGGGAGTCGGAGTACTCCAGCAGTTGTTCTCGGAGACACAATAGGGTCCAATGCAGTCCATGTTTATGGACAGGAATCAAGACCATCTCGTACGAGAAAATATCCACATCTTTTGTCCATTTCGCAACCCTATCATGTCGGTAGCCGCCACGGACGAGCTTGGTATACAAAAAGGGACTGAAAATGTAAAGAGAGGGACACCCAGGCACCGCAGCGTTGGCAAGCAAGGCCAAGTACGACTTCACCACCTCGTCAGAAAGCCATTCCCCTTGAATAAGAGTTTGAAGACTTTTTCTGCTCAACGGAATTGAACTGACCCCTTTGCGAACCGAGGACACCACCTCGTGGCCGTTGCTGAAATCTCCAGAGACGTTCCGCAACATTCTCAAGTCCGTAGCGCTAAGCTCCTCAGTAGGCAACGGAACGCGAAAACATGATGTAGCCTCAGCTGCACAAACACCCACGAACAAGTGTGAGGAGTAAGCACAAACCCCGGGGCGGAATGGCTAAGAACTGTCTGCCCTTTTCCCAGAAAAGTTGTATCCCCGACTGTTGAATGTRTCCTTCGCGATGTACTTAGGACACGGGTCTTTCAAGACACCCCGTTTGCCATCGTCATCAGACCCATCAGACAAAGCAGTAACGCTCTCAATAGACGCAGCCAAATATTTCCGCAGACCTTCCTTCTTATCTATTCCACAAGCCTTTAGAACCCTGACAACTCTCTGGGAAAGGCGAGGCATCTGGATCTTTTTAAACAACCCTACACTTGATGAATTCTTCGGTAAAGCGGCCAATGACCTCCCTGAAAGATGTTTCTCGCGCATGGTTTTTAAAGGCTTCATGGGCTGGGACATTAATAACCTCACACCTGTAGAACATAGAAAATAACCCACAGCCCACAAACTTTTTTTTAACAAGTGGTAATAGGTACATTAGCCCACGACATCAATTTGGACGAACACAGAGTTGGCTAGTGACAGATATGTGAGTGGTCCTATTCACAAATCTTACCGTGCTCGGGAGCCTTTTGAGGGAACTCGCCCTCCTGTCGCGCCACTGCGCCAACATCCACGGACGATTCGAGGTTCTGCACCTCGGCCACGGATATGTCGCTAACCAGCTCGGTGGCAGCTGAGTCGCTTGGCAAGTCGATGGGTTCATGAAGCACCATTTCCCGACCGGTACTGAGGACAGATGCTCGATCACCCTGTTCGGCACCGCAACGGGTGGACGGAGAATCATGATCTTTCCGCTCTGGATCCATCTTGATGCTGACGGTCACCTCACCGCCTTCCACGGACGATTCAACGTTCTGCATCTCGGCCACGCCTGAGTCGCTAACCAACTCGGTGGCTGCCGAGTCGTCACCCAACTCTATGGCTTCATGAAGCGCCATTCCCTGAGCGGTGCTTAGGACAGACGGTCGACCACCCTGTTCTTCACCGCAATGGGTGGGCGAACAATCACCATCTTTCCGCTGTGGATCCGTCCGGATGTCGACATTCACCTCACCGCCTTCCACCTCGGGTTCTCCACCTTCCTCATCGCCAGAAACCCGAGCTTCCACCGCGGGTTCTTCTTCGCCTTCATCGTCGCCAAGAACGGGAGCTTGCATGGACGTCGACTGACCTCCCTATACGACACCCTCTCTCGTCGTGGCCACAGCCGAACGACTGTGCAGAACCTCTTCGGACGTCCCGATCACCAGCGCTCGTGCGTGGAGCCACTTCACGTCTTCACGAGTCGGCCCTTGTCGAGTCTCCTCTCCCTGCTGTAGAGCATGCATTTCCCCTCGAGCTCTTGCACTCTCGCTGCCAGTGTCCACGGACGCACCCTTCGAAGCATGACGTTCACACTCGCTACCCCCGGTCTCCAACACTTTGCGAGACTGCCAGCGTTGAGTCTCCTCTTCCCGATGTACAGCACGCTTTTCTTGGCCCCGCGGCACTGTTGCGTGAGGAGCACTTATGGCGGAGGGCGACGTCAGCAAATCCGAATGTATTCGGAGTTTGTGGCAGTCGCCCGAGCCGAGGGAACCGAAGGTCGCACCTTCGCTTCTTCGCAATGCAGACATCCCGCCCTCCAGGCAAAACGAAGACGCGCCCTCTTTCAGGAGCAAGGTGTTGAGCACAGGAGACCTCTGCTGCGCACGGCGGGATGGACTGTCCTCGGCAACGGAAAACAAAGTCCTCGCAGACAAGTGCGAATCTACTCGCACTTGATCAGACGTCAGGGTGGCCTCGTCTCGCATGTCGAAATCTCGACTCCCTACGCAGTGAGGGTCAGTTTCCATATACTGAAGACTCCCGGACGTTCTACGCTTTCCGCCCGACCCCTTTCCGCCCGACCCCTTCCCGCCCGACCCCTTTCCGCCCGAGTCCTTTCTGCCTGACCCCTTTCCGCCGGACGCCTTCTCTACCGACGATGTCTCGCCCGTCCCCTTTTCGGCAAACTGTGAGCCGTCTCCTCCGCCACCTCCGCCGTCTCCTTCGTCTCCTCCTCCACCCCCTCCCGGATGCTGACCGCCCGACGGAGGTTGCGGCATGCGCCAGCCAGTCAATGCCACGAGACGGTGCCGTTTCGAGTGTGTAGAAAGGCGCTCGAAACTCCAACATGTTGTTGGCGTACAACTCATGTAGCTTTTGTTCTGCATACGCAGCGACGTCCGGATCGTTCCTCTCGGGGTTCATGAGACTCAAATGCTCCACCAGAGCAGTTCTCGCCGTTCTCTTAAATGCACCCGATCCCAGTCTCTTCAGTCCACTCCACTTGCCATCGGCCTCCTTCATTGCCATGACCCACATTCCATTCCTCACAGCAGGTTGGAATATCCTCGGGTTCCAGATGACGTTGTGTCCCCAGACATCCTCCGCCGTGAACCGGTGATGCTTGCCGAAGAAGTAGAGTCTGGCATTCTGCCAGGTGTCGTGGTCCGCAGGGAGCCTGTCACAAGGTTCGTGATCATAGTCTCTGTCTTCCTCCCCGTCATCAGACGATTGGTCGTCGACTGGTTCGTCCCGAAACACATGCTTCAAACCGGCAGGGGACGTGCTATATCTCCGAGGGCCACCTTCCTCTTCATCACCAACCGGTCCAACCACCCGAGGAAGTGGCATGGACTCGAAATCGAAGGTTTCCGAGTCGCTCAGCTCCTCCATGTCTTCAGCATCGAAAGGGTCCTCCTCGTCAAACTGTGACTTGTAGTTTTCCAGGGTGAGCGGTTCCGCCAGCGTGAAGTAAACATGCTTCTGCCTTCTCAGAAAATGCGAGACAGACTCCCTGGGTGCATCGTGGTACCCATTGAGCACACCGAACACCAGGTTTCTCCGTCGACTGTATTCGAGGTCGGTCGGACCAGGCGGTCCGGGTTGGAAAAGGAAGTCCCAAAACTCCGTCCTTTTGTTCCCCTAAAATTTCCAATACATGTCACGTTTGGGATCCCAGTTTCGTTCGCCGGTGGTGTGGACAAACTCGCAAGCATTGCGAGTGTTTGCAACGCGAGTCTTCACGAACTCGTGAAGGTAATCGATCATCTTCACCTCCTTCTCCAATGTGACAACGTGCCGGCCGGTGCGGAGGAGTTCCCACACGACAAACGCATGCGCCTTCCCAAAGAAAAAAACAGTTTGCCTAACTTTGCAAAAGTTTTCGAGTAGACCAAGTAGACGGGACGGGTTCCGCTCCATCTCCCCGTAAGCAGGTCCTTGAGAACTTGTCACGCCGCCGTCCTCCCACATGCTACGAGAGAACCTTTCCTCTTCCGCCACGTCGAAACACGCCACAGCCTGTCCTGATGGGTCCGATGAACACACAGCTTTCGAGCGGGCCGCCACCGTGTGTTTGGCCGAACTTGGACCATGAGCACGGGAAGCCTTTGTCGGGCTACTAGCCGGGTAGACTGCGAATGTGTTGTCTTCCAGCGTTTCGCCATTTAAAATCACGTACAGGCGGTCACACTCCTCAACCAGGATATTGCCTTCCCGGACAGTGGCCTGCTTTTGTGCATTGCGCACCCACTTCCCTGTCCTGACGTGATGGATGCTAAGCCTGGCCATGCCTTTCAAGAAATTGAGCTCTCAACGAGAGGGGAAAAAGACCACAAGTGCCCAGTGCATTGGCGAAAGTGTTTGGAGAACGCCTTGCAAGTTCGCGAAATCGTCTTCTCGCCAGTCTGTGAGGAGTGTGGGATCACACAAATCGAGGACGTACAGGTTGCACACGTAATGGCGCACAACCTCACGGATCGCAGTGACATGACTGTGAGCTTGGGAAGGCGGGAAAGCGAAAGGAATAAGGCTAGTCACCCGGTTGAGGTCGGGCCATTTGATGTGCCTCATATCCCCGCTAACCCTGATCGTGTCTCGAACTTCTTCTTCCGTCCGTTGCAAGATAGAACGGACAGACTTTTCGAAAGATTTAGGGAACCTGTCATCATCGTACAATCTCTTCGCGTCGTCGATGGACTCCTTCTCGTGCGGAAGAGTACGTTTGCAAGTGTTCATGTACTCCACCGCGCCCTGGAAATGATTTTGCAGACCCACACCTGTTTCGTGAGGCCCTGCGGCCCGAACTCCTCCAGAAGCTTCCCCTCGGTCCGAAAAAAAAGGCTCCCGTGGCGCCAAACACGTTCGTCCTCCTCCGTTTCAAGGAACAAGATGTAGTGAAACATACGGAGCATCACACGGTCCACTTTCCTCGTCGCGACCATGTCTTTAATTTCTTGTTTATGCTGACGCTTCAGATGGCCGCCCGCGGATTGCACGAACACTACCCTTAGCACGAGAATGTCGTCAAGGATCGACAGTTTCTCGGCATCGGTCATGTCGGCGAGACACTGCCAACAAAACATGTCTGGCTCCTTCACGACCACGAAAAACTTGTCGTCCGCTTGCGTTTTCGTTTTGGTCGGAGGCGGCGGGACCCAGACCAGCCACCCCATCTCCATTTCACCAGCCGCCCCTTTCAAGCTCATTTATGGAATTGCTTGCAGACCCGGAGATTTGTCTGGCATATATTTGCCCGGCCGCGACAACGGCATCTTGCAGTTGTCGCCCAACAACTTCCCCTCCGCCCATTTCGCGTAGAACTCCATGGCTTTGCGGAAAACGTTATCACCGGCCGTCACGAGCGGCATCCACTGCCTCAATGCATTGCCAACGACAGCGACATACTCCTTGTCGGCGAGAGACAAATCTTTTTTTGCCAACGACCAGTGAGCTTCGTTCGGACTCTTTCCCAAAAGCAGCTTTTGGAATTTGAAGAACGCTCGTTTTTCGGCCTCCTTGCCGGAAGGGTTCCCTTGAATGGCCACCGACCTTCCTTCATTCTCCCATGCTTCCCGCATGTCCAAGAACGCGGTCTTCTGCGATCGCTGCTTAGACATCTTGTGTCTCGTGTTCTCATTGAGACTGACCTGCCTATACCCCGCGAAATCTCAGTCGGAGAACCACACTACTCTCGCCGACCACGACTGCATCTTCCAGAAATCGAAGATTGGCTCACCCTCCAACTTCTTCACAGCAGCCACGGTGTGTTGTCCGTTAACAGGGTAATAGCAGTACTTGTCCTTGTCCTCTGGCTTGAAGACATCTTTGTGAACCCTGTCAGCTTTCTCCGGCCTACGCGTCGCCGGCTTGTAGATAGGTGCCAAAACTGGAGGGTTTTTCGTCCAGATCTTCTCCTTTTTCTCACGGAATTGACTCAGCATCGCATCCTTGATGTCGTCTACAATTTCGCGACTTAGACTGCTGTTGTTGTAATATCTTTCCCAAGGCGGGATGTCGCAGACCTTCCGGGGGTCGATGAGCAGTTGGATGGGGAGCTCCATCTCCATGATTTCACCGACATCGTTCCACTCGTATTCGAGCCAGAACGCTGCCGCTTCGTCGCACTCATCACCGACAGGCCCTTCGCCACCGCTCGCCGCCTAAGCAGTCTTCCGCCTTCGAGGTTTCTTCTCGCCACCGCCTTCTTCAGCTGCCACTTTTCGTTTCGATTTCCCCGAAGGTTCTCTCGCTGCCGCAACGTCTGGATTGGCCGAATCTCCTCCACCCATGGCTTGTCCTTCGCGGATGGTCAAACCGTCGGGCCTCCTCGCTTTCTTATTTGTCGTCTCACCCTCTTCCTTCGACGTCCTCTTTCTCGAGGCACGTCGTCCGACGTCACCTCCAACCCCGCCCATCACCGCCTCTGATTTCCCTCTCATCCGCTTTATGCGGAGGGTTCCCTCCGCCACCTCCTCTCGCACCATCCTCTGTTACTCACACTTCTTCTCCGAAGGAGTCTGCTCCCCGCCAGAGCTTTCGCGGACAGCGCCCATCCCTTCAGCCTCATTCCCCCCGACACCTTGCCCCGATCTGTCAGATTCTCTTCTCGTCTCATCTCGAAGTGAATACGTGTCGCCACCGCAGTGGACCTTGAGGAGTTTCGGAGTACCGACCCGTTGAATCCCTGTACCCTGAGAATGCAAGTCCGACATGTTCCCAGGAGCATCCCGGCCGACCTGCATTTGAACGCTGCGCGCGAGCCCCTTGACCCGACCCTCAGCGTCGTGAATCGCACTCCCGCGCCCCACTGCCGTCCCTGGAGTTTCTTGAGCCAAGCCGGACGACCCCTCATGGGGTGGCATAAGCCTAAAAACATGATCTCGCGGAATAACCAGACGTTCTTTCGGCACCATCGTCGCGAGATCGAGATATTGCTCTGGCGATGGAAGACGCTTGCTGCCTCCATCGTAAAGGCCTTTGAAGTGAGAGCACAACATCATGTTCGAGCCGTACCCCGCGAAACTCTTGATGGTCACCAGCACACTCTTAACACCTCTAAGAGGCAGTCTGCATTCGTCGTACAAGCCATTAGTTTGCAGCTTGAGCAAACCTCCAGGAGTCTTGACGCACGAGACGATGGTACCGAGAGGAAGAAAGTTGACCGCTCCCCCAGCGTCTGGAGCGCAAGTGGGTCGCATGAAAACAACTGGCCCAAAAAGGTCCCCCTGAATAACGAAGTCCAAAAACCATTGTGCTTCCCTTGTATGGAAATACTGAGGAGTAGAATGCTGAAGAGGTCGTCCCTCCCCGGGGGCAGATGGTCCAGCACTTGTGGATGTGTTCTTTGCGGACGCCATTGTACTCCCACCCGTTGACTAACACGCCCAACCTCAGACCAACTCGGATGACTAACACGCCCAACCTCAGACCACTACAGAATCGAAGTGCGAACTAACTCGGACTTAACGAAATGGAGGACGAAAAGGACGTAAGAGATGGGTGTTCGAAATGCACACGAAGTCACAACGATTGGGTGAAGGATAGGAAAGACAGCAGTCCTCTCGCAGAGTGCGAACGAGCTCGCTGTCGTAGAATCGAGGAAGAGGTGATTTATCTTCCGGAAAGTACGAACTAACTCGGAGTTTCGGGAATGAAGTCGTCTACAACAAGTACCGCATGGGTATCGACAAGGGGGAACCGACGTGCAGTTCCAGGATCAAGGAAACCGAAGAATGAGATTGGTGTTTGAAATGCAAATGAATACAAAACAATTGGGTGGCTGGCAGAGTAAGTTCGGAGGGAAGAGGACGACTCTTCGGAAAGATTGCGACCCGACTAGATGCACTGGAAACGAGTACGATGTGGTTTATCGACAAGTGAGAAGGGTGTCGACAAGTGCGAACTAACTCGCAGTTCTGTAGAGAAGACAACAATGGGAACCCGCAGCGCTAGGGGAAAGTGCGAACTAACTCGGAATTGTGGAACTGAAGACCTGAAAGACGCACGAAACGAGTAAGATGTGGTTTATCGACAAGTGCGAACT
>BFEA01000515.1:318863-333772 GCA_003427395.1 Chara braunii | reverse complement strand
AAAGATATATATAAATTTGGATATTAAACAGTTCGGGGCGGCTGAGCCTATTCTAAGATGAACGGCTTAGTCATATGCCCAAAAGGAAGAGAGAAGTAGTTGTGCGACCTGTTCGTGTATACTCAATGGCTGAGTCAGGCAGGTTCCCCAAGATTGGACGGCTTGGCTTTATGCCCTATGTAAGGTGGGTATAAGGGAATAAAGCATCGAGAGATTACGAACTATTGTTTGCAAAGTTTGACCTGGGGTGGCGAGAGTACTTACCTTTGTGGTTTGGCATTGCATGTGGCTGAGTGAGGCTACTACTTGGTCTGAGATTCAGTTTGACAGATAGTTGCTTTAGAAGCTCGCTACGTGCTGGAGCGATAGGAGTTAGGTCGATTCATGCATTTTCTGAGCTTAGTTTTTTTTTACTTAGATCGATTTCTGCATTTCTCTGGGATCTTTTGTTATACTTGGCTTTGTAAAAATTTTGGTTAGCTACTTTCCCTACGGGAAGCGCTGCCAAAATTTCTGCAAATCCAAGGAGTTAGTCGAATTTTGACTTGTCAAAGTTCAACTTGTCTAAAGTTTATATATAACTTAGTAAGAATCTGGAAAGTCTCATTTTCTAAGGGGAGTGCTGCCCAAATTTTTGCTAAATCAGGGAGTTAGACAAAATTGGGCTTTGGGAAGTCAAATACTATTTATGGTTTTATATGTGGGCTGATATAAATTCTGAAAAGGCAATTTTCCTACGGGAAGCGCTGCTGAAATTTTGTTGATTAAAAGGAGTTATATTATATTTTGACAGGTGGCGATTCTGGCGATCCACCCTGTATAGGGGAGATTATACCAGGGTCTACCTTTGTTGTGGGCACTGCTTAAAGGTAGACTTAGGCTTAGTTAATCAGGATGATTTGAGTAAGATCGTGATATGGGGATTATTCTCCATTGACTTATAGATTTAGCTTGGGGATTGACCTGTCTTGTGTTACAGGTCCTCTAGACCGTTTGATTCAGGACTTGGACTAGGTTCAACTTGATCCTACAAGGATCATCTTCTGTTTTCACTGATAACAGGTCGGTTGCCGATTCGTCGGTTTGCGATTCAACTCCAATCCACTCCTGTTACTCAACCTAAAGGCTTTCACCTTGTGGTTTGAATTGTTTCATTGCGTTTTCACCCGGACTTTATTGAATGGCCATCCAACAAAAGTACTGAGTATTTATTTAAGAGTTGCACGAGTGAGGCTTGTATGGCTAAAGCGAGGGGTATGAGTGCAAGGAATGGTTGAAGTTGACCTCGTGTAGTGCGTGGATTCTTGTTGAATCTTTGATGTGATTGCAGGTATGTTTGTGGTTCGGACTCAGGATGTGACTGCCTGCGATTACATACATATATGGCTGAAAAGAGCCCCACTGTGACTGTGAGAAGTGATCGTCCTATATAAACAAACCTTATGTATATATTTATATGTGCCTTGGGTATGCGCGCGACTTACTAAGATCGTGCGCAAGGACTAGCCAGATTATGGCTTGAGATAAAAGGGAGACCCCCTTTTTATCCTTTGCTTCTTAGAAGTTTTATAGTCGGACGTTGGTCCTGGGTCGTGATTCAAGGTCCTTGTCCAGGACATCCCAAGCGCTAGACTCCGCAGGGAAGGAATCTGCCCCCGTGCGGAGCCTATTTGCCTTGCCTACCGAGACGCTCAGACCAAAGGCCGGAGGTCTCGCGGCGGTTGCACAACTATTCCTTCAGCCGTGCAATGTCGTGAGGAATTAGATCCTCACGACACTTCGAGTCTGACACTTGAGTGTCATAAGCGGTACTCGGATCCACGAGGGACCGCTTGATTATGGGCACTACATAGTACGCCATCATTGCGACTGCTTGCGTACGTTTGCATTGCGAGTCGATATGAGTCAGCCCTGCGTCCGCGGGATTTTATATTAAGTCTCGCGCGCGACGTCTATTTAATTTCTGCATCGGAAAGTTATGGGTTGGCGACCGAGGGACTAGGAGCATTGTCGCGTTGTTTGTGTTGTGTCGTGTTGTATCTGCATGTGTGTGTGTTATTTTTGTGTTCGTAAAGTGGTGTGCGCGTGGTGTGTGGGATGCGTCCTAGTTGACCGACGACGAGCCGCGCTTGGGACTTCAGCCCCCCAAGATGTCGGTTCTCGTGCGGGTCCGATAGGCGTATTACCGCGCGTACCCCCTATGCTACAGCGAACGAGAAACGCCCTCGGCTGGTCCACCTTTTCAATTGCAACCGAGTAGCTTTCGTACTGTGGACTGGTAGCTCGGCGGGGATACGCCCACCAAAGGGAGGTGATAGCTCCCGTAAGGTGGAGGTAAGTTATGCCTCGCGTAGGTCCTATCCTGTCGTAGGGGCTCGCGAGAGGTATGGCTGACGCACTCGGCCGGAGCGGCCTAAGGAAGCTCCATTTGTGTGTTCGTGACGAGGTTGGTCCAACTCCTGCGGGACGCGGCCGAGAGGGTCCCGCGCTGCCACGTGCGATGCCGAACTGATGCGCTCGACAAGTGGCGCCGCTGCCGGGGATAACGGAAGCCTACCGTTGTCCCTGGTGGAACGACATCCGGGTATAAGACTGAGAGAGAACTAGGCACATGGGTGGATAAAGGTAGAACTGTGAGATGGATCGTATAGTAGTCTATATGGCTGCGTAAATGTTGATTGCTTGGTGGTTTGGCGGATGGTGTGAATAAGATGAGTGTGTGGGGAAGTTCTATGGTAAGGGTGGGCCCTACCTAGGTGAGCCTAAGGGAGATAGGAAGAGAAGAGTCTGCCAGGTCTAGAACGTCGGGCGCTTAAGGGATTTGCCCAATAGGAACGTGGTGGAAAGGACTGCGGAATGGAACCTTGGTCCTGTCGTTTCTTATAACAGGGAGGTTGAAGCCAAAAGCGGTTAGTCAAAACGCCTGAAGGGATGGCGGACGGAGGGAAAAGGCTCGTGACACTCGACGACCTCATCGATGCCTTGGATAAGCGCGAGAGAGCGCCGAGCAATGTCCCGAAGGTTGATACCTTCCACTTCAAGGGAGAGCGGGTGTCCGACTAGCTAGATTTGACAGAGCAGGCACTGGTGGGATTGTCAGATGAGGTCAAGCTCCAGCGGGTCCTAAGATATGTCCTTCATAGCCATCATCAGGAAGTGGGCAAGGTTATGGATGCCGCCAATGGTAGTTGGGCGAGGTTCAGGGATATGATGCGAAGAAAGTACAGGTTGGGGGATGGCCTGCTGACCATAGGGGATTTGGAGGCAATGAACAAGGAAGACTTCTCCACGATTGGGGCCTTCGTGCACGAGTTTAAAAAGAAGGCAAGGAAGGTGCACGGGATGTCCGAGGAGACACAGTGTGCCATTTTCCTGGGGCTGCTTACCGGTTCGGAGGCCTCAGAACTGACGGGTCACGGAGGGGGAAGTGAGAAACTCACCTGGGCCACCATCGACAAAGGAGTAGAGGAAGGGAGTTTGGACCAGGTGGAGCAACATCAGGTGCGGCTGCAGAGACGTAAAAGGAAGGAAAGGGATGCCACCGCGTCCGGGACTCCAGGGGTGAAGAAGATTGTTACAGACGTGTTGGCGGCATTGGGGTATGATGATGAAGTGGAGGTGCAGAAGAGAGGAGTGATTGTTGCCCAGGGTCGGGCGTCCGGGGCGGTGGATGAAGAGGCAGGGAGAGAGGACTATGGTGGAGAGGAAACAGGCTCCCAGATCCTGACCAAGGCCCAGAGGAAGCAGCGCAACTTGCAGATAGGGGGTCAAGGATCGGGGAAGGGGCAAGCCCCGCAAGCAATTGCTGCCCCGCCACCTACCGCCGCGACAACGCCAGCGTCAGCAGGGCCTTCGCACATGGGGCCACCATCACGTTGTGGGCACTGGGTGCAACATTGTACTTCCTGACCCAGTTGCAACCACTGTACTTCCTCTGGAGGGAGTCAGGCCCATGCTGGACAGATGGTCCCCTATTCCGGCCCGTCAGCAAGTATGGAGCCCCCAAGCTACCCCGCAACCCAAGGCCAGTTTGTGGCCCAACCGCCACCCTCCCAGCAGGCCTCGCAGGCTAGCGTGGCAGGGGAAGTAAACCAAGGACAAGGTGGGCCAGGCAGTGGAGGCCGAGGACAAGGAGGTCGAGGAGGTGGCGGCTGGGGCCGAGAAGGGAATGGTGGGGGTCACGGGGGTGGTTGGAATGGTCAGGGGGGTCAGAACCAAGGTGGCCGAGGTGGCCAGGATCGGGGCTAAGGGTATGGGAGGCCCCGCTTTGACTAGCGAAATGCCACCTACTGGCATTGTGGCGAAGTAGGCCACACCATACGGTTCTGTCAACGGCGGCGAGATTATGAGTTGGCGGGGTTGGTTTCCTCCTGTATGGACGGGGATATATATGACAAGTGGGGTGAGCATATTGACCCCAGGACCCTGGGAGGAATCAGGCAAGAGGCTCTCCGGCGAGCGGCAGCGGGGCCAACAGCACCCCCGGCAGTGTTCAGGATGTGGCAGGAGAGAGAAGAGCCGGCCATAAGAGTGGAGGAGATTGTGGGAGATAGCGAGGAGGTTACCCAGCGACTAAAGGCGGGGACTATAAGGGAGGAGCCAATAGTCGTTGAGTCAGATGACGAGGGGCAGGAGGATGAAGGGGAGTCGGTCATGGTCATACTGGGGAGGATAAAAGATCTGCTGGAAAAGGTGGGGAGGTACCAGCGGAAGCTGGAGGCCCTGTGTCAGAAAGCCCGAGAGTGGGAGGCTAACCTGCCCGAGGTCTTCCTCTATGACTCCGGACCTGAGCCTTCGTCAGGACAGCAGGGGTACCCAAGAGTGGCGGCTGTAGGGACAGGCCCTAGGTCAGGGATGACCTATAGACCCCCCACGTCGCATGGGAGGGTGCCACAGGCGGCTCGGACCAGGAGCCAAAACAAGGCCGGGCCTAGCCAAGAACCCAGTCAGGCGCCCAGTCAGGCACCCCCTTGAAAGGAGCCTGAGCAGGGGCGTAGGAAGGAGGTGGTGGAGGTCCCGGAAGAAGAGGAAGAGGATGACAACGAAGAGGACGAGAGGCTCCGACAAAAAGAGGATCAGCGAGCAGAGCTAAGGGCCAAGAAGAGAGGGACGCGGGAGGAAGCCGAGCCAAGCCTGCCCGACAACGTACCCAAGAGAAAGAAGTACGCGGTTCGGATGGAGAAAGACTTTGATGTGGAGCGGATGGTGGATAGGCTCCTGGAGGGCCATAATGATCTGACGAATCTGAAGGACATCCTAGCGTCGGCACCGAGGCTCCGGGGCGAACTGAAGGGACGGCTTTCGCGGAGGCTAATACCTAATGTCCACATGAGTACGATCCTGCCCAGGGAGGTAGAGTGGACGGAGGCATGAACGAGGATGGACTGGAAGTGTGTGGCATGTGGATAGGTGGACCTGGTGATAAAGAATCAGAAGTGCACTGGGATGGTGAACACGGGCGCCGAGATGAACATCATCAGGGAAAAGGAGGCGGTGATGATGGGGATGGAGATCGACCGCGCGGACCATGGCATGCTGCACGGTGCTAACTGCAAGGCCGCTTTTTGCGGCACGGCGTCCAATGGTATTATAGAGATCGGGAAAGTGCGGGCGAGGATATGCTTCTTCGTCATGCCCGATGTCGACCATTCCATTCTCCTGGGGAGGTCGTTCTTTTGTAGAACTGAGATGTTAATCTTCAACAAGCACGACGGGACAATGATCCTACTCTTATGCGACCCAACGTGCGGGAACTATGAAGTTATCACCTGCCGAAACACGGGGCCGGGGAGCGAAAGGAACAGGCCTAACCTAGGCTCGTTCACCTTCGAGGAGTCGGAGAACGAGCGAAGATGGCCTTGGGAGATGCCCGAGGAAGAAGATAGGGCTGAGGTTTTGACATTGAGCCTCACGGATGTGAACAAGGCCATGGAGGTAGTTTCGACTCGTGACATGGCAGATCCGGAGGCCATTAAGGCATTGAGGGAGCTGATCTTGGAGAACCCTCAAGTGGGAGAGGTGGAGTTGGTGTATCGACTTCCAGGAGGGAGAGGAGGCCCTGCAATGGCCCAGGCCCGAACGAGAAGTTGGCCTTTTTTAGGGGAGGGCTTAAGCAGGGCTCCCAAAGGCGGTACAAGAACGTAAATGAGAAGTGCCGCCCAGTTCCCGTGCTCGTTATAGAGGATGAAGAAGCCTACTACGAGCGGGAGCGGGGATTGATACGGCGTATGCAGGAGCTCGCGTTGACCGGGCCGTGCCGTATCAATGATGAGAATGAGGGAAAGCTGATAATCGGAGAGCCCGACTTCCTGTCGCCCCAGGAGAGAGCCTTGATGGTGGGGCTGATGAAGAAAAGGCATTGCGCGTATGCGTTCAGTGACGACGAGCGTGGGAGACTGGACGTGGACAAGATCCCAATGATCCGGATCCACATGGTCCCGCACGAGCCATGGAATCTAAGGGGCGCGCGGTACCCCAATCCGGACGAAGAAAAGATGGTGGTGGACTACTTGGATGGTAAGATGCGCACGCACGTCGCCGACTATTCCAGCGGGCCGTATGCGTCGCCTTGGTTCTGCTTTATCAAGCCGAACGGGACGCTACGATGGGTGCAGGACTTCAACGGTTAAATGTCGTGACAGTGCGGGATGCGGGGGGATTGCCGAATGCGGACGCGTTATCAGAGTCATGCGCAGGGAGGCCTATAATCTCGCTTATAGACCTCTACTCTGGGTATGACCAGTTTCCCGTATACCCGCCAGATAGACCGGTGACGACGATGCATACGCCAAGGGGGCTGATCCATATGAATGTGGCGCCACAAGGTTGGACGAATGCGGTGGCGATGGTGCAAAGGCACATGATTAGAGCCATGCAGACGGTTAGCCCACATATTACCCAGCCCTACATCGATGACCTGGCAGTCAAAGGTCCAAAGAAGAGGGAGGAGGACGAAGTGATGCCCGGAGTGCGGCGCTTTGTCTGGAAACACATCCAGAACATCGATCAGGTTTTTGGGTTATTGGAAGAACACAACCTAACGGCGAGCGGCCCCAAATCGAAGCATTGTATGAGGGAGGCTACGATCCTAGGCTTTGTCTGTAATGAGAGTGGGCGAAGGCCTGATGTAAAGAAGATAGGCAAGATTCTTGAGTGGCCAGTGCCCCTTCGCTCGATAATGGATGTGAGAAGCTTCCTTGGGACGTGCGGATTTTGGAGGAGCTTCGTGAAGGACCGCCACGAAGACGGAGCATTTAAGGAAATTGGTGCGTCAGGATCAGGAATGGGTCTGGGGCGAAGACCAGGAAGAGGCGGTCGGTAGGATGAAAGGAGAGTTTAAGGAAGGAGGCTTGGTATTGGGAGCGCCAAACTATGAGGCCACGGAGGAGAGACCATTTGTCATTGAAACGGACGCCGGGCCAACTGCCTTGGAAGGAGTCCTGATCCAGACAGATACTGAAGGGAAGGAGAGGCCGTTAAGATTCGAAAGTCGTACCCTCAATACAACTGAGAGGAACTACTCTCAGTTCAAGAAGAAGACGCTGGCAGTACTTCATTGCCTAAGGACCTTCTAGAACTATGTTTGTGGCAGGAGGCTCATCTTGAGGGTGGACCCTACCGCACTGGCATGCTCCCTGAAGAATTATACTCCATCTGACCCAACCGTCGCAAGATGGTTGACCTACATTTGGATATTTAATTTCGAGTTGGAAAGGATCCCAGGGAATAAAAACAAGGCAGATGGGTTAAGCCGCATCAACTGGGACGGAGCGGGCGAGGGATCGATAGAAGACACCCCGCCAGTTGATGGGTTTTTGGATCAAGAGGAGGACGTCCGTCTGCACATAAACGAATGGTCCCTGCGAGTGCCCAGTTGCGTCAGTCACCCCATATGGCTAGCACCAAAGGGGTACGAGCAGAAGGAAGAATTAGTCCTCAAGCCCTTTCAGGAGGAGGATCCGTGGGGAAGCAAGGATGTTGGTTGGATGATGAAGTTGGCTTTGGCTTGTACACACAGCCTGGTGGAGGAAGTGAGGACGATAGAGGAAGGCCCCACTCAGGTAGAGGAGCATGAGCAGCTAATGAGAGGTATGTACCTGCTCACCAATACGCTCCTGCAAGGAGACTTCGTCCGGAAGGGCTCGTTCAGTCATGAGGAGGATGAGATTCTAGTTCCTGAAAGTCAGGACGATGAATTCGAGGAAGGGGAAATCAAGGAGGCGTTTCGGGCGGAGGAGTACGATGGGATCTACCGGGAATTGGGGTTGCTCCTATCATGTGAGATGAGGGAAATCCAAGTGCCAAGGCACAGAAGATGAGGCACCTCTACGTGGTAAGAGACGGTCACTTGTTTATAAAGCGGCAGGTTGGGAACCCCAAGAGGATCGTATGCGGGAGGAACCGGCACAGAGGAATAGGTGCCACATGGGCTAAGATAAGCGAGCTGTACCATTGAGATGGGATGCTGGCGATGGTTATCAAGTATTGCCAGTCCTGTGTACCCTGCCAAGAGAGGTCAGCGCGAAGGCCCGGAGAGCCCCTACACCCAAGGTTGGAGAGGGAAGTGGGTGCGGTCGTACACCTGGACCTGCTGTTCATGCCAGTGGGGGAGAATGGGTCCAACTACATCTTCGATGCACGGGATAACCTTACTGGGTTTGTGGACAGTCGGGCTATTCGGACGAAGACTGGCCCAGTTCTGGCCAACTGCATCGTGGAGTACTACTTGCGCTATCCTTTTGTCAAAGAGTTCGTGATGGATCGGGGATCGGAGTTTACCTGCAATGAGGTGCGGACCCTACTTGCAGGGTATGGGGTAGTAGCCAACTACACTATGGCCGCGCACCCCCAAGCGAATGCTCCCGTGGAGAGGGGGCACAGTACCATCACGAATCTCTTGGCTAAGTGGACGGAAGGCAGGCCTGGTCAGTGGCCAAAGTTCCTGCGAGCGGCTTTCTTTGTGGAGAATGTTACCGTGAAGAGGACCACCAAGTATGCGCCTGCCACACTATGGTATGGGAGGCATGCCACCTTTCCCATAAAAAGCTTTATGAAGACGGGTAGGCGCCTGGACTTGGAGGTGGACCTGTCCTTCGAAGAACTGCTCGATATTCGAGCACGACAAGTGGGGTTGGCTGAGGAAAGGCTACGAGAGGCCGCTGGTCAGGTAGAGAGAAGCCGCATGGAGGATAAGATGAGGTGGGATCAAATGGCGCGAGTAAGGAAGGAGCAATTGGCGGTAGGGGACGTTGTGCTATTGTATGACTCCTCTCTGGAGAAACAGTGGTCGAGAAAGCTCGACAAGAGATGGATGGGGCCCTATAGAATCTTGCGATGTGGCGAATTTGGGGCCTATCAGATCGAGGAGCTGGACGGGACAGGCTGGCAAGATTGGGTATCAGGGACCAGGCTGAAGAAGTTCATGGCCAGGGAATAGGTAAATAACTTTACTTCCGTCAGAACGAACTAGTTCTCGAGATGTTGCATGCTATGGGCAGGTCAGGTAGGGGAGTAGGAAAAGGTATGTGTGCTATCATAAAGTTGAGGGACTGATGGCTAACCTTGTTGTGTGCCTGCTTGCTCTCTCTCGCCTGTTGTGCAGGTCTGACTTTTCGAAGAGAGTCATGCAGAGGGGCGGGAGGGGCGCGCGGCCACGACAGAGGCCTCAGGGAGCGTCAGGAGAAGATGACTCGTGCAAACCGCTTGGGAGGGAGTCTAGGCCTATCTTCAACGATGATAACATAGAGCTCTTCCTGGACTCCTACCAGGCACATGCAGCACGAGAGGGCTGGTCTACCTTGGAGAGGATACGGCACCTGAGGGGAGTGGGGTGTTTTTAGGAGCCTATTGCGCATATCCGGGAGGAGGCTTTGACCTGGCAGGATGTGGAGGCGAGGATGCAGATGCTGAGAGCTTCGCCGTTGGGACCGGATGGGCTGCCTATTCGATTGGAGGAAGGCAATGCGGAGGAGTTCATCCCGGCCTATGAGCAATACATGCGCGACCAGGGGGCTGGGCAGGAGGACTGGATGCAGACGCTGCCCCTCTGGACGCGGAGGGCAAAGAGGCCCTTGGCAAGGCAGATTCGGGACAGGGCATGCGATTGGGAGGACTGCCCGGCTCAGTTGAGACAGGCCTTCCCACGACTGGAGCCGAGAGACCAGAGCCCAGGGTGGAGAGGCGGCAGAGGAGTAAGAGGCCACGAGACCCAGAGGCGAGAGGGGCCACTACGACCCGAGGGGGTCGAAAGGCCTTGGCACAGCGAGAGGGGCTAGCGGAGGCCGCCCAGACGGTGGAGCCAGTTCAGGCCGCGGGGCCGGCACGGGCAGCGGAGCTACCCCCTGCTCACGGACTCAAGCGGGTGGAGTTTCGTCGGATCACGGGCAGTGATCTACGGGGTCTGTCGCCTGCGTTACCAGAGGAGGGGGAGGTTGTGCCATTGAGGACGCCGCTCGACAGGCTGGAGGCTCACCTCGATGCGTCCCAGTGGGGGGCGTCACAGCTGGGAGCGGACCAGGGTGGACCAACCTGGTATGAACCAGTAGAGGAGGAGCCGGAGGAAAAGCGGCCTGAGGCGGGGCCTCGTGGACCCGAGGAGCCACAGACTGAGGGGATTATTACTGTTGGAGATGATACCACTCCTCCTACCCCAATTCCGGAGCAGGTACCACAGTATTGGCCTGAGGGAATCCCCGAGCCGGGTAGCGAGGAGATTCCAGTACCGCCATTGGGAGCCATTACGCCACCTCCGACGCGGGCGGGGCTACAGGAGGGCGAGAGGGCGAGGACACCTACTACTGTGGCGCCACAACTGACTGAGCCTACAGGAGAACGTATGGACGAGAAGGTGCCGATATCCGGGAAGCCTCCGCCAGGGCCGCCACCTGCAGAGGAGGGGACGAGTGAGAGAGGCCCATCGCGAGAGGCTCATGAGGCGAGGGTAAGGAGGCCATCGGGGGAGACGAGAGAAGAGAAGCGCGCGAGGGTGCAGGTACGTCTTGAGGAGTTATACCAGGAAAAGCTCAGGATGGAGGCCGCAGGGGAAGCGCCGAAGCCACCGATTGACCCTCCGACGAGCGAACAGAGGATTAGCGAGGCTTGGGCCAGTTATGAGGGTAAGCGAGATGCTGACCGATCAAGCGCGCGAGAGGCAAGGCAGGAGGACGTGAGGGTGGACGAGGCACGAGAAACAGTGGACTTGGGGTTCTCAGCCGCCAGGATGGCAATCGAGCATGTGGATAAGAGGATAGGTGAGGTGGCAATCTCGTCCTTCCAGCGGTACTCCTTGCTTAGCGATGAGTTAGCGGCCTCGAGGTTAAAGGTGGGGCAGTTGTCCACCCAGTTGGCGGAAGAGAGGACAGAGAACCAAGCGTGGAGGTCCCGCATGAAGGCCAAAGAGGTGGAATGGAAGAAGAGGCTCCAAGATATGGCGGCGATGGTAGAGAGGATCTCGGCCACTAAGGTGGTCGACTGGACGGAGCGGATCCAGTATGGTATCCAGGGGAAGGAGGTACAGGGGCTCTTTGTCCGGGAAGGAACGATAGAGACGCCACAACGAGAGGGAATGGGGAAGGTGTTCCTGGATTCGACAGAGGCGGCAGCAAAGCAGGAGGCCGAGGAGGGGAGGTTCAGCTTCAGGACTCCCACGGAGTTGGCCTCGCAGCAGGCCACCCCTATGACGATTGAGACTCCTAGGGACGAGCCGGCGTAAAGACCCCAACCTCCAGTGGTGAAGGGGGGCCCCACAGAGGAGTCCCCTATGATCCTTTTGGAGGTGCAGGAGGGTGCCCTCACGGGAGCTGCGGCATCCACTGAGCCGGAGGCAACGGGGGGAGAGGCATCTCGACTGGATGAGTTAGTGGCAGCCATGGAACTGGACATGCCGTCGGGAGGGCCTCAGAGACAGGAGACCCCGGAGCGCATGCCAGAGATAGGAGGGCTGAGGACGAGGTTAGGCTCTTGGGCCACTGGGAATGACTCAGGAGAGCACATCTCAGAGCAGCAGCAGGAGGTTATGAGCGGATCATCGACTGCCATGATTCCCCAGCCTCCTGACCTACGTGGGGACGAGGAGATGACTGCGATGGGAGGGATCCGCGAGGGTAGGCCGCTGAGATTGGACACTTCCGCGTACCGACCCGAGGGAGATGAGATGCGAGCAGGGCCGAGTACTCAGATGATGGAGGCGGGACCGGCAGAGTCATGGAGTATGCCCCAGAGCCACGAGATGAGCAGGGAGGCCAGTGAGGCACCGTCATTGCCAGAGACCCAGAAAAAAAGAAAAGGAGATGTCGAGGGAGGCCAGACGATCAGTGCTTCTTCTGCAAGGATGGCATACATAGGGCGCTTGAGTGCCCAAAGTTCCTTAAGGAGAAGGCGGCTGGGAGAGTGACGGAGAGTGGTGGAAGGATGTACGATAGACAAGGGCGAGTGGTAGAGCGGGCTCCAGATGGGGGTAGGGCCCAGTTGTATAGACAGAACCAGGAGGTCATGAGCGAGTAGGGGCTAGTCTGTCCAAATGACAGTAGGACCAGGGTTCCTCTGCACACAGAGATCGGTTTAGGGATGTACATACTCTGAGTCGATTGAATGGGTTCTAGGGGTGTGCACGTTTGAGTTCGCCGCGAGAGTCCTGTCAAGTTGTACATAAATAGATGGCAGGGCTTGATTGGTTTTTGGGTTTTGTATGTGATACAAGTTCGGCGGATGAGATATGGTTGTAAGATACCTGTGACTATGTGATTGTACATTAGTTCTGGAGTTCTGGAAACCTTGCTTACATTTCTGATTGGATCCTGAGAGCCATAACACCTAGGGCGTGAGTCTACCCTGTAGAGTGGAATGGTAAACTGAGTGTTTGAGTTGTTCACTGGGGCAGGCATCATATTCCTAATTACATCCTGCGAGTTGTGTGTGTGAGAGCTTGAGTTGAGTGTTGTATTAAGGCTTGAGGGAGATATTTTGTCCCGAGTATGTTGTGATTCCAGACTTTGTGGGGCTTACTCTTGTGACGATCACGATCACTCTCACACGTGTGGCTTTATCCCAATGTATGAGGGTTTTGTGTGAGAGATGTGTGGGATACATCTCATGTATGTGTACTATGTGATTGTGATTGCCGTCTACTCTTCGGTATACTCGTACGGCCTGCCCATGAGCGGGTGAAACAACCGAGTATAAGGGGAGGCAGTGCGGCTGTTTGTGACAGATGTGTAAGGACCCTAAGGGGTCTTGCGAGCCTATAAGGCTCGAATGCTTATCATGCCGAATGTTTATGGCCAGGTTGTGAAAAGGACCCATAAGTTGGTCCCCTTGTTTGAGTTATGTCGCATTTGAGCTCACAAAGAGGACCCTTGAGTAGGCCCTCAGTGAGTTGTTCTATGGTTGGGACCCCCTTCGGATTATGGAAGGTGGGAGTGTTGTTTATTGACAGCAATGTAACTCAGGTCGCGTGATAGTCCACCCTGTAAAGAGAAGGGATGGCTGGGAGACCTATGGAGAGAGACCCCCTTCGTGCGAAAGCTGGCTGACAGATTTAAAGGCATGATGAGCAGTGTTTGAGTTGATAAAGCCTGACGAGAGGAACCAGAATTACAGACTGGATCATTGGTGGAATTGAGAAGGTCGCAATTCAGTGCATTAGGATGTCGTGGGATGTGTGGGCTGTTGTCTCTGATCAAGTCAGTAGCCCACGACCTTGTGTATGAGCGTGGCGGTGAATCTGTTTGTGATTGTGAAAAGGAGCCATGCTTCCTATGTTGTCCCGTAGGGAACTGGTAAACGCCTTTAAAGTGAGACAGACCCCTGCGTAGTCCCGCAGTGGGCCTGTGGTCTGTTTTGCGACCCACCGTTCAGACACTTGTGCTAATCCTTAGGCATATTGGGAAATACCAAGCTAAACGGTAAAGGTTAGCACCTCTAGGGCGCAACCCCTATTGGATGACTGCAAGCCAGCACAACCTGGCTACGGGCCCACGTCTACCAACGGGGTAAGAGTTTAAGGGGTCATGCATGCCTCAGGGAAATTACTCCGGTGGGATGGCGGGGGATGTGAGTCGAGACTTTGGGGAATCTGGATTGTATGCTTATCAGGAGAAAACCTATCGTTGCGTAACCAACGAAGGAACTGCCGTCAAGATAACAATGCGGTAGGCCGTAGATCTGGCTCGATCAACCAGACTATGGTGGGCCAGGATGGAGACCTAACATCTCTGTACTAGACTGCAGAAAGAGCTCAGAGGAGATTCATATACGTATAAATATATGTTTGATTGTGAGGATTTTCGCAAGGGAGGGGAGATTTGCCTTCTGAGGTCTCATTTAAGGCCCGCGTCCCTGGGTATGACAATGCTTACGAGATAGAGTCTAGCCGGGACACTCAACGAGAAGCCGGCGTTTGTCTAGGGCGAAGGGAAGAGGACGGTTTGAGGTGGCCTTTGGAACTTATGCTGTAGTATCGACGCGTAATACACCGGCGTCCTAGTGTCAGGACAATGGAGAACCAGGTTAATACCCTGGCAGCATATAGTTGTGGAGGCATGGTTTGATGGAGGCCTCTACCCTGTGTTTGTCGGCTAATCGGATTGGTTCCTCTTTCGTCAACATTTTGGGTAATCTGATAGCGTCTCGATTTTGCAAAGCGACGGGGACGTCGCTTAATGTGGTCCGGTAAGCTGTTGGCGCGAATACCCTTACAAGGGTATCCGCCCTGGTTTTTGCAAGTGACAAAAAACAAGTTCTACCCGAAATTGTAAAGGAGGCTTCACGACTTGCGGCAGTGTGGTGACTATAGGTTGGCTATGAGGTCTAGAAGTAGAGAGTGTGTGGGCCCGCACGGTTTGAGGCGCGCGGAATTTCTTTCCTTGTCGTTGATTATAAAGCCGGCGCGGACGCTGGCCGGTTTAACTTTG
>BFEA01000515.1:303188-314661 GCA_003427395.1 Chara braunii | reverse complement strand
GCTCAGCCCTATGTCCATTTGGAAGACTAAGTATAAAAAGATATATATAAATTTGGATATTAAACAGTTCGGGGCGGCTGAGCCTATTCTAAGATAAACGGCTTAGTCATATGCCCAAAAGGAAGAGAGAAGTAGTTGTGCGACCTGTTCGTGTATACTCAATGGCTGAGTCAGGCAGGCTCCCCAAGATTGGACGACTTGGCTTTATGCCCTGTGAGAGCTGATCTCAGAGAGGTCCCTTCCCTCATCTGAGTATATAATGAAATGTTGATCCTAGAGAGGTATCTTCCCTCGTCTAAGTGTATACTGAAATGTTGATCCGAGAGAGGTCCCTTCCCTTTTCTGAGTATATACTGAAATGCTGATCTTAGAGAGGTCCCTTACCTCATTAAGTGAAGACAAACTCTTGGCCAAGAAGCACGAAGTCCCCACTCTCAGTCAAGTAAAGCTGAACTTCTTTATACCTGCCTTCATCTGAATCTCTTGGATGGACAACTTAGTCAAAGACACAAAGTCTTTCTGCTGATAACTCTTAACCAAACAGAACTGAACTTCTTTATGCCCATCATGCTTTCTTTGTTTATCTCAAGAATGATACTCATCATATCATTTGATGTGCCATAATCATGAGTTTCTCAGATCTTGACACTGCGTCAATGCTCACGAAACTGTACTCACAGTTACTCCCCACTCTCAGGGACTTGACACTTATAGACCGACCGTAGCACTACATCAAAGATATAGTCTCATTAACTCAGTTGCTTGCTGAAAATGAAAATTAATTGACATGTTGAAAATTGAAATGCTAAAACTAAAATGATGAATTTACAATGCAGAAATGATCATTGTCTTCTGATAACTGAGTTTCTCTGTCTCATTGTCTTATTGTACTCTCTTAGTCCTCTATGATTGTTCTCTCACTTGGATGGTTGACTTCTCTTCCCTCTCTTTGAGGTGAGTGTGGGGATCAAGTCAGGGTCTCTGAAAATGAACTTACGAAATATTGACCCTTATACCCATGAACCTTGGATCCATCCATCTCTGATATCTCATAGACTTTTCCTTCTGCTTCACCTGTAATTCATTAAGGACCAAGCCATCTACGCTCCAATCTTTTAATGCACTGAGTATCAAGAGAACTATCAAACAGCAAGACAACGTCACCAATGCTCAGTCTCTCTTTTCTTATGTATCTTTTTCTTGTTTCATCTCTCTTGGTCTGATAGTCGACTGGATATCATTCTCTCTGAGGCATCCATCACTGCTTGATCAATCTCTGATACCTGCTTCATGCTTATCTGAAGAAGGTCTGATAGTGAGTATTCTCTGCTTTTTTACTTGCTCTCTTCTTTCTCAGTTTCTCAATGATATCAAGGAGTCTTAAAGCATACCTTTGCTTGAGTCTGATCTCTCTCCACCAGTCAGTGTCAATCTCCTTTCTCTGATCCAAGACTTTGTGTACCTCACTCAAGAAGAGATAAGACACAATTAATGACTGCAATTCTCAAGAGAGTTGAGACTCAAGAAAATAAGCAGGATTAATCCGAAGATTAAAGTAAATATTGTCAACAGTTCTCACGTCCTGATAAAAGATCAAAGATGGTGATGACCCAGGCTCATTCCAAACACGAAAATCTTTTCATGTCCCCGACAACGACGCCATTTTTATCGCACTTTTTCCACTCCTAGCCCACTCTGGGCGACCAAAAAACCAACAGGCTGTCACACATGATTTTGTGTTGTTTTTGCCATAGATAAATAATAAAATTTAAATAGAGCAAATCCCTTCCTATTGTGTGCGCCCGGCTTCGAGTGAGACCCTTTAATTACGATCTTCGCCGGACCCCGATCTTAGGAATCTTTGATTGTGATTCGGAACAGCAATGATAAAGCAGATAACAAAACTAAAATAAATATGTCATGTGTGTATCGAGATGCCAATTTAGGAATTTGGGAACTGTGATATGATCAGCAGTAGAGCACAATCACCAAGCAATGCCAGAAAAGAAAAAAAAGACTGACTGACTCAAGGCAAAGACAAGATGAGTGAGGGAAGAGTTAGAGCTCATATCATCTCAAGAGTACAATGACAAGAACATGGTCAGTGCTCAGTGTCCGTGCTCTCATTCTTCCCTCTCACTCCCGACCTCAATCTCGATCTCCCAGAGCATCTGACACCACGTCCAAGTACATCTTTAGAAGGTCTGCTGCGGTATGTTTATGATGACTGTACTCAAATCCTGAGTATGCTCTTTTCAATATATCTGTCGTTCTCAATAAACTGTCGCCTTGAGTCTGCTATCCTTAGATACTCGCTGATTCCGGAATTGCTCACTTATCATCTCATCAATCTTGCTCAGTACAAATGTCACCGAGAGCACTTGCTGTGACATAACCGTTGTTGCTGTCACCAGGAGAGCCCACTAAGACCAGCGCTACTGCTGTTGTCTCCGGGATCGCCTGCTATAACCAGCGTCGTTGTTGATGCCACCGGGACCTCGCGCTGTGGCTAACATTCTCGCTGCTGTCACCGGAACTTTCCACTGTGACCAGCACCATGGCTGCTACCACCGGGACCTCCCGCTGTGGCCAGCATTGTCGCTGCTGTCACCGGAACTGTCCGCTGTGACCAACGTTATAGGTGCTACCATCAGGACTGCCCGCTATGGTCAACATTCTCGCTGCCGTCACCGGAACTGTCTGCTGTGACCAGCGTTATGGCTGCTACCACCGAAACTGCCCGCTATGGCCAGCACTGTCGCTGCTGTCACCGGAACAGTCCGTTGTGACCAGCCCTTGCTGAATAATTTGAGATCATCGATAAGCTTCACAGAGTCTGAACTCAATGAGATAGAGAATTGAACTCACAAGGATCGAGGTCACTGAGACCGAACTGAGAACTGAGTTGATGCTTTCCCCGAAAGCCGCACTTAAATCTGAGATCAGGTCTGAAGTGAACTTGCTGGAAACTAGGCTGACTTTACTGAGTCCAAAGTGAATTTGCAAAAATTGATCTGATTTTCTCTGAATCTGAAATGGGCTCACTGAAACGGATCTCAGTTTACTGATGCTGCACTTGGATATGAAATGGAAACTGGACTGAACTTGCTGAGATGAAACTGAACTCACAGAACTTACTCAAACTGAATTGAACTCGAAGAGATGAAACTGAAACCGATCTCACTGAATTTTCTGGAACTAAAATGAACTTGAAGAGATGACACTAAATCAGACTTGTTGAAACTGAGCTCGTTGATGTGAGCTCACCGAGGCTGAACTTAACTTACTGAGATTGATTTGAGTTCTCTGAATCTGCACTGAACTTACTAAAACTAACATGAGTTCACTGAATCTGCAGTGAGCTTACCGAAACTTAAATTGAACTTGTAGGGATTGAGTCCACAAAACTGAGCTCATTGGAACTGAAGCGAATTCACTGATACTGCACAGAATAGAACTGAAGCTCTCTTTGGGAACTGCACTTGGGTCTGACCTCATAATTGAACTGAGCATGCTATGCGAATCGCACTCGGATTTGAATAGAACTGAACCTAACTTGCCTTGAAAGTTGAGGCTGAACTTATTGAAGTTGACACGAGTCTGCTGAGACCAAACTGATCTTGCTGGAAACTGAACCGATCTCACTGGACTGAACTGATCTCACTGGACTGAACTGATCTCACTGGACTGAACTGATCTCACTCGACTGAACTCATCTCACTCGAATGAACTGAAATCGAACCGAACTTGAAGAAATGAGACTTATTTGACTGAACTTGCTGGAATCGAACTGAAATTAATCAGCATGGTCTGGATCCATTGAGATCAGGCTTAACAAACCGAGTTGAACTCGCCCAAACTGAACTGAACTTACTTGTAAATGGAAACTGAACCCCGAACTGATCTGTGACTGAATGTCATACTGAGCTATGGCAGACAACTGATCTTGGTCAACGCGTATCGCGTGTGGGAGTCCTTTGAGCCTTACGGTTTCTGTTTCCGATGTGAAACTGCGATCAGATACTTAGTCAGTTATCTACAAAGCTTTTATGTCTGTGAACAGATTCAGAAGTCTGGTTTGGGGAATCCTAGGTCTGCTGGCCTCAACTTCGCCAGTCTGAGATTGAGAGTCGCTGCTGTTTTCACTGAGTCTGAAATTTCAGACTTTACCATGACTGCTATTGATAGCTGTCGTGGACTTTACAGAGTCCGAGTCTGTCCAGATCTCAGCTCAAACTTATACCTGGGTTCTCAAAGCTTAGTAAGCACATTTCTCGAGTCCACGATGTCTACTGACTGGGTTTAAGCCTGCTTAGATAAGCAGGTTGAGTCCTGAGCCCGCAGTCTCTATTCCCTGCTACTTTCCGTTTGCTGGTCTGATTTCCCCTAGCTTAAGCTTACTGAGATCAGCAAGTGCCCGAGCTTGTCACCATTTAGTTAAATGAGTCTAGGCCTGCAGACTCTGTCATCTCTGGTCCAAACCGTGATGTCTGAGCTCCACCGAGCTTGCAACTTAACGGTTTCGAATCCTGCTGAGTCTGTTTCTCCCGGGCTTTTGCCTACTGGTCTGCGTCTTCCGAAATGTCCCTTCAGCTCTGTTTTTGGTGGTCTGTTCCTGCTGTCCCACAGGCATCACTATGCCCTGTTTTGCCAAACCACAAGCTATTGGCACTCCCTAAGTTAGCAGTCATTGGTGCTCCCTTGTTCATCTCTGTCGAGCTGTCGGAGCCCTCCGAGCCCCGCTGCAAGTTTCTGAGGGCCCCGCTGCAAGTTTATGAGTCCGCTAGGATCCTTCTGTATCCACTGGGATCTGCTGTAAAGTTTCCGAACCCGAGGGGATCTGCTGTACCAGCAACTCAAGTTTCCAGAATTTGCTGAGACCCTCCTCACATATCGCGCTGAGCAAAATCAGTGTTGCTTTGAATAGGATGGGTCCTTCTCTCATTGAATCCAATCTGATCACTTGTATGAAACTGATGCACAAGCAAACACTAATTCTAACACGGGTTCAATTCGGGATGGAATCTGCCATTAATTTGACTAACCGCACTTTGAGATGAGAACGCCGCCTCCCAGCCTCAAAGTTTCTCCTTTGAGATAAGTCTGACAATCAAAGAGAAAGATTCTCAACTGGGACTCAAGACCAGTATTATTCCCTACATCTGGTTGGGGGTGGGGCTAATCTTTCAGCCAGCAACAAGGGCATCCCATCAGAGATGTGAAAGAGTCGCTGGGAAAATGGTTCGAGAGGGGCATTTCTGGAGTTCCCATATTTCGCAATGGCAGTTTCGGAATTTCTGCCTTTCTATGGAGACAAATGTAAGTTATCCATCTTGATTGTCTCCCTTACCTCGTGACTCCCGATCTATCACCCCCGTCAATCTCCCTGTCACGTGCACATCTCCATGTAGGCGAGCTACCACTTCATTTCTTACGAGGATGAATCTTCCGTTAGAACATGGGAAGATACAGTGTTGTGCTCGCTGTTTACAAGACATCACCCCTCTATCACTCACCAGCGGAGATATCGGAGTGAACCTCTAGCAAAGGCATGGAAAGGTACATCGCCAATTTGAAGTCCTTACTGCCTTCGCGGCCACACCAAACCATTCACCAATCAATTGGATCAACCTGAATCTTCAGCAGAAACACGGATAGGTGCATTCATTCTCTTCTCTCTCTCTCTCTCTCTGTGTCTGCGTCTGTGGTATGCTTATACACACCGTGAACGGGCTGCAGCTCCATTCATCTATTAAACTGGCCTTGGAGTTAGGGCCGCGCTTGGGGATAGGGCGGCAACCACAGGCTGAAATGATGGGTCTAGTCCTTCAATTTGAAGGCATCGACTTTGGCGATTTTTCGCGCTCAGAAGAATTCACCAAAAACTCTGAAACTTTGGTCGTTGGTAGATTAGGTCATGATCTTTCCAGGAAAAATATCCGAAAAATATAAATAAATCATTTTGACCATGAAACAATCGCCGCGCCGACTTGTTTTATATTCCAGTTTTGCCACGGTGGCGTTTGTAGGCCAACGAGAAAAGTACAACTTCTGCGAATTTTCCTGCTCGAAAGAATGCGTCAAAGACTCTGAGAGATTGAGAGCCCGTAAACTTGCTCGTGATCTTTTCAGAAAAAATAATACAAAAATTCAGAAAATTCATTTTGATGGTGAAACAATCGTCCTTGCATATTCTAGTTTTACTGCTGCCGTTTGTGGGCTGACAGGAAAAGTGCTCCAACTTCTGCGTTCCACGTCTCTCTCTCTCACTACACACTCTCTGACTGTGTGCACTCTCTCTCTCTCACTGCACACTTTGGACATTCATATCCTTGAATGTATATGGTCATGAGCTACAGTGAGATGCATAACTGTCTCTTCGCGCTCAACTCAACAACCAACCGCGCAGTTCTCTCCCTCTCTCTCAGCCACAGTAGACCAAACCGCATTTCTGAGATAATCACCCTCTTTGGGCTTCACATGGTTATGTATAAATCTCAACCATTCGTGAATCCGAACAGTCAAGATGTGTGCCTTTAGGTCCCCTTGAATCGTGCATGGTCCGATCTTTGAATGGATGCTCTGAGTATGAGATATATGTTTTTACAGACCATTAACCTCATAACCCACGCGAAAATCATTCCATTTTCCAAGTTGCAGCAGACCCTTCTTTCTACACAGATGACGTGTAGGTGACGAGTCAGGCACATTCAACCATCACAGATATAGCGTGATTGCTTCCCATTGTACTGACCATTACTACCATGATGAGAAACATACTGTGTGAATCCACACTTTGGAGTTGTCCTCATCATCAGGCTCGTAAGAATCCACATAGCCTCTCTCTCACTCGTCTACAAGGATCACCTCAGGATGACACCGTTTTAAGCAGGAGAGGAGAGAGGACTAAGAGTTGAGGGCTAACGCTGCTTGCGGTTGACCAACACAGAGGTGTTAGTATGCCGCTAGTTGATTGTTACGAATATCGAAAATGGGTAATAATCTTTGAGCAGCCAGTACGTTAATTGCAAAAGATTGCTCTCTAATTGGACTGCAGATTGCTGGTAGTTGGGAAATCAAATATACCTACCAGAGGTTATAGCCAGATGCATCTCAAAATAATATATGTGTTTTAAATAGAGAAATTGAACGCACCTGTGCGCTGATTATGCCCAAGGACATTCGAAATTAATACTCATTTTTTTTTTTTTTTTTAAATCCAGCGGGCCTGAGTAATCACTCAGATCTGGCTCGACCATTCAAGAATATATTTCTTTATATTGGGACTCATTTGGATTGGTCAACCCGCTTGAATAACGTTCCAGGAACAGATCAGTGCACTTCCCGCTGTAAATTTGGTTTGATCACCTATCCCCCGTTAACACTTCTGCATCTGGCGACCTCGTCCATGCTAGCATGCTCATGTATCCGCTAAGCAATAAGAGGAATAATGAGCCCACCGGATGAGTGTTCTGCGACTCTTTATAGTAAAGAAAGAACAGGTGGGCAGGTAGCATAGAGGCACACGAGTATGAGCATACTCTTTCACGATCAACAGTGGTACAAGCAGCTAGCTGATTACTACTCCTTCGCCTTTCGGTGCTTGGTTTTCCCTCCCAAACAAGCCCACCTTCAATCGGAGGGGAAATCCCCTGTGTTGTACGGCGATGGGTGAGAGGTCTCATGAGGACAGCTCTTCGGGTGGCGGAAAGGTTGCGGGCATGAGGTAATCAACCTCAGCGCTGGCGTTTGCTTCTTCATCCATAGCAAAACGTTGATAACATTAGAAGGCTCACTCTCTTGAGTTGGGCTGGTCACGCATGAGATTAGTGGCGTCCTTGTTGCTTATAACAGAAATAAACGAAACACCCATGACTGTCCATTCGTACCTCCATAGCTAACTTTGCCCCATCTATTCTGTTTCGTCCTCATGTGCAGATACTTACTCTTGTTCACCAATGTGCTCGCACCCAAGCGTTCTGCCTGTAGCCTTCCCTCGCTGACGCTGACTGTTCGGCGCTCGCCCAAGGCAGAGTGAAAACTAGTTTCTCACATCATTGAGTCAGAGCTTGCCTCTCTTACCGTTGTTGATTACGGGTCATGCAAACGATCAAGTCCCTCGCCCTTCTTCTTCATTCGATACTTTTCAGTGACAGGGTGCAATTCTATGCGCTGTTCATGACAAACACTCATAGTGTTCAAGAGAGTGTTCAACTTGCACACTTGCACTAGGGGGGTCCTCGATGTCCCCTCTTTTGTCACATTGTACGCAAAGATGAATGAATGAATCGAGTCACAACCCTGGGGTAAGTAACCACCAGGTGGCATGTCAGTGTGTCCTTGGCTGTCCGGCAAGTCGCGCTCTCTTCCTGCCCTGCGTACATACCAAGACTGAACGACGAAAGTCAAACCCTGGTTCCTATTGTAACGGCCAAGTGGCTGTTTCCCTGGGCCGACAGCTCGCTGCAGTGCCCGTCGACGAGTGGCATGTGACACGTCAGGACTGAGGGGCAAGTCAAAGACTTCCCCCTCTTGTAACTGCCAAGTGGCAGTTTCCCTAGGCCGACAGATGGCTGCTGTGCCCGTCGACACGTGGCGTCTGAGCACGCACGTATGCGTCGTGGAACAGGAAAGGTACTGCCCAAGTAGACCCAGCCCAGCGGTACTACAGCTGGCACTGATTCCAGGTCCAGTAGTCCCGCTGGTGGAACTGGAATCCGGGCCCGGCTGCAGAAATACGGTCCCGGCAGACACCCTCTGATCTGGATCTAGGCCTCACCAATGTGAGTACCGCCGCCACTTAGACCGACTTCTTTTATTACTATTATTATTATTTATTTATTATCAAGGCTTGCCGAGCCCTTCGCACAAAAACAAATCAGCGGTTGGCCACGGAATGATCAGGACTAATTAGTTTGATGACCCATAGCGCAGCCCTTTGCCGTTAAGCAGAGCGGCTGGACCGTGGCTCACTCAGGTTGGGGTAGTGGGGTACGTCTTACCCTGCAGGTTAGAACGTCAAACCGGTGTGGAAAATTTGACACACCGAGGAGGGCCAGAATGTCGGGCCCTCCGACAGAGGGCGGAAGGATCGCCTTTCAAACCGGTGTGGAAAATTTGACACACCGAGGAGGGCCAGAATGTTGGGGACGGTGCACAGCCTGCGGGTGGTTTGCGGAGGTCCGAGAGACAGCGTCGCGACCGATGTAGTGGCGACCGAGGCAGCGGGCCAGTTGTTGGGGGAGCAGGGCACACAGGTGGTGCAGGGCATGATGGCAAGGGATGAGTGGGGAGAGAGTCTGCATCGTCCACTCACACTGTGCATTGCGTTGATGAGGGGATGCCCGCTCAGTCAGCTGAGGTTGCTCCCTCCCCTACAGAGGTTGCTCCGTCCCCTGCAGAGTTCGCAGTGGGGTCTGCGGAGGGGGCAGGCTAGTTTGCAGGTGTTGGTGGCGAGGGTGTACAGGTTGGGAGGCCATCTGGACAGTTGGGTCCCAGTTTCAGCGACAGCGTTTTTGATGGTTCGGTAGGGCTTCCTCCGGCGCCGGCAGGGGAGCGTGTTGGTGCCGATGCGGACGCAGCGGCCACGCCCGTCAGTCAGATACTTTGTGCTATACCTTCATGCGGCGCGGGCGACATCACTAGTAGCATGTTGCAGGAGGCGGCAGAGGGGACACCGGGTTGGTCGGGGCAGCACGAGGGTGCAGCTGGGGATGATGGGGAGTGTGGACCTGTGCAGGAGTGGGCGACAGAGTCAGAGCAGGACAGGATCGACCGCGAGGAGAGGAGTAGGGCGCAGGGGTTGGCTAGTAGCTGTGAGATGACGCAGAGTATTGCATCGAGGGCACGTGTAGCGCGGATGCTCGAGACGGGCGTTGCAGCAGGAGATGCAGAGGTCGAGTGCAGCGGTGCGGGCGGAGGGGATGCGGGTGAGAGACCTGCGTCGCCAGTTCACGGTGTTTGTGTATTGCCTCTCCGTGGGGCCATGTCGGTGGGGGAGTTGGAGTGGCAGGCAGAGGAGGACCCATTGCAGGCAGATCGCCGTGGGCGGATGGACGAGGCGTCGAGGAGGTTGATGGCAGAGGGCCCAGCTTACGTGCCTTGCAGCCCGTAAGTGCCATCGTCCACCACAGATGTCATCACACCCGCACATGTGGAGGGTCCTTGCGCGGCAGCGGCGGCACGGGGCCTCTCGCCGGCACCCGTTAGGGAGTCTCAGTCTCCTCAGTCACGGAAGAAGAAGAAGATGAGAGCAGGGAAGAGTCTTAGTACCGTGAAGAGAGTGACGCAGACGATGCGGGCGAGTCAACCCGGGTTGTTCGGTTTACATCCGCGGACACGGGCGGCTCTGGGCGGGGACATTATCGCGGACGCAGTAGGATGGCAGGAGAGGGCCTCCACCCGAGCAACGGATCAGGCCGAGAGCGCACCTGCTCAGGCAATGTTGGCACGTGCCGCAGGGCGTACAGCGGGTACGGGCGACCACGACGAGCACAGCCGGGAGGAGGATGGCTGCACGTATATTGGGGGAGGATGTGAGGCCTGTGCCAGCGCAACGACCGTCACAGGCATCTGTCGTTTTGGAGTCTGGCACAGACGGTTTGAAGATGCCTGTTAGCCAGCGGAGGAGGCTTTCCTTGTACGAGCTTCTTCGACCACATGGGGACAATCATGCTCCGGATATTGGGCACTCGCCAACAGGCATTACAGGTGGTGGGGATGGTGTAACAGGTGTGCGGTCGAAGAGGAGGAGGAAGGACATTGTGGACGACGATGATGCATAGTTCCACCATTAGTCTTCTTTCATCCTCTGTTTCGTAGTAGTGTACTGTATATTTAGTGCTTCTGACGAGGCCTTGTGTTCGTTGGAGTAGTCTGTTCAGGTCATCATGACTGCATTTATATTTGTATAGGTGGTTAGACTATTGTATACTATTTCCATGCATGGGTGCAGTTTGTTTTTGTTTCTCGTTTTATTTTCTCATCGATGTTTCGGAGGATTGCACTTTTTGTGAGTATTTCTTCACACACCGGCTCAGCAGGTGCACTGCTCACAGTTTCATTTTTTGTTTCTCCTTTTACTTTTGTATCGATGTTTCAGACGATTCGACAGTTTTTTCGCACATCATTTGACTGAGTCCAGTGTGCATTTGTCGTTTATTGTCGTGTGTGCACAGCGCAACTGTTTCGCCATGTTCTTTCATTGGCCTGTAATGTTATAATTTCAAAACTTGTGCAATGATTGTTTCTTGCAGATGATGGAGAATGACTCAATGGTTTTGAAAATTGTGTTTAATTGTTGTTGTTCGAACTCATGAACTTCATTCAGTCTTATACTTGTTTTGTCGTGTGTGGAGTTCACCTCTGTTACATTTGTCAGCAACCCCGACAGAACCCTTCCCAACGCCCACACACAACCTTCTTAAGACCCTTCCAAGCCCCAATTTTTTTTTTTTTTTCACAGCTGCGACAA
>BFEA01000515.1:286158-303042 GCA_003427395.1 Chara braunii | reverse complement strand
TTTTTTTCTAGTCGGACTCCCCCCGCCACCCAACACCGAACCACCCGACAATCGCTCCCGACCCCCCCCCTTCAAGACCTCGTACGGACGTACGAAGCCCGTACTTACGGCCCGTACACGTAACCGGGCGCCCGTACCTACGGTCCTACGGGCATACGTACGGGCCGTATACGTATGGCCGTATACACAGGCCTAGGCTCTCCCTTAACGAGCACTTCAAATCTCATGTTATTGTACCTTTTGGGCAACCCTCGTACGGTTGCCTCTTTATTCACATAGTCCACAACCTCCTTAAATAAAGTAGAAGCGAATGACGCGTCACAGACAGGGTTATAAAACAAGTCGACGAAGTCCAAAACTGCTTTCTCAAATGTACTGAACGAAGGACCCAGTATTCGCAATCCTTATGAATGGGGATGAGTAATATATCGTATTCGAGAAGAAGAACATTTTGCGTCCACCTGCTGGCCCCTCTAAAACCTTGCGACTGTAACTTCATAAAGAAAAGGGAGAGGAAGTTGTACACTTTGAACGAAGAACGAGGACAGTCCCGAGTGAGGAGAGACAAGTAAAAATTAACAACCTCGTCGTTAAGCTCGCCGCCTCTGTCCAATAATCTCACCATGTGTTTTACCCTAATCACCAAGTTCTCGGCCGGCAGCCGAGCAATAACCATCGAGGGCGGTAGGCAACACCGAACAAGTTTGTCCATCAACTTGGAGTACTCTTCCTGATTTCCTTTGACGCCTGACATGCATACATGTGCTGCACACTCCAACCAAGCAACACGCATGAGCATGAGAAGGATAACGCCCTAACTGTCCAAGCCGTTCCATTCTTTGCTTTGCGCTTTAAAAGTATTATAAATTTGAACCGCTCTACTTGTACTTCTAGAAAAGTATGGCGTGGGTTCAGGCAGCGGAGAAATGGCGCACTTCTTGCAAACTTTGATGTGCAACTTCGCAAATGGGTCCAAACTCATACCCGCCGCTTCTACAATCTGAATATCCCTTCTCGACAATCGCGGCATATTCATCTTTGTGAGAGACTCCTCCGAGTTTCTCTGCACGACACATGAAGGAGATGGCCGACCTGTACAACAAGTAAAGAAAAGAAGATTATGAATATAACATATCGCCGCACTGCACAACCAAGGGGCAACCTGCAATTACCCACATATCCAAACACATCGCCACTCGCTACATCGAAAAGTAAACTCTGAATGCTCATACAGTAGTGGGACCCAAACGTGAGCAACTCATGTCACTGATTAAACTCCAAGTGCTCATACACCACATAGACTCAAATGTGAGCAACACATGTCACTGCTTACCAGCCACGGCTGTTCCTTAGCATTCTTCTCGTCTAAAACTTTCGGTTGTGGCGAGTTTTTTTCTAGGCATGTCGCGCTTAGAGCCAGCACGAACTCTTCTGTCTGCGCGGATGCCATAATGTGATCTAACTGGGATGGAAATCAAGACACATCCTTAATGTCTGCGTCGACGAGGCAAATGACTTTTTACGAGGCATCGGGGTTCAACTCTACAGGACAACCAGTTATCCCGCCACTCCCACGGATGGCAAGAACTTCATCTTGAGGAGTCAATAATTGTGAAGAGGGAGAGATAACAACCGGGGAGTCGAATTCATGAAAAAGTGTCCTGACAAGATCATCTTCGATCGGACGACGGACAGTAACCTCTTCCGCTTCCATCATGGCGACGTCTCCGTCCTCATTGCACTGGCTCGACACGACTGTGGCCATAAGGACTTTTGAGGGCTGCATGTCAGGCAACCTTGAACATAACTGCGAGACATACCCCCTCTGGGAACCTCTGCAATGTGTCTCAGGCGGTGGAGTCACCTTTTCTTCCATACCTGGGGCAAGGGTGTTATCCGTGCAGGGTGGTTGCTGCGCCGAGGAGCGGATAGATCCGCCGCCGATGAAAATGCCGATAACTAGGTCCCCCTTCTGCTCTGCGCTGCCATGAAGGCTTCGATGGCGGATACATCCGGCGCCAGCAAAAGGACCGCCATCACGCAGCCCGCGCCCCTTGTGTCCGTCAAATCCCATCTCGGGGAAGTTTGACCCACCTGCATGATTCTCCGGGGTATCCGTCAGCGAGACATGCCCACCACGGGACCGCCATAATGTGTGTCAAAGGGTGCAGTCTCCTGGTCTTCCGTACCCTGGGCAAGGGTGTCGTCAGTGCTGCTGAGTTGATGCACCGAGGAGTGGATATATCGGCCACCGGCCGAAATGCTTCCGACAATTAAGTCCTCATTCGGGTCCACACTAATGCACCCGCTTGGGTGACGAATACATCCGGTGCCGGCAGAAGAAAGGCCAACCCGCAGCCCCTCCCCCTTATCCACCTCAGATCCCGTTGCACAAGGACTCACAAGGGAATTTGTCCTTTAGGGGGAGTATGACCCGCCTACAGTTTTCTCCACCACATTCTCTCCGTGTAGGAGACTGGCATCCGTAACACCGTCGCATTCCCGAGTGTCACATCCTGGATCCTTGGAAGAAGCCACGTCTACAGACTCCACATCTGCCATGAAATTGGATCTGGCAGAAACTGTACCGCGGATACATCCGCTGTCGGGACATGAGCGATATCCTTGCCCAACGAGCTCAGCAGCTTGCAGCGCATGGGTCGGCGGTGGAATTCAATCTGCAATGATCCCTGCCCAGTTTGTGAGCTCGCACCTTCTACCGAAGTCGTGACACCCTTTCCGCCTGCAATTGTGACCCATCCCGAGCTCGTAACATTTCCGCGCCGTGCGCCGCCCCCTCTGTTGTCAAGTGCTCGACCATGTCCTCCGTAATCGCCGCTGCGGAGTCTGTCCTCACCTCCTCCGTCCCCTCCTTCGTCATCTCCTCCACGTCCGCTCTGTCCAGCTCCCTCTCCGCATGTTGGGCCAGGCGACGGAATATGCCAGTCTATTTTGATTTCATAACTTGGACTTGTTTCAAATTAATGAAAGTTACAACATAGCTCCAACATATTGTGCTCCCGAAGAATCCCGTATTTCTGTTCTCCAAACATTTTGACGACAATGTCATCTGGTTGACGACAGTTTACCTCGGCGACGTGGTCGATAACCGCTTGGAGGGCGGCCTCTTCAAATACCGTTTTGGACAAACGGGGTTCTGATTTTCATTCGCCCTTATCACTAAACGCCATAACTCATTCGCCATCAATAACTGCCGGTTGGAAAATATCCAGATGCCAAATTACATGATGACCCCAATCGGACTCTTCGGTACTCCTGTGCATCGTCCCGAAGAAATAAAGTTGACCTTTCTGCAATCTTAATGTGTGCGTCGGTGGAAGAGGACGTTCGGGCTTGACAGTGGGGCTCAGAGGTTTGCTTCTCAAGGAGGAGAGAAATCCTCTCGAAGAACCCGAGGTCGGCATCACGACAGGAGTGACAACAGGCGAACTCGCTGCATGCTTGGAACTGAAAGGCGTTGAAAAGGACGCCATACCTCCAGTATATTTGTGGTATACCGTCTCTAAATCCAAGGGCCCCTGACCTTCGCTGACTTCTTCCTCGTCGTTTGCATTGAAATTGTCCTCTTCGGTGAACTGAGCCTTGTAATAATTTAATGTGAGTTCCAGCTTGCCATTGTCGAAATAGCATTCCTCAACTTTCTCCACGAAGTTGGCCGCAGCCTCCGTAGAAGCACCATAGAAGCCATCCAACGCACCAATCACGACATCTCGACGACACTTGTAGTCGTCCTCAATTTTTAGTTTGGGTCGTGTGTTGAGGAACAGAAACTTGTATACATTCGCCCTATTCTCGGCTGACAGCTTGAACCACATGTTCCCGTGAGGATCATGGTCGACGTCTTTCTGCACTGGGTAGAATTCACAGTTGTCCACACCCGTGTGCACCTCGTGCGCAACATATGTCATCAAAAAGTTCAGGAGCTCTGTGTCTCCCTCGATGGCCACAATATGACGCCCGCTCTTGAGAAGATGCCACACAACTTGGGCGTGTGCTTTGGTGATGAACATAACTGCATTCTCGATTGGGCAGAAGAACTCTATCTGAATCAATAGCATACTCGGGTGGCGCTCCATTTCCTTGTAGACGAACCCCTTTAGGTGGTGCACACCAGCCAATGCATACGTGTGGTCGTGAACTGTGTTTCGGCAATGTCCGAGGGTGTCCATTTTCGCCTTTTCCCAAGAGGTGCAGCGTCATTCTCCGACAATCGTCCCTCATATGTCGGCGGGGTGTTAAGCTTCAGATCATCCCCATGGAAAAGAACATACATCCTGTCCTCCTCGGCCCACACAATGTTCCTGGTTTGGTAGTGCCTTTTAAGTTGACTCCTCCGAACCCATTTTCCTGCACAACCATTCGTGATTGGAAGAATGTGCACAAGATCCATGAAGGAGAAGTCCCACTGCCTGGGAGAAAAAGGAATCAGAGTCAAGAAATTAGGACACACAACTTCAAGGAATGTCGCCAATGACCGAAAAGCCTCCTCATTCCAACGTGCTCGGTCGACAGGATCGCAGAAGTCGATGATGCAAGAGTGGCGCCGCAGCTGCATCACAACTTTCCTCATCTCATCTTCTGTCTTGCTACGTTCGCCTTTGAGCACGGACATCACAACCCGCTTCTATTCAGTGGGAAACTTCTCGTGATTGACCAAATTCATTGTTGTCAACACGTCCTTGTCACTCGGACAGCCGAGACACTAGGGGCATTCCTTGAGGTACGAGTGATCTGTGACCCATTTCCTGCAGCCCGCCCACAACTTCTCCTCCAGTCCCTTGGAGGCGTACTCTGCCACCAATTGCTCCTTCGTCCGGAAAAAGGAGACATTCCAATCATCATTGTCGAGGGTCACGTGCTGGAATTGCACAATATGCGACAACCGAAGCAACATCCGATCTCGCTTGACCATTTCACAAGCATCTTTCATCCCAACGTTTCCCTGCTCAATCAAATTTTTGCTTCCTTGCTGCACCCAGACAATGTCCAGGTCTAGTAACCCTCGCAAGATCCGACGTTTCTCCGCATCTGTAAAATCCCCCAAATATTTCCAACAATGCACGTCGGGTTCATTCACTTGCACGAAAAAGTTGCGCTCCTCGTGTTTCCTTTTCTTCTTTCCTTTCCGCATCTCCAGATCAGTCACACGCACATTATACACAACTCTCTTATGGCCACTGTTGTCCTCCACAAATGATTGACCCTCACGGGTGACTTTCGGGTCTTTTGTTGGAGGCTTCTTCGTCCACATAGTGCCATCACGGGCGAGCAGATGACCCCTCTTCCACTCGTTGTAGAACTTTATGCCAAGCTTTCATGTTTCATCGTCCGTCATGACCAAAGGCAAGTACTACCTCAGTTTCTCTGTCCATTCCTTTTTCTTCGATTTCTTATCAGCCAACCCCCAAAGGTCGAAGAAAGGCGTTTTCCTCAAGGCAGCTTTCTGAAACTCTTCATAATTAGCGACCAAATCCTTCTTGAACTTTATATTGCCTGTGACAGCACGAGGACGCTTCAAGTTATTCTACTCCTGATGAATGTCTATCATTGACAGCCGCTGAGCCCGAGGAGGGACCAACTTGTCCTTCCTATTCTCGTCCACGCTTATCTGCGTATAACCGTCGAAGTCCTCGTCGGTGAAGTACAACGGCTTGAAGGGTCAGTCGTAGAAGGTATGCTTCTGCCAAATCTTGTGGTTTCTCAACTCCTGCGCAACCTTGACATTGTGTTGTCCGCTCACAGCGTAGTACCAGTGTTCGTTCGGGTTCTCCACATTGAATTTGTCCGGGGTCACACGAACAGCCTTCCGTCCGGGGTTGGGAAGCCGTACGATTGACGCCTATTTCAAAACTGGCTTCTCGGACGTCTTTCCTTTTTTCTTGAAGGCATCCATCTTAGACCGCAATATGTATGCCGTGTGGGTCGGGTCGATCGAACAATGATTGTATTGCCTTTCCCACGGTGGCAACTCCAATACCCTCTCCAGGTTGACAGAAAAAGTGACATCTTTCTTTACACCCTCTTTCCATTGCAGAAAGTACCCGACGTCCAGATCGATAACCTTTTCCTTATCGTCCCCACTGCTATTTTCATCAGCTTGTGCCCGCTTGCCTTTCGATGACCCTTACCCCGATCCACCTCTCCGTCTCCCCTTCGATGTTTCAGGGTTCTTCCCTATCGACTTCCTCTTCTTGTCAGATATCTGGCGAGGGGTACTCGTTTTCCTTTTCTTCTGTGAAGATACACGAGGTGTGTCTTCGTCTCCATCCCCCTCGCTTCCAAATTCTTCGTCGATTCTTTTTTCTCCCACCGCAACAGGTCTTCTACCCATGCCCCCACCCGTTTGCTGCTCCGCAACGTTAGGATGTCCTCTAGGAGTGCTAACTCCAGTCATCTTCACCCCAGTCATAGCACTTTCTGGAGTCTGAGTCACCTCGGCGACCGCCCCCTCCGCATGTCTGCGTTCGACAGCTTCACCTTCCGGCTCGGATTGTTCATAAGCACCTGAGGGTTCTTGCTGCTCAGGAACAGAGTTAGGGTCAAGCAGTCCAGCCGCACCCTCCGTAGCAACGTCGGTCGACATTTCTGAAGTTCGAGTGAGGTCCTCGTCATCGCCGACATACGTAATCGGCATCGAAATACGATTTTCCTACGACACATCTAAACACCTGGCTGGTGGCACTATTCTCTCCCAGTCATCAAAGAAGCTCCGCAAGAGCACAGACGGTTCTAAATCTGATGTTATTGCCATGTAAAACGGAAGCATGGTGGCTTGTTTGCCAAAACCTCGGAACTTTTTCCAAGCCAATCTTACACCCTCGGCGTCATCGTCAGGATGACCGTTCTTCCCATATGTTGTCTGAAGGGTGAAAGTACGAATTCCCTCCGAACAATCTTCCCACCCTCTCACAGCCCCAACGAGTCGAAAATTATTACGGTCTTTCACGAAGACGACTCCACCGCAAGGTGGACTCGTCAACGCCGACTCGTCAGCAGAAACCCAATCAAGAAACCACTGGCGGTTGTCATACTCGTAGTACAGAGGATTTCTCTTCGTCCCGCCACTGTGCCTGCCACCCGAAGAACCACGCTGACCGCGCTCCGCTACGGAAGCACCGCTAGAAGTCGAGGCAGGCCCACCACGATTTCCACCAGACTCGGGCATTGCGCCCTCGACAGTCGTTCCTGCAGAGTCAGCTCGTTTGCCAGCACCAGCGGATGTCATTTTATCTGCATTTGATAATCACGAAGAAGAACACGCTACTCAACATGATAGTAAGCAGAACGACGTTGACGCCAGATCCTGATCCTCAGCGGCAGATATATCCGCTATTGAAGGAAGCAACACGACTTCGACCCTGCTCAAAATAGCACATGACATTTCTGCATGATAAAGCAGTTCCACATTGTCACAGGTCATACTGAGCACATGGCAGTTCGGGGTCATCGTCCTCATGTCTGGGGTGAATGTATGAGCCTGATGGACCGCGAGCTACTTTTGTCGTGCGCTTGTCTAGGGCACAACCATCACCCTCAACGTCGGATGTATCTGTTATCGAAGAAAGCAGCACGACTTCAATAACGGATACATTCGCCGCTGAGGATGAACCCGTCAGGCATTTGACCTCAAAACTGAAGCAGATGTGTCCACCTCATTGACGACGACATCGACACACTGTGCGCTCGTCAGGGCAGGGTCTTGATACGCAGCGGGGGTGTATCTGCTAGAGTAGAAAGCAGTATCGCCTCATGCTTGACATCGAATGCTATGTTCGCAACTAAAACATTGTCAAAATGGTGTTGCTTGATTCGATAGCGGATACATCCGCCGCTGAGGATGATGGTCGTGTCCTTGACAAGCACACGACAACAGTAACTCGCCGTGGGATTTACATCAAATGTGGAGCAGATGTATCAGCCGCATGGAGGATGACATCGGACTACTGTGCGCTCGATAAAGGCAAGATCTTCATCGAGGTCGTCATCCTCAAGCATCATCCTCAAGCTAAGCACATGCTATTTTGAGGTCGTTCTCCTTATCTCAAGGCCGGTGCATCAGCGCTATGCGCCTTCGATATCCGCTTCTGGTGTGCGGTTGATAATGGCAGAGTCATCTTCCTCAGCGGCGCATATATCCGCTATCGAATCAAGCAGCACGATTTTGACAATGCTTTAGCTGCGAACATAACATTTTGACGTTATCGTCCTCATCTGGCAGGGATCCGGACTTAAGAAGGTTGTTGGAGAGAAATGCGAAGTACGTGATATAGGTTCTGTACTTGCGTGGAAAACCACAAGTGCGCTGTGTAGCGTCTACTTGCGACTACTGCCTCTAACACCTCTCTCTTATCATTTTCGGCTCCACACATGCATCCCACACCTCCGCACACTTTTCCCTTACACACAAGGTCTGACAATCCGTCCAGATCTAGTGATGTTGGGGGTTCCACGCGGACAAGGTCGTGAGCCGAAGCCATACATAGCATTTATTGATGATCCGTATACGTGGATCCGCGGGTCCTCGACTCTAGCATTCTCTAAAAAGACGGACATGTATTTCATCCTCAAAAACACTCCTGGTCGTGCTAAGGTATTACCTATACAGTCTCATATGTCCGACACTTTCTCTTGCACCTCATGCCACAAAGAATAGTCTTTGACCTCGCCTGCTATTACCAAATCTGGCCACCCATCTACACCAGGACGCCCACGCATAGGCACGAACTTTGACCCCTCCATCATCACCTCGTTGCGTGATACAAGCACAACTGCTTTGACAAGTTTCCTACTTTTGTTTGAAGTGGCGACACATAGCACTCTGGCGAAATCAGATCCGGACACAGTCAACCGTGCACAATAGTACGACACAACTTGTGGAGAAATCCCGGGGCAACGGAGTGGGTACTGCTCGAAAAATGAGCAATGATGAGCGCAGTTCACCAAACAGACATTTCGTTAAAACTGACATTTTTTTCTAAAAACACGAAATTGAACACCGTTAAATTTCTTGTGTTTTATGGTGGAAAAGCGGGTGTCGCACGGGTTGTGGAACATACATCATAGATCATAGGTCATACATCATACATCATTGATCATGAATCATACATCATACATCATTGATCATGAATCATACATCATACATCATATATCATATATATTATACATCATACATCATACATTGTACATCATACATCATGGACCATAGATCATACATCACATACCATAATACCACAGCTGTGACGTTGAATACATATCATAGATCATAGGAACATCAACTATGGATTATATATTATAGATCATACAACATAGGAACATACATCATAGGATGGGTTGTGGAAGATACATTATAGATCATTGGTCATAGAGCGTACATCATGGTCGGTTGGTCCGAGATCAAACAACATAGATCATAAACCATACGTCATGCATCATGCATCATACATCATTTATGATAAATCATACATCATAGACCATAGATCATAGATCATATACCATAGATCTGATGCGTACATCATATTTCATAAATCATAACTTCTGGGTCAAAGGAATCTTAGACTAGACGACGGTTATATATCATAGATGATAGGAACATAGACCATATGATCATGTGTCATTTAGGCATTCACCACATGCGTTAGATAATAAACCGCAAGGGTTGCAATTCATAGATCATAAATAAATGCACCATATATTATAATATTTTATATCGTATGTCATGATTCATTGATCACATGTCTTACATGATATACGATGTGGTCTTATGATGAAGTTTCATTTGATATTTTTTATGTTTCCTTGGCCTTTAGCCAAGAAAGGGAAAGACACACTTCATGGCACTGTTGGTTTTCTTGATGGCAAGCAAAGAGTGAGAAAATATATGCAATGACAAATTCAGAATTTCGACCTTGTTCAATGGCATCTGCAGAATTATCACGAATGTCTGTCCTAGTTGAATGGCATCGGCGGAATTATCGCGGATAATCAGGTACCTCATTGGAAAAGGACTCAAGACTTTCTATTGCTGCTGCCTGTAGCGTTAGAGTCTTTCTACCCTCCCATTCAATGCTCCGACAGTCCGACATGTTGAAAATTGAGTCCACAACTAGAAACTCTCGCTACTGGTCTCAAATGATCAGTCTGAATCCTTTTCAAATTGCTCTGTTGAACTAACACCCTGTACCGCGTGATTCGAGCTACATTGACACGTATACAATTGTAAACACGAAAAGTTCTCTTACCTCGATGCTACACAGTCTAATGCAATTCGGTGTCTGATATGCTTTATATCATCCATGCTGAACTGGAACGGTGGCAAGTGACCTCTCGCCAAAAGAGACGCATACGCAAGAATAAACACCCTGCATTAATTTATGTCCTTCTGTTTTGGAATGCCGCTGACCCGCAATTTCTTTTTGAAGCGATTAGTATCCACTTCCTTTCCCTGTTCTGATGACGTGTCCTTCACATACCGTGCCACGTTGGCGACCGCCTTCTTGGCAACGTCTATGTCTGTTTCCATCGAGTCGTAATACTCGATCACTCTTCGTCTGAGATCTATCACAACAAGTGTCCAATGCCTCTTATGACTGTTGTGATACGTGGCTAAGATCAAGTCTTTCTCCGCGATCACTACTTCCTTGAACCACTTGCCTACTCTAGCATAGTGATATCCAAACTTTTCATCCATAAACTTAACAAAAAAAAATAAGTTGCATATTATTGTTTTAGGAATCGATCCTCGGGTGTCTGCAGCGGACGTGTTTGATGGCGTATCGCACTCATGATGTGTAGTTCTACATATATTGTCTACCCTTATCATATTCATGTAGAAATTTATAATATCATCTGTTAACCATCGTGTATCACGCATTAGCACACTTAAGTCCTGGAACGTAAACCTTAACTCCTCTTGCGTTCCTGGATTCTTCGTGCTTGATATTATTTGGTAATTGTTGAACTTTGTTTTCAAGTGGCGCAAGGCATTCTCTTCGACCTTGGACAGAGTATGCCTCGCTAATTGAATACTCCATCCGTGTATACAACAACGAACGCCTTCAACATGTGATCTCAGTTCCACTCCACATAACGATGGCATTGCTTGTTATTAACATGTGATCGCATGAAATAAGAAGTTGCACGTACATAAGGTGAATTTCTATATTCTCTATGTTCATGATGCATGTGATGATTTCGGTAAGAGAGAGAGAGAGAGAGACCGAGAGAGAGAGGTCCTCGTCGAAGTCCTCTGCGGTCGCTCCGTGGATCGTAGTCACACCGTTGAAATGCCGCACTAATCTCGCGCAAGGAGGAAACGGTTCTGCCAAGCGAATGTGCGTTTTGGGACTCATGGTTTGTGGTGTCGAGAAGATCGATTCAAAGATTCGTGGTGTCGAGAAGGTCCCATCCATTACGCGCCCTACACACCATGCGCACATACCAAACGACACACACGGGGACGCTGACACTCGTAAACATAGTTGGCGAGCAATCAAACGACATAGGTCCCTCGCTAAGGTTGTGCACTGGCGAGTTGGGTTTTACGAAAGGCAAGAATCTAAAGTTCGCTGGGATCCGAACTTGGCGGAATGCCGTGGGAGAGACACAGCTGTCTATCAAACTCGCCTTTCCATTCTTTCCTAAAGTTCGGATTCCGGCGGACTTCACATTTTCACAGGTCCATTGCTGTGGTTGTGAACTGGGGTTGCAACTCGAGTTGGGTTTTACGAAAGGCAAGAGCCTGAAGTTCGCCGGGATCCGTACTTCGCGAAATGTCGTGGGAGAGAAACAGTTGTCTGTCAAACTCGCCTTTCCATTCTTTCTTGAAGTTCGGATCCCGGCGTACTTSACATTTTGACAGGTCCAGTGCTGTTGTTGTGCACTGGGGTTGCAACTCGAGTTGGGTTTCACGAAAGGCGAGAACCTGAAGTCCGTCGGGATCCGTACTTGGCGAAATGCCGTGGGAAAGAAACAGCTGTCTGTCAAACTCGCCTTTCTATTCTTTCTTGAAGTTTGGATTCCAGCGGACTTCACATTCTCACAGGTCCACTGCTGTGGTTGTGCACTGGGGTGGCAACTCGAGTTGGGTTTTATGAAAGGCAAGAACCTGAAGTTCGCCGGGAGCCGTACTTGGCGAAATGCGGTGGGAGAGAAACAACTGTCTATCAAACTTGCCTTCCCCTCTTTCTTGAAGTTCGGATTCCAGCGGGCTTCACATTTTCACAGGTCCACCGTTGTGGTTGCCCGCTGGGGTTGCAGCGCGTGTTGGGTCTCGCGGAAGGCATGAACCGGAGGTCCACCGGGATCCGAGGTTGGCGAAATTACGTGGGAGAGACACAGATGTCTATCAAACTCGCCTTCCCGTGCTTTCTTGAATTTCGGATCCCGACGGACTTCACATTTTCACAGGTCCCCCGCTGTTGTGTGGTGTCTGCAAAAAGTTCGTCGTTGGATGACCGACAAGGTTCGATGACTGACGAGGTTTGCCATCCACTGGCGTTCGATGTCCGCCAACATTTCGATGCCCTCCGAGCCAGTGCTGTTGTTGTGCATTGGGGTTGCAACTCGAGTTGGGTTTTACAAAACGCGAGAACCTGAAGTTCGCTGTGATCCATACTTGGCGAAATGCCGTGGGAAAGAAACAGATGTCTGTCAAACTCGCCTTTCCATTCTTTCTTGAAGGTCGGATTCCAGCGGACTTCACATTTTCACAGGTCCACTGCTGTGGTTGTGCACTGCGGTGGCAACTCGAGTTGGGTTTTACGAAAGGCAAGAACCTGAAGTTCGCCTGGATCCGTACTTGGCGAAATGCGGTGGGAGAGAAACAGCTGTCTATCAAACTCGCCTTCCCCTCTTTCTTGAAGTTCGGATTCCAGCGGACTTCACATTTTCACAGGTCCACCGTTATGGTTGCCCGCTGGGGTTGCACCGCGTGTTGGGTCTTGCGGAAGGCGTGAACCGGAGGTCCACCGGGATCCGAGCTTGGCAAAATTACGTGGGAGAGACACAGATGTCTATCAAACTCGCCCTCCCGTGCTTTCTTGAAGTTCAGATCTCGACGGACTTCACATTTTCACAGGTCCCCCGCTGTCGTGTTGTGGCTGGAAAAAGTTCGTCGTTGGATGACCAACAAGGTTCGATGACCGACGAGGTTTGCCGTCCAGTGGTGTTCGATGTCCGCCAACATTTCGATGCCCGCCGAGATTTGATGGGGCGCCAGGTTCGATGCCAAACAAGGTTCGATGGCCGACAAGGTTCGATGGCCAGCAACGTTCGATGTGCAACAACGTCGTCACGAACTGTCTTTTGTCCATTCTCGAACAGGGATCGACCTTTTTCACGGGTTTCTACTGTGTGGTGGACCAATTGCCCTGCGCGCTGCGTACGACCAATGGACGAGGAGGCAGGTCGAATGCACTGCAATCGGGGCGAGAAAAGTGAACCGCTCGGCTGGCATGTCGGTGCCCTAGTCGGCGACCGGCCGATCAATCAGCTAATTGTCCAACCACAAACCGAGAAGTCGATCAATCAACTAATCAGTTACTTGTGCCAACGCTCTCCTGTCAACCAGTTTGCTGGATCGGTGGTACGCTTGCCAGTTGGGCGATCGCGCAGAGGGTGATGCCACGGTAGCAACGCAAACACACGTTTGGCTGTGTGGTTGGTGGACTGCTGGATCAACCGGTCGTCTGACCGCAGTCCGAACAGTCGTTCAGTGATGTTGGTAGTGGTGGATCTATTGACCAGTCTATTGTTCGCTCGGGGTACATCAACGAGTGTGATGGATCGGTCGCTCGCCGCCATGTTGGTCGTTCGCGCACGATGCCACGTGTGTTTTGTTATTACATTTGATACTGGCGAAAAACACACACGCGGTGACAACGTTGAGACAACACACGCGATCAATCGACCGATCGCGAACTCTCTGTTCGTATTCGGCGATTGGTCGACTGGGTGCGTCTGCTGTCCCGACAATGTCACCTCCTGCTTTGATTGATCATCCATTCGGCAGATCAGCGGCAGTATCGTGATCAATCATGATGGTCCTGTTCATCACTCACGTGCAGTATGGCCGATGTCACCACTCACATGTGGATGATTGATCTGATGAGTGGAGAAAGATCCGATCTGTAGCGCGGTTATTATGTTTCGTGACCGGTCGCCTCGCGCTCGATCGAAGCTTTCATCATGCATCAGTTACTCAGCTCATGAGAACTGCCCAATGAACGGCCGATCGAAACACGCGATGACAATGTCGAGAGTGATCTGATCGTGCTTCATCGATCTGGACTGCATTTAATCAAGGGATATTATCTACCTTGTGCTCTGGACTGTCTATAATGAATAATGAATACTATCAAATCAAGGAATGTTGTCTATGTACCCATCTATTGTGTCTCTGTCGCCGCGTGTTTCGATTAATCATCCTTTGGGAAGATCGACGGCTACTGTGTTGGGACAGCAAACAGGAACAATGGAATGTGGTCAGTGGTCAGGATGTGATGAACTGACGAATGCCGATAGCTCCGATCGAACAGACTGTGGTCGGTCACGAAACATAATCACCCCGCGCTCGACCGGATGTTTCTCCATTCATTAGTTTCATACGCAACAAGATCACATGAGATCCACACACAAACGTGTGGATCTCGTGTGCTCTTGTTGTGTATGGAAATGATGAACGGAGAAATATCCGATCGAGCGCGGGGTGTTTATGTTTCGTGACTGGCCACAGCATGTTCGATCGGAGCTATCGACATTCATCAGTTCATCACATCCTGACCACTGACCACACTCCATTGTTCCTGTTTGATGTTTGAATGTCGTAGCCGTCGACGTGCCCAAAGTGTGATTGGTCGAACCACGCGGCGACAGAGATACAATGGATGGATAGATGGACAACAGATTACAGTTCTTCATTAGAGCTTGCGGAATCGCCGGTTATTACGCACGCATGCCGCTCAACGCCAGAATACAGCAGGAGTGCCTTCGGGATCGCGTACACAAACACGCTCCTCAAGTAGAGACACCACATACGCAAACCCGAAAAAAAAACACTCCAACACACAATCAACCGCACGCGYACATGCAAAGACACACTCGTCACGCACAAGCAAACACAAACACAACCGCATGCGCACACGCAAACACACACTCGTCACGCACAAGCAAACACAAACACAACCGCACGCGCACATGCAAACACACACTCGTCCAAACAGCGCTGATGTGTCAGCAGAAAAACCGCCCACAAGCGCTCACAGAAACACACACGTCCCGGGTTCGTGCGCACTTACCTTGTGAGAGTGTCGAGTGAAGATGCGTGCGGATCCCGTCGTCGATCGAGATAGGAATGCTGCGACCTTGTGTCATGCGCTTTGTGTCGGCGATGGTAATGTGTGGAGCGTCGGATGCGCTGATCCAGAATCGAGATGTCGTCGTTGAGTCGACGGGATGTCGACGCGTGACGTCGAAGATGACACGGGCAGCGACTAGGGAGGTGGAGGGAGGTGCGTCGTAGAAAAGGTGGCGACCAGGGTTCTAAACGGCTGTCCGTTCGCTTCGCTACCTATGGTGCTCCAGCTGGGCGGGGCGATGGTGTTGACGACAATGGTGGTGCGAGGCGTCCGTCCGGAAGCATCTACCCAGCAAAAAACGCAGAAAGCGGCGTTCACGCCCCGGGCGCCGCTCGTATTTGTAGGCGCGCGTGGGTCAGGTCCCCTTCGGGTCTTCCATTTCGGAGTGCCTCACAGGGTTCGTTTGACGCCGCGACAGGTTGGCCACACGTCGTTTCGTGCATCGAACGGTGGCCACACGTCAAATTTCCCGCCAGGGGGGACCCGGTGCGCGCGACATGGCAAAAGAAAGTCCCTTCGAACAGGGCCTTCCTGGGCATCATGGAAAAGGGTCGTCGTCCCTGGCCCCTTGCGTTCTTGTGTTCGCGTTCGCGGGCCCCGCCAAAGGGGTTTTCGGGCTGCGCGGAGGGGGGTGTTTTTCGGTGTGCGTCTGGAGGGTTTTGGGGGGGGGGAGGGCGGAGGCGGTTGGGCCCGGTTTTCCGCAGTGCACATTGCGAAGTCGCATTCTGGCCGTACGATTTGCGGATCGGACGACCATAGTGCGTCTCCTAACATGGTGTCTGTGGCACTTCCTGCGCGGGCGTCCGACGTGCATTTTCGAACCTGGCGTGGGGTGCGACGACAGATGAGCATCTGACTGGGATCTGGTGCTGCCCATTTGCATCTCCTGCCCGACGAGCTGATCTGCGCGACGCCATGTAAGCGACTTCCTCCATCCCCTGCACAAAATTCGCTGTCGCGCCTCGTGTCTCTGAGAGCGGGCGTCTTGATTTACCCCCGCCATCGCCTCTGTCGACTGAGCTTTGACATCCCCTCTTTGCGTTCCGCGTCATCGCGTGTCCGCCGTCGTCTGCGCTTCGCCCTCGTGATGTGGCCGACCGCGCCATTCAAGGTACAGTGTTGTTTTGTCTGCCCACGTGTCCTCCATCGACTACAACTGCTAGCGTTGGGGTTGAGGAGCATGCTTGTGTGCGCATAAGATGCGTTGCATCGTGGCACGTATAGCGGGTGGCGGGTGCCGTTGTCGGCATGAAGGGATTCGAGTCCGCTGCGTCCATTCCTCCATGCTGTTCACTCTCGCTCGTTCATTCCTTTTCTGTGATTCGTTTTCTTGTTCTGTATTCATTCTCGCTCGTTCATTCCTTTCATGACTTCATTGCTTGTCCCTTTTGATGTGAACCACCCCCGCGCAGATATGTGCGCGAGATCGAGACGACACCAGTTGCCCTTGTGTTTCCACGTAGTCGACAGAGCCATATGTTAAGTGACGAGAACCTGAACACGGATCGAC
>BFEA01000515.1:253673-268344 GCA_003427395.1 Chara braunii | reverse complement strand
CGTTTGACCCGCCTCATGTGCAACCCCTTCCTCGAAATGACTATTTGAATGGCAAAAGTGGTGTTGTTCGATTCTGCGAGTTGCTGGAGAGTAGGCGGTCGACGTGGTGCACTTACAATGACCATGAGGTGAGTAGGAGAGAAAGAGCTTTGGGTTACTGGAAGGAGGGTATCAAACATGGCGATGAGATCATCGCCAACGGGTTGTCCTCACAACCGCAAGAAAGTTTTTGGCCACGACCACGGCTGCTCGAAAGCGATCAACAACCTCCTCCTCGCAGTGTCAACATCGACGATAGGAAACCCCTGTTTGTTGGACGAAGAAAAAATCGCCCGAAGACTAGTTTCGACCCCCTCGTGCATGTTGATATGGACACTTTTCTTATCCTTCGCCCCTCCGACGATGATCAGTCCAGCGGTGTGCCAATCTTGGTGGGCAAAGCTCTTTCTCGGGTGGTTGTTGATTATAATTCGCAAAATTATAATCAAGTGTTAGTGGAATATTAAGTGTCAACTGGGAGAGCTAAGACGCTCGAACAACTGTATAAGAATGCATGGGAAAAACGATGGAAAATGACTGAGCAGACACAATGGCAGGATGCTGACTCTATCGCTTTCGGTTGGGATAAACCGGTCCGAGGTACAAGACCATTCACGACTGGACTTGTCATTCCTTCCAGTGTTCGACTGAATGCTGAAGCTGCACTTCTAGATCTGAGTCCTTCTGGTGAAGGGAGTGTAGATGGAGGGGACAAGGGCGACGAGGGCACGTCCGCCGAATAGAGTGATGGAGTGAGATTTTTTAAAATAACTATTTGAACGAACGAGAATTTAGACGGGAGTATATTATTTTTGCGATGATTCTGCGTGGCGAATTTTGTCCACAGTTGGTGATGGTTCGACAATTTTTGAAGTTAAGTTCATCATGAAGGCGATTTTTTTACTATTTTCACATTTCATTTTCATTTCTGTTTGCATTTCATGTGTTGTCTAGGGAGTGCTACAGGAGTTAAGGACCATCGGTATGATTATGCATGTCCCATTCACCCTTGTGCATGCGGATTCCGAGGTTCGGGAGGCGATACCGGAAACGACCCGTGGATGACCGTCGTCCCCTTCTTAGACAAGCCTATCGATGCGTGGTCCGAGGCTGAATGGGATAAAGCCATCTTAGCAAGGAAATGCCCATGGCATAAGGACTACAAATTTGCTTCCGCGATGGAGTGGGGAAGTCTGATCAAAGTACCTCATTATGCCATTGGTGTCAGACAACTTCCGTCCCTGCATGCCGCGCTCAGGCAGGAAGAGAATAACCGGTTTTACCTTCGCCTGGACAACGTAATGAGGTCACATCGGGTGTGGTGTGCGGACTCGAAACAAGACTTGTTGGACTGTGCATCCTACAATCCGTTTTTGGAAGTATATCCGTTGCGTGGTGCCAAGTTACAGCTAAAAGATGTGTCATATTGTTGCATACGGTTGTCTGTGGTCGGTTCCGACTTCTGCAGAGTGTTGTGTGTGGCATGTTCAAACCGAAAGTGGACTTTGGTAGACGTTGTAGTGCTAGTTTCTTGTAACAACCTTAGAATCTATGGTTGCAACATGGGGAGTTTGTGCCTTCTGTGCGAGAACGGACAATCCGATTTGGAGATTGCTAGTCGAATTGATGAGGTTCATAAGTGGTATGAGGTAGAGCAAGCGACATGTTGTGTGYGTGACGCCATCGGTAAGTCCTTGGCAGGTGTCTGTAGGTTTGTAAGGATGAAGTACATTTCGGTGTTCTCGAGGGTGGCGACGAAGGGACAGCCACAAACCCTTGTTTTCGGGTCGTCTATGAATGCCTTATACGGGTTTGGTTCTAAAGGGACGCGGGGACATCGGTAGGAACTTCAAATTTTGTAAATAATAACGTTTTTGAAAGTTTACATTGTTGCGGCTCGTAGCGTTTTATTTAGACGTAGTTCAATGTACAGTTGGCTTGTAGCGTTTAATGTAGACATACTTCAATCTTGCATTTGCGATTTCTTGCACGTGTCGGTATAATTTTTCATGGGTATGACATTTCTTGAAGTGAGACAAAATTCATGGTACTCACGTGAATTTCACTTTCATATGACAATGTCATATCGGTTTATGATTTTTTGTAAAAGTGCGCCGAAATCCATACATAAACCATCTAGTTTCGCCTTTACACAATGTCATGTGTAGTACGTCTGATTCAAGTGTATTTCAATGTATGACAATGACATGTGTGTTTCGTTTTTAAAGTCACATAAATTGTCGAAGTGTGATAGAGTCCAAAATTATCGAAGTATCACAGTGTTGGAATCCATCCTTAAATCACACCGAACAGACTGAGTGTCACGTCCTTTAATAAGTATGTAATACATAAATTATCGAAGTGCGATGGAACCCATAGTCACTGTGCTTAAACTGTAATCTCGTTTGTCGTGTCATTTGTTTGTCGTGTGATTCGTTAAACTTTGTCGTGATTAGTATACATTTAATACAGTTAAAGCAAAAATTATCGAAGTGCGACGAAATCCGTACTTAGTCTAGACTATTAGTACTTAAACCATCCGTGTAATTGCCGTAAATGTCCCACTTCGATTGAGTTTCAATAAATTAAGGGAAGTCACAATGTCATATAAAAGAGGTTCGACTCAATGCTGACTCAAAATTGAGGAAGGTGTAAAGAAATCGAGAGTTCAACAATTCATGTTGTAACCGTAACGACTTTTAAGTTACAAAATTGATGGAAGTGCAATGGAATCCACACTTAATCCATCATGATCAGTTAGTAATTGCCTTGAATCTCCAGTTTAGATTCAATTTATGGCCTCTCAATTGCATTCTTCGGGTTCCTAAGTTCCATTCAGGTCCAAAATATAGCGATTTTAACATGAAATCAATAGCGTGCGAGTACCAATTTAAAATATAATGTCCTATTTTAACGAATAACATGTTAGAGAGAAAGAGCTCTGGACACAGAGAGAGCTGCTCCACTACAGAAATTCGAAATCTATCGGGCTTGTATCTGAGCCCACATCCCAAATGTAATTGGCCCAGATACAGGCNTCTCTCTCTCTCTCTCTCTCTCTCTCTCTCTCTCTCTCTCTCTCTCTCTCTCTCTCTTTCTCTCTTCCCCCCCTCCCTCTCTCTCTTCCCCCCCTCCACGCGCAATCCGTTCATTGCAAGTCCAAGCGCCTTTCACAGGCAAGCGCTCAACATCGTGCCCGACCTGAAGAAGACCTAATCCGTTTTCTTTTTTTTAAACTAAGCCATATTCTTCTCTCAGTTTCACCTGTCAGTACCTACCTACCACTACTCCTAAGCCTATAGAAGGGACACCTGCAAGCATAACTACCGCTCATAATTAAGGGAATGCATGTTGGCCCCCACCCTAATCGGCCGCGGTCAGGGAGTAGGGTGGGGCTGCCGGTGGGGAGGGCCGGCTATTGTAAAGACCGAGCATTTTGCCAGTAGCTTCGCCTCTCATCTACTTCCCCCGCCCTCGTCGAGTAAGAGCAGTAATCTACGGCCCTAGTCGTTGTGATATCCTCAGCCGTTCGGAATCCCTACTCTTCATTTCTATTCCTTTGTGACAATATAATCAAAGTCGACTGATTTCCTTAGAATACATCCGCTCAATGTTAAGAAGGAACCATAAAAAAAAAGGAGATCAGCTGGGACCGCTACCTATCCGATGCCGCTTGCGTATGGAGGCGTGGAACCGCGTGGGCCCTAGTCAGAATGAAAACCGACGTCATCAAGCGGATGTGAGACTCCCTCAGCGGCACAGACCATTCCTCCCACAGACTCTCGCCATAATGCTCCGGAGCTCTGCCGCTTTTCGTTCGTACACGCTCTTGTCGGCATAATTATCCTCGCTTGATAGCCAATCCAACACCTCTGTCATACGCCATTTCTGCGAGATGGACATTCTCTCGAAGTGCTTCTCTCGGATTTCCCAAACTAGCTTCTGCAAATCTCGCCGCGCTTCAAAGGTTGCTCTAAGTGCCCTGTCCTCTTCTGTCTCTTCGCATTCTTGCTCATCGTGAGCTATCGCAGCAGGCCGATCATTCGCGGACTGCTCTTTCCGAAGGCGCACCTCGAGCTTGGTCACCTTCCCTATCTCGCAATGATCGGCAATCGCCTCCGCTGATGCGTACAGAATCCCATTCCAATTGACTCTCAGCACGAGCTTCACTATCGGTGTTCCACTCGCCGCCATCGGTCTGAAACCGCTTAGCGTGAAGGCGCCAAGAAATCGGTTGATGCGGCACAGAGCGCGCTCGCCTTGGTAAAGTCTGAACACCATGTCACTCTGGTAATCAGCCTCGCACTTCACACACAGCTCCGCTATTGCGGGAATCCAGGTGCGTTTCGTGATCATGATGTGCATTTCGCCCGGGCTTATCATCACGCCGATGCTTAACTTTATATCGTCCACTCATATTCTTGGCTTATCACAATCGCTCAGGTCTGGGGACAGCATAGCTTCTCTCACCGCTGCTCCTCTGGCCACCATCTCATCATGCTCATCATCACGACAAACCCCCAACGGCTCCCTCCAGAACAATGTCTCCAGCATATCTCGAACCCCTGGTATTTGTGTCGTTTGCCCAACCAGCAACACGTCCGTGATGAATTTCGTTGTGATCCCCGCTCCGTAAACAGCTTCGACTGCTACTGTCCTGCATTTCTCAAACACGGCCTCGTTGAGTGAAAGGAATGTGGAACGACTTAAGCCTATGTCGAGATCAATATCGCTTAAATATAGCTGGATACGGGTCGCGAAGCGCGAACAAAGTCGACGCCTCGCGCGGGCAATCTCCTCCTTCAGCATTGAAAGTACCCTCGTGTTAGCTAGTAGGTCAACACCTGTCCTTAACTTGTACTCGTTTGCCACGTGTCGAATGAGCCGCCCGTCGATTTCCGCTTCCCCAATATCAGGATGGGTTTCCGCCACCACCACACGGATGCCGCAGTCCCCTTTGATGACGTACACATCGAGGCTATGTTTCTTCCAGTAGAAAACGATGATGTTACTTTCTTCAGGCCTCCTCGAAATCAGACCTTGATGCCAAAACGCAATTGCCGCCGCCGTTGGTTCATTTATCAGCTCCAGAACGTTCAACCCCGCTCGACGCGCTGCATCCAAAGTCGCCGCACACTGCCGGTCGTTGAAGAAGACGGGGACCGTAATGACAACATCTTCGACTCTTTGATATAAGAACTCCTCGGATATCTCCTTCATCGCCTTCAACAAGGCGGCCGAAATATCCTCCGGATCGAATAATCCCTCACCCAATTCTTTCGGTACTCCGGGTATCCGAATCTGAACACCCCTGCCTGATCCCGGCACCAACTGGACCGGCCACTTCCCCTTGTACTCCTGAACCTGGGCATCAACGAAAGATCTCGCCATCAGCTTCATCACCTCGAATACGTTGTGCTCGGGTGTCCGCCGCGCTACACACTTGGCGACTTCACCAGTGAGCAAACAGGTCTCTTCGAACGCCACAACGGATGGCGTGCACCGCGCACCCATTTTGTTTGGGACAATCTCAATCTTTCCATCGTCATAGTAACCGACGCAGCAGAAGTCCGTTCCCAGATCGATACCCATGGCTATCTTTGACTTCATCTCACCTGTTTCGTCCGCTTGCGCAGGCTTAGTACGAGAAGTAGGTAGCACGGCCCTCACATTCAGAAGTCACTCTGGCCCTGCGCCGCCCCAAACCTATCTATACGTTGATCTTTAGAGGACACCTAACTGATATCGATTGGCGACTGTTCTTCCCTCGCACTTGGAGCGATCGAAACGGAGAGTGAAGCCAATTACCGGGCGTCACACAGTCGCCAGGTCTGAGTCAAGAAATCTCCGAGCGTGCCTTCCCGCCACATCCGCCATCCGACAGACACTCGGTCCTCGTGTATACACGAAGCGCTCATCAGAGGGGACGCCGACCGACGAGCGGGCAAACAACAAGGACCAGAGATGCCAAAGCAGGACGCAAGCAACGAAGCCGCATGTGACTCACAAGCCCGGATACAAAGCAGGACTAGTGACTTCCGGTTATGGCGGAGCGGCGGCTGTGGTGTTATACGATACCCGGCTGTAGAGAGTTCGTGAGCCTACTCACCAAACTGGCAACTCTTTGGTGAGTGCTCACCAACGCCGGGAGGACCGAAAACCTCAGCGTCACCGCACTATCTCACCAAAATTGAAAACTCACCAAACCATGTCCAGACTGAGAACACCTCGGTGAGTAGTGCGGCGACGACGGGTTCTCACCAAAACTACCGGTTTCGGGAGCGGGGTCGTGGGAACACCCGCTGGGCGGACTGGACCGGGGGCGACTGGGGGAGGCCGGGCGCAAAGCTGCGGACGGGGGGGAGCGGCGGGTTCAGGCCGGCCTCGCTCCGCTCCCCATCGACTGTAAAATGGGAATGAAGTTTTCAGTGGAACACAGAAAGATACATAGCTATATTTAAATCTTTTTTGCATGCGGTTAGTAGTGGAGCGAGGCCCAGGTCGGAGTGGTGGTAGGTAAGCAGTGTGATGTGAAATTGAGAGAAGAATGTAGAAAAGAAAAAAAGAAAAAAAGCTCGAGGTCGAAATAGTACTTCGATTGGACCGCGGACGCATTCCGGTCCAAATACAGCCTTGCGCCCGCGGTTCGTGTGCTTCGGCAAAGATGTGGGAGGAGAGGGCGGAGGTGGGAAGACGTGAATCGGGCGCAAGCGCACTAGGCGCGCCATCACCTCCGCCCACTGCCCGAGCTGGCGGATACGGCCTCTCCTTCGCCAACCAGGTGCGCCATTACCCCTGCCCAGTGCGGTGACGGCCTCTCGTCCGCCTCGTCCTTATCATTCTCCTATTCATCCTCCTCCTCCTCTTCCCCTACCCTCGCTCCTTGTCGATTATGCGGGGCGTCCTCCTCCCACTCCGCCCTCTCCTGCTCCGCCATCTTCCTCCTCCGCACAGTCGTCATCTTCTTCGCCCCCGACCTCTCCTGCTCTGCCTTCTTTCTTGTCTTCATCCTCCGCCCAGTCTTCCTCGTCGTACTCGTCCAGTCGTCATCTTCTTCTCTCCCGACATCTCCTCCTCCACCTTTCTCGTCTTCATCATCTGTCCTTTTCCTCCTCGCCTGGTCTTCCTCCTCGTACTCGTTCAGTCTTCATATTCTTATCCTCCGCCCTCTCCTGCCCCACCTTTTCCCCGTCGTCTTCCTTCTCTTCTTCTTCGTCCTTCTTGTGTAGTCCTCGTCTTCCGCTCCTCGGCCGGCTCCTGCTCCGTCCTCTCGTCCGCCTCTAATTCGTTGTTGTCTTCCTACTCTTCCTTCTCCGGGATGTCCTCGTAGCAAAGGTGTCTCTAGTATCCGTGTATGTATTTTTTTTTTCTTCCCTAACTTTTTTGTAGCACCTAGGGTAAAATTTATTTGGCAGCCGTCGTATGAACCAGGCCGGCCGGTGTGTGTTATGAACATGATTGTCTGTTGAAATTTTTATCAACACTCACTCACATGAACTCCCGTACACTCCCATACATGCACAAAAGGAAGGGGAGAGGTAGTGGAGTATCACACCGCCCAACAGAAAGAAACACAGCGGAAGACTCAGAGGGGCGAAGTGACAGAATACACAAACTGTGAGTTCTCTCCACACAAATCCCAACAATCATTCCTTGAAGACAACCGAGTGATCACAGCCAGATTGCAATGGAGAGATGACAACTCGAACACAGTATTGATACCGTTTATTAAACTCAGAGCATCGTTTTTACGGAATAACCCCAGAACCCTGTTGTGCTAGACCCAGAGAGGTAGCGCCTCAACCCCAACACCCTGAACAGCTAAAAATAGCAACCAAACCCCAGGTAACACCCAGCGCCACCCTGACATCCAACTCAGTGGCCTGCGCCAAAGTGAAACAGGCTCCCGGAGCCAATCACCATCCAGATGATGAAGAAGAAGCTCAGCGCCAACAGTCCTTGATGAAGATGAAGTCCAGACGATGATATCTCTGAGAAGATGCAGTTATGGCTACATGGCCACTGGGACCCTACTCCTGAGGAGGGTCAGCAGTGCACCACGTGCTCCAGCGCATCAGACCTCTGATAGCCCAGACCGCTTTGACTCTCAGGGAGTTAGAGCGGACAGCGTTGACCCCAGTCCGGTCAGCGCTCCGAAGGTCTGGCTATGTCCACCGTCTCCACCACCGGAATCAGCAACCACGACCTGATACCATGTGCACAGCAACTTCCACCACGAAGTGTCAACTGCCAAAAGCCCAGGACCGATGTCCCCATCCTATCTATACTCTACTCTAGCCTAGACCGACCTAGACCGGACTGACTGACCGACCGGTACCGTTTCAGTTTCGGCCTCTAGGGCCTCTCCCTCCCTGGCTATAGGCTATAGGACCGTCTATCAGCATAGGCCCATAGGGCCTGTCTGTCCTAGGGGTAGCCTGGGCCTGCTATTCGCAGTTAGGGTAGCTGTAGGAAAATCGAGTTAGTACAGGGCCCATATTTCTATATTTACAGATATGTCCCTCACGAATTTCCCATACAGGCAGGTCTCTCGGTTAGTCCTCAGCCAAACAAAATTATGAATTTGTCCCTACCTAGAGTACAGCCTCGTCAGAGATAGGCTACAGGCGACCTTGAACCAGCAAGTCATTGCATGTGCCTGGATCATACGACACAGGCTGCCCTTCCAAAAAAAAAAAAAAAAAAAAAAAAAAAAGTCGAGCGAGTTCGGGGGATGGACCGGCACGTGACCTCAGCAGCGCTTCGTCGCCTGCGTTGTTCGCATGGCTTGTGCTTGGATGCTTTGCTACCATAGCTATCCTACCTTCTACCGGGAGGGGAGAAGGTTACGAAGGGAAGTTAATTCTAACGCGTGCGTTTTCCGTGTTGGTAACTTCGTCTTCGAGGAAACCGCCTCCCCCCCAAGCCCAGGGTTTACCACCAGCATAAACCAGAATTACCAGCGTGACGCCCTACGCGGGCGTTCCGGTACGGTTCTTCACCCAGCTCCAGTAGCCTTGGTCGCAGCGTCTACGGAGTCTTCATTCCTCTGGAGTTATTGAGGTCGCTCCAGAATGTCGCTTTCCTCTTCGGTCGAGAACGTCTCTGAGTTATCATTGGCCACGACTACAATCAGGGGTGAGATCGATACTTTTGCACTCTTCGACACGAAGACGGAAGTCCTGCCGAAAAACCTAATTTTTCTCAACCACTAATCCCCACTTGGTACTCCTCACCCGTCCGCATTCATTCATTATTATGTTCCTACCCTGAAACTCCTTTCTTCGCTTTTTGGGTCCGCGTCCCTTCCTCCTCTACGCCTATAAACAGTACCTCCCAGCCTAATCTTACACCGCTCCCACACCCCTCCTAACCGTCCACCTGAGTGAGACTCGACAATGTCGTCCTCGATGATGGTAGAAGAATAGTCAATAGAAGGCTCGTCAATAGTTGGACGAGTAGGCGTCAGACGGGAAGCAGTGGTAGGGGTAGGAGGTGGGAAGTAAGCGATGCGAGGATGAGAGGAATCAGAAGAGGAAGGGAAGATATGAGAAAGCACTGTTCCTACAGCAGAGTCTGACGCATCGGTAGTAAGGATAAAAGGGCAATTAAAATTGTGTAGGTGGAGAACCGGTGCACATTTCACCGCCTTCTTGAGGGCGCGGAAGGCGTCCTCGTGGAGGGGTGTCCAAATCCGTAGCTGGTTCTTCCAAAGGAGGGTAGAGGTAAGGACATGCCTGTAGGAGGCCTAAACTCGGATGAACTTACTGTAATAACTCGCAAGTCCAAGAAAACTGCGAAGTTGGGGTTAGGTCAGTCCGTGATAGAACTGATCTTCGAGTCATCCATGTGGAGACCCTCGTCAAACACGTAGTGTCCTAGGACATCCATGTTGCGCTGGGCAAAGCGACACTTGCTCAGCTTGGCATAGAAGTCATGTTTGCGCACACGATTAATGACGTCGCAGAGGTGTCTGAGATGCTTCTCAAGGGTACGACTGAGGACCAGAATATCGTCGAGGTAGACGAGAACGTACAGCTCCGGGATATCCCTGAAGATGTCGTTCATCGTCGTCTGGAAGGTAGCGGGTGCGTTGGTGAGGCTAAATGGCTTCATCGTAAACTCATAGTGGTTGAAGCGCGATTGGAACGACGATGGAAAAACGTCGTGGTACTCTCGAGTGAGATCACGAACTGCGGGCTCAAGATCGGCCGAATAGCGAGCCAGTTCCTCAGCATCAGTGTCGGCGTGCGGCGACGGGGTGGACTGGACGGACGACGGAGGGAGGGAGGTAGAGATGGGAGCCATGAAGATAAAAGAAGGATCTGGTTCCATAGAGATCAGCTCGGCATCGGGATAGGGTGGATCATAGTGCAAGAGATCCGCAATGTTCACTGTAAAGAAGGTGACGTCGTCCTGTCGGATAAAGTGAGCGAAGTGTCGAGGCGAGGTGACCGTGATAGTAGGAGATGGAGTGGGCACGGAAGATTCTGGGGGAGGAGGATCAGGGCATCGTGTTGCAGTGGTACCTATGAAAGGTATGCGATACGTCTCTCTACACTTCATTCTGAGAACGAGAGTGTTGGTCGCCCAATCGGCCTCGGTGCTTTGGAACCGACGAGATCACGGAGTACCGAGAATGAAATCGTACTCCATCTCCATCACATCGAAATGTGCAGAGGAGCAGTGGTGACGAGACGCCGGGGGATGATCAGTCGGCTCGAGAGTGAGGAAGAAAGGAAGGTCGGTGACCGTCTGATCAAAGAAGAGTTGGGTCTTGTCATCTCTTAAGGTGACGGAGATGGGAGTCGGAAACCCTGTCGTGGGTAACCGTGTTGCCTTCACTACATGTGGGTGAATGAAGTCGCCCTTAGAACCGCAATCCCACAGCGCTAAGTACCCTCGAGGAGATCCCGAGTTGTACTGGAATGATCGGGATGGTGCGATCAGGGTCAGAAAGGATGGCGAGAAGGCGACGCAGTGCAGCGACATGAAGGGTCAGTCGCTCCTCACGAGCCTGGAGCATACTCAAGTCAAGAAGGGAGGACACAACGTCCTCGTGATTCGCAAGCTTCTCGATGCAACGGGCTGAGTGAATGCCTCGACACGTCGGTAGTCGCGAAGAGGTAGGAGGGGAGACGGTGGTGTGCGGGACGCAGACAGTAATGTGACAGAGAGCTGACTCCACTTTGTCGGGTTTTGCGAAACATCAACACCAGTAGTGAGAGGGGCAAACCGCGACAGAGATGTCGGGAAGCCGACTACTAAGGAGGGCGCAGGTGTATTCTACACCCTGGCTAGGAGGTGCCACGAGGATGCGAGGCGCCGCGGGGGACAGAGCACGACGTTGGCGAGAAAACTCAGCGTAGTGGCGGTCGAGGGCGGCGGTGTAAGGGCACCCTGAGGAGGTATGACCGTCTTGGGGGCAGTGCAAACACCCACGCCAGCCCAAAATGGCCGCACGCTCCTCAGCGGAAAGGACATCGCGAGGAGGGATGAAGCCCTAAGGGAGGTCCTGCTGAGGGACCTTAAAGGGCGACGCGCCAGCGTAACCAGAGCGGCTACGTCCCCGAGAGAGGGTGGAAAGGGCGAGCTGGAAGTGCTCGGCTATAGGGAGGGTAGAGTCCTCGAGTTGATAGTGGACGGCCTCGCAGAGATCGAGGTCGTCGCTATGGTCACCCTCCGGCGACAGCAGGGCAACAACATCTTGCTCACTGTACTCGAGCGCGCTGAAGCGGCGCGAGAAGTGGCGGCCCTACTGCGTGGAACAACGGGGACGACCATGGAAAGGGGAACGATGCTGGGAAGTGTCGTGAGAGAAGGAGGGAGCATAACGAGTATGCTGACGCTGGGACGAGGAAGCGGAATGAAGATGGGCCCGCATCCGCTGATGGTCCCTGGCGGCCTCGTAGGCCTACAGGGCCGATATGAAGTCATACCGCCATAACACTGAGCGGTACTCAAGGGGAAGGCTGACCAAGAAGTGATCGATGAGGACAGCCTCGGGGAGGAACGTCACATCGTAAATGAGGTGGGCGTCCTGAAAAACCAAGATGTGGCGGTCCAGGCTGGCAGCGTCACCAGAGTCGGACCAGTGTGTACTGACGACACACTAGAAGGCGTCAGTCACGTCGTGTCGGGCTCTGAAGTGATCCTCAAGGAACGCCTGGAAATCCACGAAGGTCGGGGTCCGTCCCTCACGAAGGGAGCAAGTGTAGAAATCCTCCCAGGTGGCAGAAGGATCGCCACGCAGGCGCGTGGAGAGATGTGTCACCGACTCGTCAAGTGGGACAACCATTAGCTAGAGCGTGTGGGTGGCAGACTCTAACCGTCGAGACACGTGTATCCTTGTACCGTCATACAAGGCGATGTCCGTCAAGCGGACGAGTAGTGCGCCACCATTATGGTGGCGAGGAGATCGAGGAGCAGAGACCTGTGCTACCACCGAGTAAGTCGGCGCAGGTCCTCGAGAAGGGGGCGCAACTTAATGTACGCCCAGGCCGCATAGTGGAGCGGCGGGGGAAACAACTGCAGGTTGTGCGGGAGCTCCGGTAGAAGAGGTCGCAGCAATCGATAGAGAAGGAAGAAGATAGGATGGAGGAGGAGGGGGTGCAGGGCGAGAAAAGCGAGCATGCATGGATGAAAGAGTTGAGGAAGAAGGAGGTGCGCCCGAAGACGCGGCCATCTATGAGGGTAGGGGTGGTTCAAGGCGTAAGAGGTCGAGGTCGGCCCGGGTCTGGGCCAGCTCTGCCTCAAGACGTCGGATGTAGAACGAGCGAGGAGTGGTAGGAGGAGGGTGGGGGAAGTAGACGCAAAGCAACGAGGGGCATCCCACAAGGGGAAGAGCCTGGTGGCGCTGCAGTCGTGCGAAGGGGAGGTAGAAGTGGGGCACCCGGAAAAGTTGAGACCGCGACAGAGGGCTGTAGGCATGTGGCCCTAGTGACCGGAGTCTGGGCGAGTGTACCCGTACAGTGAGGAGAGGCCTGGCCCGTGGCGGTCGTCGCGTGAGGAGCATGGACGGTCACCAGGATGGTCGGGGAAAGGGCAGCGGAGGAGGAAGCTCCGTCGTGGCCACATTGTCGGTGGAGTGGGGGCCCGGACTGGGAGCCAGGAGAGGAAGGACGGACAGCGTCCAAGAGTTGCCGCATGCCATCGGCAAGAGTCGCCACCTATGCTTGTAAGGGCGCAAGGGTCGCTAATTGCGTCTGGATGGGCGCGAGGAAGGATGTGAGAAAGGTGTGTAGATCCCCCTGGGGCTGATGGTCGTAGTCCGTCGGCACAGGAGTGGAGCCCGGTGCTGAGGTCGTCGTCGTGTCGGCGGGCAATGACACTCCATCGTCCACGGGTGGTGATGGGCCGGACTGGAGGATGTCGGAGGAGGTGCCCGTGAGCGGAGAGCGTAGGGGGGGGTCTGAGGTAGAAAGCGACGGCCGGTGCTAGCGAGTCGAGCGCGGGCGCCGTGAAAGGGGGAAGGGTAATTCGGGGGCAGGATGCCCGAATGGAGGAGTCGGAAAGGAGGAGGGTTAGGAGAACCCTAACCCTAAGGAAACCGTAAGAAAACTCTGGTAATCGGAGTTTGGGGGATTAGGGTAAAGTAAAGTCGACCTAATCAAGTAAAAAAAATAACAACCATGAAAAGGGGAGGGAAAGAAAAATAAATAAATAAACAGTGAAATTTCGAGATAAAAAATAAAAGGAAATAAATAATAAAAATAAATAAATAAATAAAATATGAAGAGTAAGGAGAGAAATAATATTTTTTTTGTTTGGAATTTTCGGCAACATCTCCCCACCCCACATGTAGTAAAAAATGTGCCAAGAGGAAGAAAAGAGCAAGAGGAGCACACGAACTTTCAAAATACCGCAAAATAAAGTTTTTAAAAAATAAATAACTAAATAAATAAGTAGATGAGGAGGTAAAGAGATATCAAGTGTTGGATTTTTCAAAAAATTCGGCAGCATTTCGTTACCCCAATGGTGTCGCGGGGTGCCGTGAAGAAGAAAATGACTAAGTAAGATGGGAGAGAGTAGGGAGACAACAGAAAATTTCGGCAGCAATTCTTTAACCCACGGGGTCAAAATGTGCGCCGATACCTGAAATACCTAAGTCTTAAACTGATATAGAGGTGCCGCAAATAATTTTGAATTTTTAAAATAAATAAAAATAAAAATAAAATAAAGCAGAAAAATAAGAAGAAAGTAGGAGGATAAGATAATTCGAACCTTTAAAGAAAAGAGAAAATTTAGATGAACAAGTGGACCCACCGCAGCTACGCTGCGGCTGAAGCGCGGGGGGTGGGGGAGGAGATGAAGGAGATCGTCGTAGAATATTGGCGGTTTTTAATTTTTTTTTTTCGAGGTGCTATTTGGTACCGTCTCTCTCTCTCTCTCTCACACAGACACACCGTTCTTTGCCTCAGGCTGCTGCTTCCCCTTGGCGGCAACCCAACTCCCCCCTGAAAACTCTCTCTCTCTCTCTCTCTCTATCTATCTATCTATCTATCTATCTATCTATCTATCTATCTATCTATCTATCTATCTTTTTCTCTCTCTCTCTCTCTTTCTCTCTCTCTCCTTCCCTCTGTCTCTCTCTTTGCCTCTGCTGTTTCCCCTTGGCAACAATCTGACTCAC
>BFEA01000515.1:190369-208871 GCA_003427395.1 Chara braunii | reverse complement strand
CAGCCCAGGGGAGTGTGTGTCCAGCCGTGCGTCATTCTAACGCCCTGCCGGTGTCCATGCGCGAGGCTGTGGAGTTTTGAACCCACAACCTCATATTACAATGGTGCTCTAACCACTGAGCTAAAACAGGTTAGGCCCCAACCTGGGATAACTTGTGGAAAGGACCCACGCCAAAACCTTTTGGTACTGCGTGCCCAAACTTTTACATGTGGGTACTACTGGCCCACCCGTGGATCCAGTGGGCCCTACCGAATAATGAATCTGGCACATGAACAGGGCCAGTACCTCGAACAGAGAGTACAAGGCCTATGGTTCATGAATCTGGTTTGAAATCACCGCCGGATTCACAATCCAGTAAAAGCAGGCCAAGCATTCTGTGGTCAGGGGCACCTTGCACCCAAGTGGAAAAGGTTTGTCCCAGGCCTACTAGGGAGAGTGATAAGAGCACCTTCCCCCACCTTCTTCCCCCAATACTATAGCTGCCTGTGGACTGCAAGATGCCTCAAATACAGCTATAATGACCGTTGGATTCGAGGGAAGAAGGTAGTACAGCCCACCATGCAGGCTCCAAGCTATTGGTGGGGAGGATAACCTGCTAGAAACCGGGTCTCACTTAAGGCACCAGTACACCACACATTCGGCCCGCGTGTGACGTACTAGCTTCCGACCCTGCGCCATCTTTCGGACCCCTTTCTTTTTCCCGTGTTTTCTCTGCATCCAGATGTGTACAGCTCGACCCTGGAACTCCCCCCCCCCCCCCCCCCTCTCTCTCTCTCTCTCTTCTCCCCCCCCCCCCCCCCCCCCCCCCCACCCCCCCCCAGGTTTTTTTTTTTTTTTTTTTTTTTTTTTTTTTTTTTTTTTTTTTTTTTTTTTTTTTTTTTTTTTTTTTTAAAAACAACCCAGTAGAATGCTAGGGGTTTTGATAAAACCCTTTCTCTTATACAAATTTAGATGTGTATAAGAGACATCCACTAGTACATGTGTGTGTGTGTGTACCTTGAGCTATATGTGTGTGTATAGTATGTGTGTATGGTATGTGATAGACTGTGTATCATGGTTGTGNCGCGCCTGTTTTGCGCGCGGATATGGTACTTTCAATTTTTGAATTAGCATAGGATTGGGAAAAACTGCAACTGTCTTGGTGCCCATTCCCCTTTTGCCGATCGGCGCCATGCAAGCAAGCTCCCTCTTCCTTCCTCCCCACGCTCCTCTCACTGTCCTTCTTCGCGCGCACACGCTTTCTCGATCCTTCCCCCTGTAACTGCTTTTCCCTCCCCTTCCCCGCGCACACCCTTTTTCTCCTTCTTGATCATCTGAATCTTGGACCCGTTTATTGCTATCCTTGCACTCCCCTTCTTGCCGCTCTCAAATCCGTGCTCGAAAACCCAGTCGATCCTCTCTCCCCATCTAGCCAAGGAGAAGCGTCGTGTAAGTTCTTACTGCGTGACGATTCTGATTGGCTGGAGACGAGTTAGGAGGGATCAACATGGCTTTCGACGGGCGGTCACTCTCAAACTCTCCTATACCCTCCTCTGCATCACCCTCCACCTTTCTCCGCGTCTCTCTCCCTTCTCGCAACTATAAATTCTGTCGGCGCCCCCGCAAAGCTCTCTCTCAACTCATCGGCCAGCTTCTGGGAAGTAGTGCCTAGGTGATGTGTACGGTGCGAGTCGGAAAGTCCTGGCGAGCTGACTGTAGACTGGCGGGCGGTGCGCTAGATCACCACGACGGACTGTGAGATCCAGGCAGGCCACGTCGAGACTAAGTTGGCGGGGTGATGATCGGAGTGGTGGAGGATGATACGCGACGGTTGGGATCGTCGGTGTCAGAATGCCGACATGTGATCAGAGTTGAGTGGATGACTCGTCCGGGGCCATGTTGGAATTTGATGGCAAGTGCGCCCTCTTGGTTGCGACTCTATTCTTTGGTGTGAATTTCCGGCGGTAAAGCCAGACCTTCTTTTCCCTTCTCTATCTCAGTGTAACTCTTCTCTCCGATCTTGATGTCCCCATCTGTCACTACCTCATTCCTCCTTCCTCCTCTTCCGCGATATGAATGATTCTACATAATAAGTCAATATTTGGCGCATGATGGAATGGGTATGATGGCTGTGTGATTGGAATGCTTTCTTCCGGAACTCTTCCATTAGTTTCCTGGGTAATCCCCAAATCTCGGGATTTGTCTTATGAACGGTGGATACGTGTGTATCAACTGTTAAAGATTTGTGTCCTTAACCCAACCCTGTCGAGGACAGGGCATGAGTGTCATTTTCGCACCTTCCACAATGAATGTATGTATGAGGGATGGGAACGAACGGATGCGAAACCAATCTTGATTATGATATTATCGATGGCAATGACAATGTTGTTGGGATTCTGAAATGCAAGAGTGCTTTGACCTGTGATTATCGAGAAGCGATTGCGAGCGCCTCCGCCCGAAACGTATGATTCATATGATTTAACCCTGTGCGAAGAGCCGCGTGCGATCTGAGCACGAAATGTCGAAAATGGCAGCCGCGTCTTGCCGCACATGAGCTTTTCTTTCTCTCCCTCTAAACCCTTTGTTTCTCCTTTCTGGCCTTCCTGATCAGCTTGCTAGGATTGCATGCATGCAATGAACGGTTAAAATATCCTTGATTGTTTGTCATGTGGACTAACGGGCCCAACCCGACTGGGCGCCAGCCTCCCGTATCCCCTCTCCGCCCCTTCCCGTATAACGAGGACAGGACGCGTATCTGTAAGTGGGACATACGAGAAGTTGTCGCAAAGATCGGCGGGCAATATTACTTCCCTCCCGAGAATCGGTGTTTTGGGTTCGTCGGCGCTGGGTTTGTCATTGTGGGTACGCATTTTCCGCCGTACTCGCTACTACTACCCTTTAACGAGTTGATCGTCATCCCGTGGTCAGCGGTGGCACCCCATTGGCCTAACACCTTGTGTAGTGATTGCCAACGTCTCGATCACTACCTGTTGAAGGGGTTCCATTACCGAACACGGAACGAGGACGAGCACAAGGAAAGGGCCGCGCGATTGAGACCGTCCACGTCGGATTCAGAATTGTGTAGTGTGCGACTTCGGGAGTTGGTGCGAAAACCGGATACTAAACACATGCCCGCTCCTTTCCACTCCAAATGCCGAGCCGTGGCACGGTGGGAGGTTCGACAGTACTTTCTGGATTGAATTTAAACTTCCCCACATCACGAACCCCGCACGCGCCTAAACCCGCGAGATCTCTCATTTCGTCAGACCAACACAGGGGATTTCAGTTTCGTGTGTGTCCCCACACTAAATTTTCCAAAAATCATTGGCACACTTCATCTTGCTGTTTTTCGGGGCCCCCTTTCTGCACCTTAACTTCGTAAGCACTCCGAATGAAAGATAGCGTAGGGCGTGAGGTTGGTATCGGAGCTGATACGTGTCGGCTCTGACGTTGGTGAGACGAGTTGGCGAGAGGAAGATCAGCTAAACAACCCAATCGCCTCAATCCTCCCATCACTCGGCAAAGATCTGTCGAGACCCGAACAGAGAAGCCCATGGCTGATGCTAATGGAGCACCTCCTCGGGTGATGGTAAGCATCCCCGCTACCTTTCCCTTCTATCCTAACTATACTCATCCAGAGGCATGGTTTGAAGCCGTGCAAGCGCAGGGCTATGGCGTTGAGGATCTTCCCCACGTCATTATCGTGTTACTCCGAAACACCGCGCATGATTGGTTTAGAAGGCACCGATGGGTAGACTGAGATACTTTCAGGAGAGCGTTCTTAGCGCAATTTGATGCAGTAAGTGAAGACGCTGCCTGGTTCGTACTGAAAACCTGTCCACAGGAACCAGGGAAGTTGCTACCCGACTTTGTGGATCGTTTTCAGACCGCCTTGGACAAATCGGGACGGGAAGAAAACGCGGCTCGTGATTTGTTTATCGATCACCTCCGCAATCCCGTGTTGAAGGCGAAGTTGCAAAAAAAAGGTCCCTCCCAAGACTAACCAACTGTCAGTTATCATCGCCAAGACCCTTGAGCTAGATCTGTTGAACACGCGTAAGTATATTAGTCAGGGAGAAGAAGACATTTCGGACACGATCCAAGACGTGGCGACCAAGAGACGGTCCTGGCTCAGAGCAGTAGGGCGATTTTACCCTCGTCCCGATCATGACTACCAAGATGGTCCCGCCCCAGATCCTTCCCCGTATCACTCCCTACCCCTCTCGAAACCGCCTCTCCCTCCGAAGGTGGTGCCTATGAACACGGTCATGGCCCAAGAAGCCGCATCCGTTCCCATCACCAATCTGCACCTAGCCCAGATGATCCATACCGCTACGACTAAACAGTCCGAGTGGATGAATAACCTGCTCCAGATGCAGACTTCCCAAATAAATTGGCTAGAACATATCATGACAAAACTAATAAAGGCTAATCCCAGTTCTTCCCGCCTCGTTCCCCCTCAGTACCCTTTGCTTACTGCTCCTCCCGCAGAAGGGCCAGCCCCCCCTGCCGCTCCCCTTCATATAGCTAACCCAGCAGGAAGGATCGAGTGCTACAACTGTAAACAGTCAGGGCACTTCGCACGAGAATGCTCCCTGCCGAAACGCAATCAACCGCCTCCTGCGGCCGCGCCAGTAACCTTGAACCAAGGTCGGGTGGCCGCAGTATTAGAACACACAAGGAAAGTTTCCCCCTTCATCGCCGATCAACCCTCCTCGACCGATCCGAGCGCATCCACGTCAGGATCTTCTTCCGAGGCTGCGGACATCGTCGATCCAACCGAGTATCTCCAGCTGGCTGGACTGATCGAAGCAATCCGACCCGCCAAAGAAGCACTCGATTGGGTCAAACGTACATCGGAACCAGGACCCCAGTTCCAAACAAGACAAATTGATCTCCTACAGACACTCAAACAGTTGGACATCCGAGTACCGATCCCTGTAGGACACCTGCTGACTATATTCGAAGATGCAAATGACAAACTTCTCCAGCAATGCCAGAAGAATCAGAAGCGCTTTACCTATCAGCGCATTCAACGTATGTTGAAGAAAAAGCAGGAAGACGAGAATGAGGCTAATCCTCCTCCGGCGGTCGAATCTAATGCACCGGAAATGGCAAGAATCGCCGCCATCTCTTACGCCGAGAAAGATCACTTTGTGCGTATTCGATCGGTCCTATGGAAAAGTGCGGAATGTCATTGCGAAGTCTGGGGTAAACCTGTCTCTTATACACATCTAGCTGTGTATAAGAGACAGGGCTAATCCTCCTCCGGCGGTCGAATCTAATGCACCGGAAATGGCAAGAATCGCCGCCATCTCTTACGCCGAGAAAGATCACTTTGTGCGTATTCGATCGGTCCTATGGAAAAGTGCGGAATGTCATTGCGAAGTCTGGGGTAAACCGTTCGATGCACTGATTGACACGGGATCATCGGTCGTAGCTATCTCCCTTAACACAGTCCAAAAGACTGGACGTCTTAATTGCATCCTTCCTCTACTCGGAAAGGACAACTATGTCTCAGTCGATGAAGAGGCCATGAACATTGTAGGAATCATCGAGAACATTGTGATCAAGGTGGGTCCAGTGCATGTGCTGGTTAATGCGTTAGCCATCAACGTACATTCTTATTCGATATTGTTAGGATTGCCCTGGGCAATGGCTGTGGGCGCACGGATCCATTTTGATTCAAAACAACTCGTTCCCACTCATACGAGAGGGAAACCTCAAACACTCCATCTCCGAATCTCTACTCGATCACCAAGAAGATATCCCAGTATCGACCGGATAGGAATGATCAAGAACCCGGAGAAGTCTCTCTCGAACCCTGATGAAGAACAACCCCATGCGTGGAAAGACGAGTTCAATGAATGCGACTATGAGGGAGAACTGAGCACTATGCCCAGCGAGAAAGAATGGCAACCATTAATCGAAATGTTCGATTGCGAGACTAAAGAAGATTTTGAGATGATCCCCGCAACTACTCGAACATTCGATCTAAGCTCGGAAAACAGCGAGTCGGGCCGTTCTCTACCCACGGAAAGACGGACTCCCCCTACGACATTCTTGGGAGAACCGATCTTGCAGATTTCCGATATGGCTGACCTCTTGGAACCCCCTCACACGTTATAGGAGAGCACACTTTCACTCCGGGCTAGGTATCAGCACATGAATCACTACCTGGATCTCTCTGTCTACCCCCCTAGACCACTACTCACGTAAGGAGCCATGATCGCTTTGATCAAGGAAGAGGCAGAGGTCCCGATAACAGACGTTCCGTATCTCGTGCAGGAAATGACGGAACTAACAGGAGTAGAAATAGTCAAAAGTGTCGTCGATTCTTAAACCGACGCCGAGGTTAAAGAGACTGAGATGATCAGCCCGGTTGAATCCCAAATGATTGCTACCGTCTTCTCAGTCCGAACCAGTAGTTCCATGTTTTCTAGTGTGTACGATAGACGACCACGAAAGATGGATTGGATTGAAACAACCCCGAACATCGCGAATAATGCAGTAATCACCATCCCTAGTCATGTCCCCCGATATATCCAAGGATATCTGATTGATGTGTTGCATGGCTATGCTGAGGTATTGAGTGTTGATGACAGTGATATTGGGTTGTCTATTGCAATCGAGCATGCGATCCTTACGGGAGATCATCCACCAATTAGTTGCGCTCCCTACCGGTATATACCGGCGCAGAGAGCGGCCGCATTAAGGAGGATTAAGGAGTTCGAAGTGAATGGTTGGATCAAACCCGCTATCGGACCATGGTCGTTTCCAATAGTGATTGTGTCGAAGAAAGCAGGAGGAATTCACATCTGCATCAATTACTGAAAGCTAAACGATATCACGATGAAGGATGCGTATCTTCTTCCCCGAATTGATGAGTTGTTGGATGCTATCGGTGATGCTCGACTCTTTAGTAAATTTGATATTCGACATGGATTCCACCATCTTCTGGTTCGAAAAGAAGACCGCCCGAAAACATCGTTTATTCTTTTCGAGGGAACTTAGCAGTGGGTCAGATGCTCGATGGGGATTTGCAATGCCCCAGCCACGTTTCAACACGCAATAAATATGACCTTTCAAAAATTCGTGCAAAAAACGCGGTTGGCGGAGAGCATAATCAATTACTGTGTAATTGTGTATTGTGTATATGGATTATATTCTTGTTTTTTTTACTTCCTATGAGGGACACGGGCAACACATTGAGTGGACACTGCACACACTAAAGGATGCAGGACTTAAAGTGGCGATTGAGAAGTGTTGTTTTTTTCTCACGGAGATTTTCTTCCTCGGCCACGTCGTTACGGGTCAAGGATTGCAGCCAGAACCCCAGAAAGTGACAACCGTAAAGGATGCATCGGTGCCGACTTCCGTAACACAAGTCCGCGCCTTTTTGGGTTTGACGTCGTACTATCAAAGGTTCATCAAGGGGTTTGCAGTGATCGTGGGACCACTCACGAATCTGCTAAAGAAGGATCAGCCGTTGATCTGGACCTCGCAATGCGATCGGGCTTTTGGGGAAGTCAAGGCGGCCCTGGTTTCGGCCCCAGTACTCATAAGGCCGGACCTGAAAAAACCCTTTGTTCTCGTCACTGATTGGCAACCGGAGGCGGTTGCAGCGATCTTGGCCAAGGTGGGACTCGACGGCCTCGAACACGTGGTGGAATACGCTTCCAAGACGGTGTCGTCCTGTAAGCGCAACTACGCGGCCCCGACGGGGAAGTGCTATGCAGCCTTGTGGGGGATCAGTCATTTTCGAGTGTATTTGTATGGCTGAAGATTTACGCAGGTAACCGATCACGAACCACTACTGGCGCTGAAGAAGTCCAGGGATAACTCAGGCATGCTCGGGCGATGGACCACCATACTGAAGAGCATGGACTATGACATCCGTCATCGGAAACACGAGAAACACGGCAACTCATACGGACTAACAAGACTTCATCGTCCCGACAAGGTGCCAAGGAGTGAGGAAGTGACCCGGAACCGACGAACGAGCCTCGATACGCACAAGTGGAGGTCCTATCGAAGGGCTAAGTGGAGACGTGTACCCGACCCTACCACCCCTTCCCTTTCCGATTCTCGTCTCTCAGAACGATGGAAACTCCCCATGACCCAGTCTCTCCCACCTCTTCTAATCCCCTCGCCCATTCGGACTTTCTCGCCACTCTCCCGGACAAATTTTCTTATTTTTGCACGTGTATTTCACGAGTTTACGAAGTAAACTATTACTCCTTCGAATCTGGATTTGTCGATTGGGTGGACTGTGCCACGTGTGTCAATCGTCCGCATGGTGCGAGCGTTCGATACAGAACAGGTAGCAAGGAATGGAGGTGCCCCCTATGTAGGATGGACAAATTCCCTACTGAGGTTCGATTCGAGGCTGCCTGAACGGACAACCCTTAATACGACGAGAAATACCGACGAGCAGAGGTATGGACAGATAAAATCTTATTAGCTAAATTAGCAGGCCTACCATTGGATCATCTCACTAAGCATGATAGACGTCGGGCTATTGAAAGATCCCGAGACTATCGACGGATCAACGGACATTTAGAGAAACGTAAGATGGATGGATCGGGATTATGGCTGACGGTTCCCCACCCTTTTCAGAGATATTGTGGGATGGGAAGACGTTACATTTGTTTGTGCTCAAGAAGAAACCTAATTTGTGAAGAACAAAGGTGATAATGAAAGAGTTCCACAGGCATGTTGCGGGGTTCTTGTGTGTTGCTAGGAAGTCTGTCACACTAGTAGTTACAAAATCCTAGAATGGGTCTGGAAGGTCATAGTTAGGCAAGATCAAAGGGGAGGGGTGTTCTGGCTTGATGATCCTTCTCAAATCTTATGCACTAAGGATCGGTTTCGCCATCCTTATTACTTGCTGGATCTTAGATGGGTGATTGTGGCCTGTGCCTTCAAAGTTTAGTTTTATACCATTCTTGAGCCAGTTCAAGACGTCCCTAGATGATTTTGAGCTCGAGGAGGCCAACAGCTCCTTCCAGGCTTCCAGGTGATCTGTCAAGGAGGCGGCACGAAAAGTCTCAGGCGATCGCAACCAGTCTAACCTCTAGTGCAGTGCCCCTATTGCTGCTGCAAGCTGGTGAGGTGAAGGGGAGCGGCTTAGTGCCTCGATTGGCTGCATGATCTCTCCTTGTGGCTCCATTCCTTCTTATCCTCTGAAGATTCACTGTTACTGCGCCTGTGTCGTGACCTCTTCGCCGGGCTCTTAGTCTTGTACTTGGCCGAACCTGGACTCGGAGAAAACCTGCAACAAACCACAGTTAAGACATACCTGAGTTCCGATACTAGTCGGCCAAGTTTAATGACGGGCCACCACTGAAAGGTGTGGAGCATTTAATAACTACTCCTAAAGGCCCGTTATGACATTCTTGCAGATACAGATTGACTGCAAATTTTTTAATAGGTTCAAGAGGGTAAGGTGCGTAAACCGCTCCGTACTTACCCTCCTTTGGATGATGCTGTCTTGACTTCTTGGTCGTCCCGTTCTCGGTTGATTTCATCGATCGCGAGTCTAGAGGTTTCGAACTCCTGGATCTTTAGGAGCTGCTTAACTTCTGTCTGGAAGCGCTTGTTGCAAAGTTAGTGGGCATGTTGACTAGGGCGTTCCTGAAGACTGCTGCGTGCATATTGTCTTTATCCCCATGCTTAAAATTAAGCTCAATCTGTCTCACTTTAATCAGGATGTTGATGTGCCTTGACCAGGGCGGCCGGTCGTAGATGTGTTGCAGACCCCTAATCTCCGCGACAGCGGCCTTGCATTTGTCCACTTCCTTTGCCGCTGAGGAAAAGATTTCTCCAACTCTTGACAGTTCTGACAGGTTTAACATAAAACGGAATTCCCTTTCATCCACCTCCTCCCTTGAGATGAGTGTCTTAGCAAGATTGGCAATCGAAGATTGCGGATGTGAAGAGATTGGGCCCATTGGGGTCCCCGCAACAGAAACAAGCCTGTCTAACTCTGGTTGTACTGCCGATTCAGAAATGTGGACGAAGAACGGATCTGAGGTTCTTAGGATATGAGGGTAGATCGGAAAGATCTTGCCCCCGCAATCAACCTGATAGGCTGACCTTTGAGGGTTTCTCTCCTGGGGGTTGAGGCCTTTTAAAACCTTTCCTTCTACCACCTCGGAAGCAGGGAACATGAGTGGCATGAACACTTTCCATCCTGTTATGGCTCTGGGGCCTCTGGCCATGAGGGCCTCAAAAATAATTGGTTCCATTCCGCTTCTGTTACAGACGAGTCATAGCAATCAAAGAATTATAAGGGTTTTGGTTAGGTCATGACATCTTAGTTGAGGGGAAGGGAGTACCCTCTCCCCTTTACTCTTCTCCCTTTTTTTTTTTTCTTCTTAATTCGGTCATAACAGGTGGGGTTAGGTGTTCAAGGTCTTGATTTTTCTGGAGGGGAGTAAGACTCGAGGGATTTCCTTGCTTGGAAAGCTTTACAAGTTCCAATATGAGTCAAACAATTCAAGTAGAATACAAAGTCTTTAGGAAAAGGCAAAGTATTTACAGGTGATCTGTCAAAGGCGACATTCTTAAAGGGCGGTGAACTCTTGATCCAATCATAAGGGGTGGGGTTAGGGGTTCAAGGTCTTGATTTTTCTGGAGGGGAGTAAGACTCGAGGGATTTCCTTGCTTGGAAGCTTTGCAAGTTCAAATCTGAGTCAAACAATTCAAGTACAATACAAAGTTTTTAGAAAAGACAAAGTATTTACAGATGATCTGTCAAAGGCGACATTCTTACGCATTTTCCTCTTTCCTTCTGTTTCCCTTTGCCTTCCCCATAACACCTCTCCTCACTTACCCCATCTCACTACTTTTTTCTCTCTTCTCTCCTTTTATTTTATTTTATTTTATTTTGGGTCGTCGCCATACAGTCAAGGGCAGACTCTAGAAAGTACCAGGCCAGTCCAGCAAGTACCACGGGGGGACTGTGTGCACCAGGGGCCAGGGATACAGGGCAGACCAAGGCATCACAGAAGTATAAATCAAGAGGCCGCGCCAGCCATTCATTCATTCATGCGGAAGCCACGCGGAAGCGCTGCCTCAGCGTTTCGTGCAAGGAGGTCTGCAGGAGGCCCGAAGACGAAGGGGGCGAGAGTGAAGTAGTGTAGCCAAAGCGATAGGTGGCGGCAACCATAGCTGCCACAGTTGTAGCATAGGCGTAGTGTGTGTGTGTTGTGTGAGGGTGATGTGTGTGGGATATCCAGGGTGATCCATTGTGTGAACAACGAGTTGTTTGGGCGCACAGTCGCCATAGCCAATTGAAAGAGAACTCTTATAACAGAGTATTCGTGAAAACCAAACAAACGTAGAAGACCAAACAATCTTTATAGACCGGAGAAAATCAAAATTTTTCCACTCATTTTCACTCCGTTGGTGCTACTTTTACACGTTGTATGCTGCATCTAGTGATGAAAAACATACCAAATCAAGGCTCCTGTTAGAAGAAGCTAATTAGTGAGACGAAAGCTTGTCCACGGAGCCTCATTTTTATCACATACAAAAACAGGTCAACAAGTGATCCCAAAAGCCGCTTGTAATTGAGAAATGAATTATTTGCTCTGCTGAAACCGCGCAAATATGACAATTCATTCCACAATACTAGATACCACTTACAAACTTAGAGGAAAGTTAAGAAAACCCAGGCAGGATAACGATCACTCCAAAATGCATTTCGTTGTACGAAAGCAGGGCATCTTGGCATATGCACCTTTGGAGTCCTTTCAATTAAGAAGCAGAAAACAAATGCAGTTAAGGCATCCCGAATTTCGTTTGTAGTTCTATAAAGCAAGCGGCAAAGACACACTAGAAAAAAATAAAACAAAGAAACACTTCGAAAATGTGCGCCCTTGTACCGAAGTCAGACATCTTGACATTTGCGTATTTATAGTCCTTTAAATTGGAAAGCAAAAAAACATGTCAGCTTTGGAATTCTCCATTCGGTTTATAGTTCTATAAACCGTGACACACAAAAATGCGAGAAAAAAAAAAACAAAGAAGCACTCCGAAAATGTGCGTCCTTGTACCGACGTCAGACATCTTAACATTTGTGTATTTATAGTCCTATAAAGTGGAAAGCAAAAAATCATGTCAACTTTGGAATTCTCCATTCTGTTTATAGTTCTATAAACCGTGACGCACAAACATGCGAGAAAACAGAAAACAAAGAAACATTCTGAAAATGTGCATGTTTGTACCAACGCTAGACATCTTGACATTTGCGTATGTATAGTCCTATAAATTGGAACGCAAAAAACCATCTTTGCTTCGGAATTGTTTATTTCGTTTAAAGTTCTATAAACTGTGAAGCACAAAGACGAGACAAAAATACGAATAGTGACATCATTTCTAACCCACAAGAACGAGCCAAAAAGTATCAGAAATTGCTACTTTGAAATCGAGGTCTTAGAAACGCCTAAGGGACAAATCTTTGGAAAATGACCTGAATCACTTTGAAATAAATCTCTACAATTGTTGCTTCTTCAAAAAGAGTGTTTCGCCGATGTTTCTGTGCTGAGCAGAGGGCACACACGAGAAGCTTGTGAACGACTAGGAAAACCGAATTCGTGAAAACCTAACAAAACCACAAAATCCAAGATTTTTTATAGAATGAAAAAGTAAAAGTTAAACTGTTAAAAAATAAAATTCGTCCATGTATGAGAGAACATATCCAAGCGAATGTATTCGTGAATAGGAGAGCATGTGTCAATGTTTGAGAAACCATCGAATAGGTTCGTCGTGCTACATACCTTACAAAACTATAAATATGATTTTTTTAGTTAAATAAAATATTATGATATTTCAGTTCCTGAATTAACGGTGCTTTGCAAGGTACTGATTTTTTGTAAAAAAACTTGCTTCTCTCCTCATCACTTCTAGTGATTCTGAAAAAGTAGTTTTCTATTATTTTTTTATGGTTAATTTACTTCACATAAAATTTTGTTCATGTAGGAGGCCCGAAAAAAGTATTATCAGAATTTTTAAAAAATTTTGTGCAAACCTAACAATTTATTTTGTTAGGTTTTCACGAATTTTATGTTCTATCTGGTTGCGATATCTTTGAGTACTGTGTGGGCGCATGTCGCCAGTTTGCTGTGTCGCTGTTTACATGCATGCAAAGTGTGAATGAGACAAGTCTGATTGCAATAGGCAGGTCAGAAGGTATAAGCGGTCTGTTGAATCTTGATACGGGAGGTGATTTTTTTTTTTTTTTTTTTTTTTTAACATTACTTATTTCATTATCAAGTAAAGCTAATGCAGGTTGCGCCATGAGACGAATAATACACAATGGTGTGATCATTGCCAAAATCGCAAAATAACGGGTTTGGTTTCACACGGCATTTGTATAGATGGTTACAAGCTTATGACATGGATAATAACATCATAATCCCGATCAGATATGCTTTTGAAAGGTTTATGATCGCAAACTTTCGTCCAATTGTGAATACAAGAGAGATGAGTAGGAACAAGAAATAAGCAAAGGCGGGGGCTAGATGAAGAACACGTGAATGGAAAGGAATATTAACAAAAACGTTGGTAGGGATGACAATCGTTTGCAGACAGAGAGGTTTGAGTTTTGTTTCAATGTTTAGATGGTTAACAAAGCATTTGGATGACAAAAAAATAGTATAACTTTCTTAAAAAAATTATAGGGTTGTAGGGTTTTTCACACTCTTCACCACTATATTTTGTTTTTTTGAATTTGATGCAAGGAAGATGAGCAATAGCGAACTCAAGCAATCAAACAACATCATTCATATGAGTCGAGATAGTCTTGACCTCGAACCAACAACAGAAATGCAGCACGAGATTCAMCAAATAAGAACACACCAATAGTTCATAATTGACAATGTTGAAATCGTCCTATCATCATCATCATCAACGAAGAACCAGAGTTGATATCCTATTGGCGCTCGACATCCAGACTTCTTGTGGTAGATCCTATCTAGCCTAATACTACAATGTCGAAGTTGACAACAACAGTTTCCCGAAGTACGAGTATACAACGGCCTATGCCGCACGCTTCCAGCACCAAGTATGTCTCTCGCCACACTCACAACCCCGTTCCACAACACACAGATGCCACTAGCACCCAAGGATCACCCTGTGTCACACCCAGCTCACAGCGGAGCAGCTCGACTATGGCTGCTTGCTCCTTCCTGCTCGCCCGTGAGAGCGTAAGTGTCAGCCAGCCAGCAAATAGCTCAGCAGCGCTCGCGCAGCATTGACATTATTTCCCTTCAAAAAAAAAAAAAAAAAAAAAGTTGTTGATGGCCCTGAAGCAAATGTTGTTCAGTTTATTGTTTTGGAGAGAAAAACAAAGCAAGTTGTTTTTTGAGAGGAGAAGGTCTGTAGCACGGTACTCCCGTGCTGGTGCAATGTGGTTTCACTGTAATATGTAAACCTCAACTACATTGTATTTGGAGTTTCCAATTCAATTTCCTCCTTACCTGCCATAGATAATAAGGAGCAAGGGTCAATCTCTCTCCTGACAAGGAGACTTAGGAGACTCGGGAGATATTGGTCGTATGTGATGTGTACCAAAGTACACATTGTCAGGTTTGATATGGCCAAATATACATGCAGGGCAGCAGAGGTGCCCACTGCATCCTGTACTTTTCACCATATGAAACATTGATTCCCTTTCTGCCAACAATGCGGGTTATGTGGTCATGTGGTTAAAAATCTAGTGCGCATGTGGTTGACCTGCGTGGTGGACGAACCGCCTTGGATTTACTGGTGTAGATTTGTCCGACCCACTCCTGCCTTCTTACCCCAAAAAAAAAGCACGTACCTTGTGTACGAATAGAAAGTATGTAATGAGTTTTATGTCACAACTTTCCAGAAGCCTCTAGTACAGCTATTGTTTTTTTTTTTAATCTCGAATTTGGTTGGGAATTTCACCAAGACCCTCCAGCAAAAGTTTTTTGCATTGAAATTTTATACAACATAATTTGTTTTCGGATTTTTTTGGCAAAGCTTTGAAAACGAAAATTCTGAAAAAATCAGCAAAAAATATCCATGGCGTCAAAAATATTTTTATCCTCGTTTTTTCTCGGATTTGATAGTGAATTTCGACAAGACCCTCAGGCTAAAGTTGTTTGTATTGCACTGTTGTACAACATATTTTTTTTCTACAAATTTTTCAAATTATTTCTGAAAAGTCAAAATTGCAAAAGTTTGAGTATATTATGCGTACTACGTTGTATATGACCGTACGTTCTATTCGGAAAAAAAAGAGCGATTTCTAAACGTCTGATTTTCGAAGGTAATTCGAATATACGTTTTTTTGGAGGTAAGAATGTAGTCTCGGCTCAATGGTCTGATAAATTTTTAATTTTGAGTGGACTGCTGTGTGATCCTTCTTGTCCCTGATTCCCAAGTGATGGAATCAATTCCAGCACTATTATTGTTTTCACCTGGGAAGGCAAGGGATGATAGAGCCATACTCGCAGAAGGACTTTCTTGGATGTATGTGACGGTTTTTACAGCCAGGCATGTATGCATGTGACCGCAATGAGGTCCACATGTATGAAAAAAAGTCATAGTGTGTGAGTATGCCCTAAGGTAAGATAGAACAAGGAAACTCTGCTGCAGTTTATGAATGCATATTGCAGACATAGAGGTGGACTGCGGATTAAAACGAGTGAGATGCAGACATAGGGCATGCTCACACTGGACCTTTTCGGTTGAGCTCTGATGATGAAGGCGGGGTGCGAAAAGCAGTTCACAAACATTTAGGAAAGTGCTAGTGTGAGTCGGGCACTTATAGCACACTCACGCTATCTGAAAAAAAAAAACAAAGTGCTTTCCTTTGTGTCGAACTGTACACAACTTGCATTCCTAATTAAAAAGTTTCTTCCAATTATTTCACAGCAAGAAGGGGAGGAAAGAGGAGAAGCAGAAGGAAAAAGAGGAAGAAGAAGGAGAAGGAAGAAGGAGGAGGAGAAGGAGAAGGCGAAATGAGAAGTTGCGCCGCTGTGGAGATCTCGCCGCATTGCCAGCAGCTGGGGGAGTACTTGGAGAGATTACGAAGCACAATGATGTTCTCTGAAACGTGGCGGTGGAAGGTGTTCGACTTCGACACTACACACACAGCTTGGTTTCTCCAAGTAGGCTTTCGTTTTTTTTTTTTTTTTTTAATTTTTTCTCCATGTACCTCTTCCATCTTTTTATCCCCCATTTTATCTGTCCTTTTCTGTTACCCCTGCGCAGCCGAAAACCTTCGAATTTCAGCGCATGACCCGAAGGGCTCTTTTATTCTTTTTCGGATTTTTCCTTTTTTCCATTTCAGTCGCGGCTTCAATTCGTCCCTTTTTCTTTCCCAAGGATTGATATACGATAGAGAACACTTCTTTAGGTCGTCACGCGAGCCGTGACGAGAAGGATCATAGAAGTCGATTCCCCAGAGGCGCTGTCCCGCTAGCAGGAATGTTTTTTTTTTTTTTTTTTTTTTAAACAACTCCGCTGGTGACCGCTGCACAGCTTCGAATTCGCAGGAATAACAGCCCTTTGCAAGTCTGGGCGAGGACCAGTACGAAACTGCAAGAAAAACAGTAAACTATGCCTTCGACGGCCTACCGGTTCAATAATTGGCAAAAACGGGAGGTTGCCTTGGCTACCTTCTTCCCCAGAACATAAGGCATACGCGCTGTAAAAGAATACAAGGTATACGTTGCGTTTTATTCGTTCTGGTCCTGGGCGGAGAGCATGGGAAATAGGTAAATTCAAAAATGCGGTGCCGTATCTTTCCATGTTCTGGTCGAGGTCTCCCTCCACCTCTCACGAAATGTGCAAAATGAGAATGAATCTTTCGCTAGAACATGGAAAGATACGACACTCCTTTTACGACGCCCCGGTGTAATTAGGCGCGTCCCTCCTCACTTCTCGTTGCCTCATGGTTTCCCGCTGCCCCCTGGCTTCCTGCTGCCCCCGCTGCCACTTTCTTGGCTGCCCTTTGTCAGACAATGGGAGACACCCAAGAAGAGGGCAGTTCACGCACACACAGAGAGGGAGGGAAGGGGGTTGGGAGGACGGGGAGAGAGAGACAGAGAAAGAGAGAGAGAAAAAGAGAAAGAGAGAGAGAGGGAGAGAGAGAGAGAGAGAGAGAGAGAGAGAGAGAGAGAGAGAGTGAGAGAGAATGAGAGAGGGGGCGCGGGATCAGGGAGAGTACAACAATTGTCTTTCGGAAACTCGTTTAGAATGCATATGCGCTTTATTTGAATATAGCACATATGGGTTGTATTCAAATTGCCCTTCTATTTGAGAAAAAGGTACTAACTTTCGAAAAAACATTTTTTTTTGGAAAACTAGAATACAACACATATGTGTTATGTTTGGGGGAAGAAGATAGTGGTACCTCCCTTTTTCCCGTGGCCGATTTGTCAAAGGACATGCATAAATGCTTGAGCAGTCAACACACGACAATAACACCAGGCAAAAGGCAAAGAGAAGAAGAAGAAGAAGAAGCAAAAGAAGAAAAAGAAGAAGAAGAAGAAGAGGAAGAAGAAGAAAGGTAGTACCCAGGATAATAAGGAACTCCCGAACACGACTGTTCAATAAAAAAAATGGAGTGAAAACATCACGGAACCATACGGCGAATGACCCGACCGGTTTCGGCTTGCCGTTGTGACCAGCTCTCATCACGGGTCTTTAGTGAATAGGTAGTGCGTTGTCAACTTATATATCCTAGGTAAGTGAAAAAAACAGAAAGGAAAAAAATTTAAAAAACTATCCTGAGTTAATATTCCGAACAGATTCATTAGAAGACGACGTATCATAAGCGAAGTTCATAATCTCGTCAGACCCGAGACAATCCCAGTACTATCTCAAAACCGGCATGACCGAAAGTTCCACAGTCTTCAGACCACTTGTCCTAACGTATATTAAGCCCCCCCCACACCTCGGAGGTCACCGGCTCAAACCCCAATACTCAACTCGAAACCACTGTTATCAAAAGTTCCACAATCTTCAATCGACTGTCCGAAACACTCTCCGAAAAACTCACAAATCAGAGGTCACCAGTTCAAAACATACGCCAAACAACTCTACTTAGTCCTACCGCAAATCCCAAGGCGAAGCTCAACGACTACATAGCATCAGTAACGTCGCAGGTTCAAATCCTACGTTCCCCTGAAATAGTCACAGCCACAGGCCCGAGCTTCCAAAATCAAAACATATTACTATTATTACTACCACAAAAATAAGGTCCTAGATCAATAGGATGAGCAAAATTGGAATGAATCTTCCGCTAGAACATGGAAATATACATTGCATTCCAACCATACGCGCAGAGAAATAGAGAGAGGCTACTTCGATCGTCACGATGAGCGAAATCGAAATGAATCTTCTACTAAAACATAGAAATATACACTGCCACTTTTTTGTTTTTGTTTTTGTGTGTGCGTGTGTTGTGTGTGTGTGTATGTGAGTGTGCGAGAGAGAGAGAGAGAGAGAGAGAGAGAGAGAGAGAGAGAGAGAGAGAGAG
>BFEA01000515.1:171469-181638 GCA_003427395.1 Chara braunii | reverse complement strand
GATGGTAAGGTCCACATTCAATGTTCGAAATAATAGTATCCCGTGTTTATAGCTGTCAGTCATAATGCCATGCCCACCAGACCGGTCCCGTGCGGTGACAGAATCTATCCCCATCTGCAACTTTCCCGAAAGGGAAAGCGGATGTGGATGTGGAAACGTCACTGGCTGCATGGTGCTGTACGTACCACGGCCTCACTTTTGCTGTCCATACGAAAGGATTGCCATACTGAAGGAAGGAWGGGTGTACSACGACGCTTCCGTAGTTGCTGCGTTATCTTTGTGCACGTACTTCTTCCTTAACGCCATTCTACGCACCTTTCCGAACGCTGAGGACGGTTTCCGTCTCYCTGTGTGGCTTCCAAGTATGACGGTTGAAGGTGATCACGAAGGTCTATCGTGCATCCAAGACTGGGGCTGCAGTGAATCCCAAGTGCCACCTGCGCAGGGCCATGGGACATTCACTGTCCAAGCAGTGGACCAGCAGGCGCAGTGGTCCCACGACGCCTACGGGACGAGGGCCCATTTCTCACAGAGTTCCGCATCACAAACATTTGCTGACCCAAATGGTGGGACAGGGCCACAGGTGGGACTGTCTCCAGTCCCGCATGAAGCAGTGGGCCACTGTCCCACCGTCGCTGGCACTTCTGCACACCATCGCTCATACGGACCATCTGGTGACCCCTTCTCCTCACCATTGCAGCCTGTTGGCGGTTTCAGGTTCGGTGTGGGTGGAGAAGACGAATACGCACTCCGAGAGCAGGTGAGAAGGCGTGCAATGGCCATGGCTGGAGCCTTTGAATTTGATCTCCAGCACAGCCCTGCATGTTTTTCACGTGAGCTGTTTAGCGGGCAGCACAGGAACAGTGACAGTCTCCCTCCCGATGGGCAGCCAGTGACACCCATCAGTCCACAAGCCCCAACACCACAAACCAGATGTCATAGCAGCAGTGGGGGCGATGGAGGACAGCGTCAGCAAGGTGGAGAAGATTACATAATCAATAGATTAATTCGCAATGTTGAAGCCGGTGATTTGTCCTCACAGGATTGCGGTGCGGGAGATGGTCAGAGGGTTGGGCAACCGTCACTCTCCCCATTTGTTGGTGCCTCTCCCAGTGAAGGTGACAATCTGGGGGCAAGTGGTGGCAGTCCCAACGTTCCTGCCGGTGTAAATGCCCCACAGCCCATACCCTCGCCCCCCGTAAGTTCCAGCGGGACGTCAATACCAGCTCGACATGAAACCTCCGCAGGACGGCCATCCCGAGCGGACAAGAACTCCGATCGTTGGGGGGAGGAGGAGACTGCATTGCTTTGCAGGATTCGAAATGAGGTGAAACAGCTGATGGGTGAGGAGACGGAGGCGTATGGCAGGGCTCGCATCAAGTCTGGTTTTTGGAAGATGGTCGCACAGCGCATGAAGGAGAATGGTGTGAATCGCTCACCTGACCAATGCAAAAACAAGTTCAATCAAGTTCACGACTTTTACAGGAGGCTCAAGGGTCATGAGAGGTGGTCCGGTCTGCCCAATTACTGGGACATGAATGCCAGTACGCGGAAGGTGTGCAATGTTGATTTCATCATCCGCCGCAGTTGGTATGACGCGATCAATTCTGCAGAGAAGGACACTGACTCCATTACTTTGTCTGAACTTAGGGATCCGGGCACTGAGCATGAGCGGAGGGAGGAGGAGGAAGGAGCACGAGAGCAAGACGGGCAAGCAGAACTTCCGACAGACGAAGACGGGTCGGGTGCTGCAGGTGGGCCGTCGGTGAACGAGGGAACACGATCGACTGCTTTTGATCCCACGCTCAGCAAGCGCAAACGGGCCGTGACGAACGCCCGCGAATCGAGTATGCGGGCTATCATTGGTGCCATGCGTGATCACACGGTCGCATTGACGCGTTCCGACCGTGACTGCGCGAGGATGCGCGGTGACGCCACCCGTGACGTTGCGCAGCAACAGGCAGAACTGCAGAGGGACCTAATGCAGCAGGATATAGCATCCCGTGAACGAACTGTGAAGGAGTACGGTGACAGGGTTGAGAACTCATATATGGCCATGGCTGATGCTATCCGCAGTCTACGTGCACCACACAACAACCGTCGTGCCCACCGTAGGAGCTCAGACGATTCCGAGTAGCGATGATTGAATTCGTACTGTCTTTATAGTGGAGTCAAGCACTGTTTCTGTATTGTTTAAACCTGCATATGGTTCGTAGTAGGCTTTTTGTCAATCGGAAGTGAAGTTCCATTTTGTCGTTCCCGGGGGTTATGCGAGGAGGTTGGAATCTCATGATGGGTGTTGTTTGCTAAGTACTCTCTGTTATGTACATGACGTGCCTTGGGTTGAGCACGTCATGTATTTGCCCACAGCTTGCTGTATTTATTAGCGTCTGAAACTTATTTAGCGACAACGTGTAGGCTTTTTGTTTAAACTTTTTGTTATTGTTCGAAGTTTATGCGAACTTTATGTGAATTTTATGTGAACTTTATGCCGACTTTATGTGAACTTTATGCGAACTTTATGTAAACTTTTCCCTGTTTTTACCGGTAAACATGTTTGTTTAGTGGCTACAGCGATAAAGGAGCCAGTATTTGCTCTCTCTCTCTCTCTCTCTCTCTCTCTCTCTCTCTCTCTCTCTCTCTCTCTCTCTCTCTCTCTCTCACGCGCGCGCCCGCTCGCCACACCTTTCCTCTCCGTCGAAATGGAATGATAAGGTAGATGGGAAAAAGCTCATAGCGGCCATACCGGCTTGGATTCTGAGGCATGAAAACGGAGAGAAACGCCGATACAGACCCGTCTTTCCACATGATCACCCTCTACCGATCAGAACGGCCATACCCGCTAGGATTCCACAGCCATACACTTCAACACCATTTTTATTTTTTTCTTCCCATAACATCCGTGAAAATTGGAACGACATAGAGAAAGAAAAGATTAGCCTGTATTTGCTCTCTCTCTCTCTGTGTGTGTGTGTGTATCGTTATTATGTGATGTGTCGAATACTGACTTCATTGTGAGTTTGGACATAGCTGCATTTCGACGTTATTGTTCGAACTTTATGTTATTGTTCGAAGTTTATGTGAACTTTATGTGAACTTTATGCGAACTTTATGTGAACTCTCGGAGGAACTTTAAGTGAACTTTTCCTTGTTTTTACCGGTGAACATGTTTGTTTAGTGGCTATAGTGATAAAGGAGCCTGTTTTCTCTCTCTCTCTCTCTCTCTCTCTCTCTCTCTCTCTCTCTCTCTCTCTCTCTCGCACGCGCGCGCCCGCTCGCCACACCTTTCCTCTCCGTCAAAATGGAATGATAAGGTAGATGGGAAAAAGCTCATAGCGGTCACGCCGGCTTGGATTTTGAGGCATGAAAACGGAGAGAAACGCCGATAACGACCCGTCTCCTCCACATGATCACCCTCTACTGATCAGAACGGCCATATCCACTGGGATTCCACAGCCATACAGTTCAACACCATGGTTTTTTTTTTTTTTTTTCCATAACATCCGTGAAAATTGGAACGACACAGAGAAAGAAAAGATTAGCCTGCATTTGCTCTCTCTCTCTCTCTCTCTCTCTCTCTCTCTCTCTCTCTCTCTCTCTCTCTCTCTCTCTCCACACCTTCCCTCTCCCTCGTAATGGAATGATAAGGAAGATGGGAAAAAGCTCATAGTAGGCATACCGGCCTGGATTCTGAGGCATTAAAACGGAGAGAAATGTGAATCTCAAGCAGTGGTTCGTCCACATTTTTTTAATATATCGATCAGAACGGTCAAATATTATTTTTCCACAGCCACACCCGCTTGGATCACAATTTTTAAGGTAGATAGAATGCTAAGGTCGATGGGAAAAAGCTCATAACGGCCATACCCGTTTGGATGACACAGGCATAAAAAAGGAGAGAAACGTGAATCGAGAGCTGTGGTTCCTCCACAATTTTTTACTCTGGCGATCACAAGATTAGCATGGCCCCACAAGCTTGAATAAGAAGATCAAATGGATAGAAACATGCATGGTAAGATTCGTCACACCCACATACCACCTTTTGCAATCTTCTTATAGAAATCAATGCAAAAAATACATTCACGCGTTACACATTTCAACAACAGACACACAAAATAAGCAAAAAAAAAAAAAAAAGAGTTGGGTTGTATGCATGCCCTAACTGCATTTCAGAACTGTGTCTTGGCCCATAGCCTGCCCAAACTCATTCTTCTGACTCCAGCGTACTTTCCTCCAAAAACAAATAGAAGAGAGAGAGAGAGAGAGAGAGAGAGAGAGAGAGAGAGAGAGAGAGAGAGAGAGAGAGAGAGAGAGAGAGAGCGAGAGAGAGATTATGTTCAAAGGTCCAATGGTACTAAACACAATTTCATACTTCCGATTAGTCTGGGAAACACATCAGTCGCCCAACATCAACCTGCGTAGGACACACTGAGGTGAAAGGTCCGATCATCGCCCATCGCCCTACATCTCTGAATTCTCAGGGAAACACAACAGTCATGCGCCTTTCGATTCAGTTTTCACAAAACCTACTATGTCTTACTCGCCCTGAAGGACGACGCATATATGGTCCTAAAACTGCATCTATCCAACTGCCTCCTTCGTCTATCTGCTAAAAACAAAAACTTGTCCTCACATGCTGACAAACATACAACGATACAGTGAAGAGGAGATATTAAACCACTACCGCCATGAAGCGGTAATTATCCACGGAAACTGATTTCGAATCGGTACCGTGCAGTACCATGCACGTACTGCTTCGCTCCGTTCAGTCCTTGCTGCTGTGTGTGATGTGAAGTCCGTGGAGAGAGCCGTGCTTGCTGCATGCAAAATGCACTCCACCATAATATGAGATAAGGGAGAGAGAGAGAGAGAGAGAGAGAGAGAGAGAGAGAGAGAGAGAGAGAGAGAGAGAGAGAGATTATTGGCAAAGAATGGGATAACCGACGGACCTCAGCTAATGATATAAGCGGCAGAGAAAGGGGAAAAGAAAGAAAAAAAGAGGAGTCTTATGAAGCGGTGATGCTAAACGGTAAACAACACTTGCGCTATCACAAGGGGCGACCCGGTGGTGGTGGGAACTTCGCCGGAGGCCTGAACTCTCGGAGTTCCTTTTCCATGTCTTCCCAGAATGAAGGAGGATAAGTAAGGAGCTCGTTAGTCATCTGAAGTTTCACAATCTCGCTCTCCATCTCCGACACACGCGCAGTCAAGTCCTCACACGAAACGCATTTCGACGCCTGCGCAGCAGAGGTGGAAGTGGATATGCCGGCAGCCTTTCCTTTATTATGGAGTGTCATGCATCCCATCCCATCACACAAATCTCTCGCCGGTGGTGGGAACTTCGGACGTGCAGTTTGACCACCATACACAACGTCGTTGTAGATTTGCCAAGCCGTTTGAGCCTGCTGACGTGTCACTCGCAGATCCCTTGATGCTGCATCCAACTGTCTTCGAACTTCATCCCGCTCCGCCATAGCTTCTCCCCGCTCCGCCGCAACCGCATCCCGCTCCACCAACGCTTCCTGCAAGGCTGTAGATGTCTGATCTGCTTGCATGTGCATGTCCTCCGACATTTGTCTGCATCTATCCAACTGCCGCCGTGTCTGCAGATGCTCTGTGACGATGTCGTCGCAGCACTGTTGCAGGTTCGCTCTCGACGAACGCAGTCTTTGAACAACGGACAAAGCCCATCTCCTCGCATGATCACTCTCCTGCGTTATCTCAGTTTCACAAACTGCACTGCCATGTCGCATATGGACGGTGATACTATCACCTCTCGCCACCAAGAACTTGTACAGACGTTCGACCTCCCTCTCTGTCCTCTCCAATTCCTGCACCAACGCATTCCACTCCCTCACATAATCCCTCCACGTGCCATTGCCTGCCATGGTGTGCGAGCGCGGAACAGCGCGGAACAACGATTAAACTTGGTTGTGGATGTGGAACTGTCGAATGACCTCTGCACACAGTGCATCCCTCATGGCCTGACGGTTCTCCCTCCCGAACATGAAGGGGAAGGGAGCAACGTCCGCTTCCGGGGGGGTGTTCCCGAACGGAACCTGAGGAGAGGCGGCGTCGGACGCGTCATCATTATCCACAGGGACGTCCCCCCATTCCTGTAATAGATTATGCAGGATACAACAGTATGAAATGCCAACCCCTCCCTTTTGATATCCGTTATGTGTGGCCGGTAGAGAAACTGGAACCTCATCTTGAACACACCGAAAAACCGCTCCACAGCAGATCTGACAATCTTGTGGAGGTTGTCGAACAACGTCATGTCCGCTGTCATGATGGGGTGCAGGGTTCCGTAGGGAATGACAAGCCATGGCAGACTCGGATAGCGTCCGTCACCCAACAAGTACCCACCTGGCACACCAACAATCTCAGGCCTCTCACCGCGGAAGGGGTCGTTCGGGACATCCAAGAACAACGACCCCTTCAGCGCCCTCCTATACATAGATGAGTTCTTGAGGGCGCGTGCATCGCCAACGGTCCCTGGGAAACCGTAACAGAAGTCAAGAATTTTGAGATCGGAGTCAACCACCAATTGTGCAACAATGAAGAAGCGATTGTTTCTTCCGGAACAATACTCGTCTCCGTCCCTGCGTCGAGGCTTGTCCATGTACACATGAGTGCAGTCAATGCACCCCCAACAATTGGGAAAACCCAAAGCGGCAAACTTCCGCATCCTCTCGTCACACTCAGCAAAACCACCAAACCCCACCACATTCGGGTACAAAGCAATAACGGCCTCGGCGACCTCTCGAATGGCTCGAGACCCACTGCTTTTTCCCATACCGTAACCTGAGCAACTATGCCAGTGGCAGTCCCCATGGGCCCACCTGTGGAGGGCATATGCCACCTTCTTCGCAGGTGGATGCGGCAGTCTAAATTTCGTAACCTGCTTCTCAAGCAGTGGTTCCAACTTTCAGACAAGACGGTCAAAAGTGGAATGCCGCATCCGCAGAAGACCAATGTAATGGTCGTTCACACGGAATGAGATCGTTCCACAAGCCCGCAGAGCGGCGCAACACCCACCACCTTGGGGGAGGCCTTGCAATGACATTCGTCAACTCCACAATGGTGGGCAACAGCCACAGGAGACTACGGCCGCCACGTCATCGACAGAGCCAAATTTATGTACTGCTGTGGGGACCCTAGAATGAAAGATGGTCTCCTTGTCCGGAATCTCATGATGAGATCCAGCATTTCAAAGGCATCATCTGCCATTTTCCCCGCGGTAGCCATCAAAGCCGCCACGACATCCTCACGCTCCTTCCTCCGTAAGAGAGGCATTGCCAGACGAGCAAAGCACTCGCTGCTATGTCGTGGCCGTGGCCGTCCACAAACACCCACCCCCCTCAAACCCCCCCGGATGGACTAAAACCCTCACCCCCTCAAAAGTTGGCTGTGGAAGCAGCAATGGGAAACTCGCCCAGCCTCAACGGAGGTGCTCCCCGTACGAATGGCCAAGGGGTACCGGAGGTTGGACATGAATGCTAGTAACGGGCGGAGAAGAGCACCGCCATTTTTCCAAATATGCGGCCCGCCCGCAGCTACTCTCCACGAATGGCCAAGGCCTCGGTAACGCAGCGCTGACAGCAAGCGTTTCCCAAAAGGGAAACCCCAACAAGTTTCCACTCGGAGCAATGTCAGTATTCTGACTCCCGAAAGCGGACCGTAAGTTGCGGAGCTACGCCGATACAGACCCGTCAGGACTACGATTTTGCATTCCTGAAAAAAACCCGAAAACTGTTTTTTCCTATTTTTTTTCCTATTTTTTTTCCTATTTTTTAAATGGCCACAAACGTGCCACACACGACGCGAATCTATGCTGGTCGGCCCGAGCCCCTGGGTGAAATGCTACAAAAAAGAAAACGTAAAAATAAGAGTTTCTCCTGTACCACGCGCGAGGAGCACGAACGGGAAGGACAGATGCATCGCCAGCAGGGTAAGTTAGGTCACTGGTACCCAATGATTTCCTTTTTTTTTTTTTTTTTTTTTTTTTTTTTTTTTTTTTCGGTGGCGGGTGTGGGGGGGGGGGAGTACCCAATAAAATTGCCATAACAGTGTGAGGGCATACTCACACACTAGGCGGCTCGCCGCACCCCTCGACAAACACCAATATTTTGAATGTATCTGGACTGCGGGCTGTCCATATACATTCAAAATGCTGGCTTTTGGCGAGTGGTTCTGCGAGCCCTACCGTCTTCCCCCAATATAACCCACCCTTATAATAATAAATGTATACAAACTATATTTCCCGTGATGTACAGCCAAAATGAGGGCGCAATATTATGTTCGGGGGAGATGGTAGTGGGACGTACCGGCGGTCAGGAGGTAGAAGCAACGAAGCATTGAGAGAGCCCTCGAGCAAGTGCCCGCCTGGTATGGGGCAGGCACTAATGGTGCTATGTTCATGCTAAGAAAGCGTGCACCTGGTCGTAATACCGCTCAGGATCGTGCTTTCATAAGGCTTGAACGGAGCACCAGGGGGGCTGGTCCTTCGTCCTTAGAGTTGATGGGTCGACCGTGAAGCTGCGTGCCAGCGGTGCTCAGTTGACCGTGAAGCGGTATACCAACCGTGCTCTGTCGACCGTGTAGAGATCTGAGCACTTGGCGAGGGGCTACACAGAACGTAGACGGATTGCGAACAGCACTGGCACTCTCTCAAACAGTTGGGCCGTACACACGACTTGCTTTCTCTTTCTTTTTCTTCAAACTTTTTTCACAGCAAAGCGAAGGAGAAGGACAAGCAGAAGGAGAAGGAAGGAGGAGGAGGAAGCAGAAGTCATGCTGCGGTAGAGATCTGAGCGCTTTGCGAGCAGCTACAAGAGAGGGGGTTGCGAAGGGCACTGCCGCACTCTGAACACAAGGTGGAAGGTGCGCCTTTGTTTTACTTTTTCACAGCAAGGAGACGGGGAAGCAAAAGGACGAAGAAGGTAGAAGAAGGAGAAGGGGAAGGAGAAGGAGAAAGGAGAAGGAAGAAGAAGGGGGAGAATCAGAAGGAAAGGGGAAAGGGGAAAGCGGAAGCAGAAGTTGCGCGGTGCAGAGATCTCGCGCGCGGCTTCGCGAGCCTCTGGAGAGATCGGAAATCACGCTCACGCTGTCTGAAGAAAGTTGGAAAGCGATTTCCTTTCGTGTCCGACTGTACACACAGCTTGCTTTCTAAGAGGAACGCTGTTTCTTCCAATTATTTCACAGCAGAGAGAAGGAGAAAAAAGAGGAGAAGGAGAAGGAGAAAGAGAAAGAAGAAGGATAAGGAGAGGGAAGAAGGAGAAGAAGAAGAAGGAAGAAGGAGAAGGACGAGGACAAGAAGAAGGGGAAATGAGAAGCCGCGCCGCCGTGGAGAGATCTCGCCGCATTGCGAGCAGCTGCGGGAGTACTTGGAGAGAGATTGCGAAGTCACAGACTCACAGTGACGTTGTGTGAAACGTGGTGGTCGAACCTATATTGGAAGGTGTAACAGTTCGACTACTTCGACACTACACACGCACAGCTTGGTTTCTCCAGGTAGGCTTTCGTTTTTTTTTTTTTTTATATCTTTTCTCCATCTACCTCTTCCTTCTTTTTATCCCCCCTTCGCTCTCTCCTTTTTTGTTACCCCTCTTCGTTGAGCAGGGGGAAACCTTCGAATTTCAACGCATGACCCCTTTTTTCCTTTTTCCCATTTTAGTCGCGGTTTCAATTCGTCCCTTTTCTCAAGCAAGGAGTGAGAACACGTCTGTCAGGTATTCACGCAAGCCGTGACGTTGAAGAGGATAGAAGTCGATTCCCCAGAGGCGCAGTCCTTCTATGTAGCCAATAGGAATTATGGTTCAAGCGCCTGAATCTAGGGATACCGAAATCCATTGCGATTAGCTGCACCTCTCCAATAACAAGTCCAGATTCGGGATTTTGAATGCAAACCCGTTAACTATTTATTGCCAATTTGACACTGCGCGCGTAAAATGGGGGACGAGATGCGGGGGCTGTGAATCGACGGCAGGGCAGTTCGTGATGAACACACGCCGAACGCCGAGGACGACCAAACGTGGCCCCGCTCTCGCCTTCGAACGCGAGAGCAAAAAAAAGGAAAAGAAGAGAGAGAGAGAGAGAGAGAGAGAGAGAGAGAGAGAGAGAGAGAGAGAGAGAGAGAGAGAGAGAGAGAGAGAGAGAGAGAGAGA
>BFEA01000515.1:104916-107057 GCA_003427395.1 Chara braunii | reverse complement strand
TTCAGTCGAACGCCCAAACGCGTCGAGAGGGTGTGTCGAACGTTCGGACGTTCGGGTTTCGGCGTTCGGCCCGTCTCGAACGCCGACAACCTTGTATATATATATATATATATTTATATATATATATATTTGCTTTATTTTCTATTTTAAATATGGTAATGAAATTTCGATATGACCCGGATGCAAACGTTGTTTATTTTAGTTTTCTTCATAATATAGTTGTTTTTGGATTTTTCTGATTGTTCTTTTTTTATGCTAGGACCTTCCCTGGTCCTTACACTGCTAGGCCATCAAGGAAAATAGGATAACCCGGGTGGCCCGGCTGGTAGCCTATGTCACTATGCAATTATTTCTTTATTTGTTTGAGGAGACTATACCAGACTGGAGCATGTGCACAGAGAATTAAGTTGTTCATCTTGAAAGGGCATCTCTCAATGAATTGTTTTGGCAAGGTCACATATAATTCAAATGAAAGAAGATAACTTATCTAGCCACTTACAAACTTTTGGCCAGGAAAGCAAAAAAAACTTAAATTATCCTCCAAAGTGTTTTTATGTAGGACAAGAACCCTTGTTCGTCGGTCACATAAAAAAACATTTCAAGGCAACTTATGTTATTTTTTTAGATACGAAGGAGTGAGAATTTTTTATTTTACGACCTTGTAAGGATAATATTTCTAATAGGGTTTAAATTTGGGACCGCAAGACTCCTTGTTACATAGATCAAAAAAAAAAAAAGGGATCTCTACAATCGAGATGTGGTGGAGTATTGTGTTCGACGACAAATATAAAGTGTGATCATAAATGTTACAACAATGTTTGCGTGATAAAAAAAATGTTGTGTCTCATGATCATGTCCTACTGGTAGTGTTTAGCCATTAGTTTTGGAGAGAGAAAAAAATCAATATTGAATGTCAAAATTCATTCACGCTAGGCTTCTTCTAGGAGTTTTTGATAGCATGAAAGTTGTTATGGAAGATGTTTACGACTTTTTAATTATTTGAGAGCAACGAAAATATTTGGAGGATCATAAACCAATTTTTTTTTTAAGTCTATCCGTAGTGTGGGTGAAAGTTTGATAGCCATAAAATATAGTTTTAAAGTTGTCTACCAGACTCTACTTATCATATCATTACTTTTTTTTTTTAGTTTTATCCATAAAGTATCCTTACGAGGGCGATTCATGATAAAATTTGATGCTTCTGGTTGTTTTCTTGTACTTTATATGAAGGTTAATACTTTTGGTCACTGCGATGTTTTTGGATACGCAAGTATAATAAAAAAAAACACAAAAAAAAATCATTTTTGTATTTCATCAGTGATAATGAAGGGCGATTTTTTTTCATATAAATAAAAAATGTAATTTAGTGTGTAGAAGGGTACTAATACCTTTTTGTTGCACCTATCGCATTCTCAAAGTTTAATATTTATATTATAGATGTCAAATTCTTAATGTAATTGTCAAAAACTTTTAAATAAAACAAAAAATTTGTAAAATAAAGCAATAATATTTTAAAATTATTTGACCCTGACATTTGAATTTAAAAATATCAAYATAAAGGAAGTTGGTCGAAAAATCATAATTTTCAATAGACCTTACCACCACATTARTTTGTCAWAATGATGCTGTMTTATGATAATTTTTTGGGGGAAAAACACYCTCTACGCGTGCGCATTGTGTACACGAACAAACCATGACCGTGCTTCCAGTTATGTGGAAAAAATAAATAAAAAAAACAAACGTATCTAAAAAATCAGATAAAAAAAACATGTAGTAAAAATTTGTCAAACAAGAATATAAATATGTTTTGTCATGAAATCATATTGGATTCCCAACCAGACACGATAAAAAAAAGAAAAAAAAAAAAAAAAAATAATAATAATATAAAAAATTGAAAATATTTGTAAACACCTTTTTAATCATTATGATAATAATATCATAATATCACCTTCTTTTAAGTTTTTGAATTTTTTCTCGAGTTTGGTTGGGAAGTCAGGGACTCCCCGACAAAAGTACGTTCGGGTTCGGGCGTTCAGCCCGTCCCGAATGTCAGTTACCTTGTATGTATATAATATATATATATATGTATACAGGGTTACCTAACCGAACGTTCGGGGGCCCCCGGGCTGGCCACCCAACGT
>BFEA01000515.1:87416-102416 GCA_003427395.1 Chara braunii | reverse complement strand
GGCGCTCGTTCGCGTTCAGGATGCTACATAGATGCTAACACTTTCATTATTGATCCAAACATGTCAAAACTAAACACATGACGTACCCTAAAGCACATATTTATCACAACAAGAAAAAAAAACAAGAAAAAAACAAAAAATCAGCACAATGAGATAGTTTCAATGCAATTCGGTGCAAAGGTGCAAAATTCGACGAAAATAACACCCCTGGTTCAACATATGTGCATTACAATCTAGGTTGTTGGATCGGACGTCCAGGACCCCCCTGACCGTCCGGGTCGTCCGACCGGGCGTCTTGTCGGACGTCCGATTGGACAGGGGTTGTCCAACCTAAGCCAAAAAAAAAAAAAAAAAAAAAATCTTAGAAAAATCTGAAAAAAATATACGTTATGTAACATAGCAATACCAGCAACTTTTGCTCCGGAGCCATGTTCAAATTCGCAGTCAATCATGAGTTAAAAATTGAAAACCAAAAAAAAAATATTTTTTTCTTTTACGGAAAAAAAAAAAAATTCCCGGACGACGGGGGTACCGGACGTATGCGGGAGACGTCCGAGGAAGACGACCGGCCCCTGACTATTGGTAACCTAGATTACAATCAATTACTACACTGATAAAAAGATTTGTGCCGAAAGTATTGAGATTATACATATTTGAGAACAAAGAAGTGTCTCTCATTCGTTTGTTCACAACCAATTGACTACCAACTGTGAACCTGCAACAAGGTAAAAGCAAATATAAAGAACCATACGACATAGAGACGGAGCGACAATGATGCATAAGAGGCACCTCAATTAAAGACTGTGACTATAAAAGTTTTCGAAATGAGATAGGATGGCATAAGCCTACACAGCACCATGTTCGTGTTCGGAGGCGAACACGAACATGTTCGCCGGAACACGAACAAGCGTCCAAAACCCTCCGAACACGAATATAAAAAAATATTAAAAATAAAATAAAACAGTTTCAATAAAATCTGAAAACAATATATGTTATGTAAAATAACAATACAAGCAACTTTTGTCTTGCAGTCATGTTCAAATTCATAGACAATCATGAGTTAAAAATAAAAAATCGACGAAAAACAAATTATGTTTTCAATGATTGTCCGATCTCGAGACATGACCGTATATAGTTACACAAATAGTCGCAAAAGTTTATTGATGTTACATAGTTTAAAAATGGGATTATTGACCATAGCAAACAGATGTTCACTTTATCTGAAAATAATGTGTTGCAGTCTCTCGTATTATTTCGAACATAGGCGGTAACTTTGTGCTCAAAAACTAAATAATGAAGACAAAACATTATTATTAGTGTATTTAGAAAAAAAAGTTGCAATCAGAGATAGAGAGAGAGGGRGGTCAKTGAAAGAGCGAGGTGCTGACAACAAAAAAATGACACAACTTCGTTACGACCCTCCTCTTCTTTTTTTTCTCCTCTTCCTCGTCGTGTGTAGAAGTGGACCTGCCATTAACTCCCCACCCTCCCTTTTTTTTTTTTTTTTTTTTTTTTTTTTTTGCTCATGATGGACCGAATTGTCTTTTAGGGGGTCCCCTAGTGGAGTGCAGACCCCCCCCCCCCCGAAAAAAAATTAAAATTCTCTTCTTTATTTTTTTGCCAAAAACTTTATCCGGGATCTCGGACATCGCCCCCTTACCGATCACCCGGAAAACTTCTGAGAAAGATGTCTCTAGATCAGACAACTTGCAGACAAAGGAATTTGTTTGTCGACCTTGCATCTAGATTTTCTTTCAAAAGACTACCTTCAACACATAAATTAGTGTTTTCCACCCAAATCACATTTTCAGGCTTTCGTGACCCTATGTATGTGTATGAGTGTCTGCATCAATTATTATTATTATTATAAGCTCTTGTTTTATGTCTCTCTTCTTCTTATAATCGGTGAATCAATCAGTCAATCAGCCAATAAGTCATTTTTGATGAATTGATTGATTGGTTTATGTATATTTATTGACTGATTGGTCGATTGATTGATTTGGAAGTTTGTGTGGGGTTGCCCCCCCCCTTCCCACCTCAACCAATGAACGAATCAACCAATCAACCAATCAACCAATCAACCAATCAACCAACCAACCAATCAATCAATCAATCAATCAATCAATCAATCAAATATTGTTTTCGTTTTCTTCTGTGAATGACAGATTGATTGTTCGGGAGCGGTCACCCCTTCCCCCTCCGCCTACACATACATACACACACACACGCACACGCACATACACATACACGTGAAACATGTTGCTTTCCTTTTTAAGTTTTGTTTTTTCCCTTGATTAATTGATTGATTGATTGATTGATTGATTGATTGGATGGGGAGGGGTCGCCTCCACTCCCCCCCCCATGTACACATACACACACACATACACACGTGGGGATGTTATAAGGGTTGATTCCGTTTAGCATGAAACTTGCCTCTCCCCTTAGATTGTTTTTTAAGAAAAGAATAAAGGTTGCAAAGAACCCCCACTCCGTAAACGATTCCAACAAAAAAAACAAAAAAACATAAAAAAAAAGTTTTGTGTTTGGGTTGAACATGTAGGTAGGGATCCTCGTACATTCGATTGTTCGGGTTCGGCGTTTGGCCCGTCCTGAGCATCGGTCATTCAGGTCATCAAGCTATTAAGCGCAAACAACATTGGAAATGAATGAGATATATAAAACATCTAAGAATGTAAAAGTGAAAAGCAGTAAGATACACATATAACATAATGTAATAATGAAATACAAAAAATTCTGGATGAATGTACGGAAAGATCAAACTGTACGGCAATTTAACAGTAAGCATGAGAATAAAAGTGAAAGGTACATCATTATAAGCACTCCATTCTGCACACTCAAAGAAAGTTAGAAAAAACAAAGTCACATAAAAATTTAGGTTGCATTAATAAGATAATGAGCTTAAAGTATGAACTCTCCAATGACGCAGCAAAAAAAAGAAAAGGTAAAAAAAAAAAAAAAGTTGTCACGATTGAATCATATGTCATTATTTCATGAATCAGATACATTTTAATTCAATTTACAGACTTCGAAGTGATAAGCACGACATACTTTTTAAAAAGTGAAGTAAAATGTATCACAATTGAATAGCCTGTTCATTTTTCTTCGCTTGTGCTTACTTTGCCTTCAAAGAATTGTTCAAGCGTAAACAACATTGGGAATGAAGGAGAAACATAATAAATCTAAGATCGTAAGAGTGAAAAGCTGTAAAATACACATATAACATAATGTAATAATGAAATAACAAAAGTCTGGATGGATGCATGAAAAGATCAAATTGTACGAGGATACAAAAGTTAGCATGAGAATGAAAGTGATAGGTACACTCTTATAAGCACTCCATTATGCACACTCAAACAAAGTTACAAGAAGCACAAAGTCCCATAAAAATTTAGGTTGCATTAATAAGATAATGAGCTTAGAGTCTAAACTCTCCAATGGCTTAGCGAAAAAAGAAAAAGGTAAAAAAAAAAAAAAAAATTGTCACGATTGAATCATATGTCATTATGTGATGATACATTTTCATTCAATCTGCCAACTTTGAAGTGATAAGCACGACATACCTTCTTAAAAGTGAAGTAAAATGTATTACAATTGGATAACTGCTCATTTTTCCTCCTTTGTGCTTACTTTGCCTTCGAGGAATTGTTCAAAATAGAAAGGCCTCGTCGCGCACTATTCACTCTTGAAAAACTTGCCTTCAACGAATTCTACCCAGACCTGAGATTCAAAAAAAAAGTTTTAGTTTAAGGGCTGCAATAACTGTAATTTTAATCATTACATGATAGTGTCATATAAGTCATAATAAAATAATGCCAAATACACAATGTCATTTTGTTAAAAGTAAATATTTTGTTTGTTCTATTTTTGTAACAAAGCTAAAATCCATGTTGGAAATGTGAATGGAGGTGTGACATAAATAAAAATAAATCAAATTGAATACATTCAATCATAAGTCACTGTGTTGTTTTTAAATTTCTATGCTATAGAAAATGACAGTGTTATGGGTCTCGCTAAATGATGAAGGTGTCACAAACCATGATAAGAAGATGATACTATAAATTGTGCATTGGACCACTCGACCCATCAACCTGCAACTTGTAACAAAGCCTATCACACCTTTTCAATTTGACCCTTCCCGCCCCCCCTATCACCCTAACCCCCTCAAAATTGACAGTGTTATGGGTCTCGCAAGATGAAGCGGCTTCTGCAAATTATCTAGTTAGTGAAGTTTTTCAGCATGCAACCTGTTGAAACTCCACCTCCCCCCCCACCCCACCCCATCATCGTAACCCCCTTAAAATCACATTTTGTCCTTTTTACTACCACTCTTGAACTCAGAATAAACTACGGGTTTGTGAGACCAAACTACGTTACAAATTGTCGGTTGGAGGAATCGACACCAATAAACCTGCAACTTCTAGCACAGGCTATAACACATCCTCACCACTTCGCCTGATACTACAAATTGTTGTTTGAAGACTCGGCCAATCAACCTGCAACTCGTAAGAAGGCCTATAACATCTGCAGACCCTCCGCCCCCCCCGCCCCCCCGACGCCCCAACCCCTAGGACCCCTATTCACCCCTCTTTGTCGATGCACATTCTCCAAGTTTTATTTCACTTTCCTCACGTCGAAATCAGAAGGAGGCGTATTCTGAGCGATTGCAATGTCGAGTTCTGCTTTGCTGCATCTTTAGGTCTTGTTTTTCACTGGCCTTAGCTGGTGCGCCAAGTTGAAGTTTTGTTTCTTTTTCGCTGCACCCAAATTTGAGGATCACGTATACAGAGCGGCTAAGTGACATACTAAGCGGTTATGTGCTGAACAAACACTTACAACGTTAAGCAAAGATCCACAATGCAAAAACTTTATGGTATAGGCGACAATGGTTATGATTTCGTCCATCCTTAACAGCCATGTCCGCATTATATGAACCTGTTTACCCTTGACAGATCCTTTATAGACCCATTTTAGCCAAAAAGAAGGGGTGTCAAAAATTGCAAAAGCGACAACGAGCTGTGATGCTTTGATTATTCGATAATGAGTTTCAGAACTCCACCTTTATTGTGAAGGTGCGATAAAGGTGGCTTCTGAACTTTGTAGTAGTCGTAAGAGGGTATGAGGTGTTTTAAGCAGGATAGAAATGTCTGCGAGAAAAGATGGACGGACCAATCTTAAACCAACCATTAATTCGTATATTAGGAATTAGCCCATACTAAGTCGTTAAGTCTTGGAATGACACTTGGCGTATGCATTTAACCCTTGGTCGTTTATGGATTTTCTGCAGACAGATGTGTCTACTAAGAATTATGATGCATTTTACAGTTTCTACACCGAGAGATGAAAATCCTAACAATGGTGGTGCAACTTGATCCATCAATATGATAGTTGAGTAGCAAGCAAGATCAAAACACAAGGGTCAGGCGAAATACATTAAAAAAGTAGCCACTCTGCAACTCCGGATATATTTGTCGAATGACCTCGAATGACACAACACCTTACGAAGGGCATGACCCAACCCGACAAGTAGCAAATTGATGGAGTCGGCTTGCTACGTATAAGGCACAACGCCTAGCTCGTGGACCAACCCTCTAGCACCCTTAGCATCCTACGTAAATTTAGAGCAAAAAATATTGAAATCCTTGTAAGAGGGGTCAACCAACAAACAACTAAATATTGTTAAGGTGAGGTGAAGGTCGATCATGAACTTTAAAGTGATATGACAGAGAATTAGCGACGCACTCAAAGTGGGAAGAAAATGTATGTGAGGAAAGGCGAAGGAGTCGAACTAGCGATTACAGGGACTGAATTTTTTAGACGCTTAGGCAAAGCGGGTTTTCACAATACCGCAAGAGTAAAAAGTTGTTGGACTCATCTACGTCCAAGGCGGAACTACCTGTGAACATTGTTCGAGGCATCAATCGCCTTCGTTTAGGCTTGTTGAAGTCCAAGGAAAAAATCACTCATTTTCAAGATCTTGCATCAGACCAACGTAGCACCGTGTTCGCGTTCGGAGGTGAACGCGAACATGTTCGCTCGAACACGAACATGTTCGTTCGAACAAGCGCCCAAAACCCTCCGAACACGAACATGTTCGCCCGAACAAGCGTCCAAAACCCTCCGAACACGTTCACCGTGCTATGCTGCATCAGACATAACATAAAACGTAAGGTCTGTCCATAAAAAACAAACATTTATTCTGACAATAACACAAAAGGTAATCATTTTGACGAACTTGCAAATAAAGGTAAGTCCCTGAAAGCAAACGTACATTTTGGCGAAAGCACAAAAAATCATTTTAGCGAATCATCCATTCAGGTGAACTTACATATGAAGAGACTTTTCAAAAGGACACAACGTTCGAACTGCGAATAAATTCGCATTTGTGATATGAAACTGATAATCAGCATTCAGTAGATACAACAACGTTTCTTGGCATATGAACAATCGGTAAGGGAGGTCACTTTAAATGCAGAATATGGACATGGTGGATAGTGTTCAAAGGTTGGGGGGGGTGTTGGGAGGTGGCTGTAGAAGAGGCGCAAGCTGAAAAATGTTAAGAGGGTTGGGGAAGGAGGGAAAACTTTCAAACCATAAACTCGCAAGTAAAAAGCAGACATGCACGAATTTGGAGACAATGTCCAAAAACGATATCATTAAGATCTTTACGCGAACATCCTCTGCCAAATGAACCGGATTGTCGAGTCTTAGGAACACGAGTATACAAAATGTTCAGTAAGCAAAAGATTGTCCCACGAGTAACCTACGAAAAATACTAATTTCATATGGGTATAACCTAAAAATAAATCAAGGCAGCATAATACTGCTCAAGTCCTTGAAATGAAGAACCATTAAAAAAATAGGCATCACGAGGCTGCGATATTTAAATCGCAACCCTTAAAAAATATATATATATATATAAATATTGCCCTACAAGTATAATTTTCATGCTCGTCGAAATAAAGAACTTTTAAAAAACACTGTAGCACGAGGGAACGATATTCACATTGAGAAAGGCAGCAAAGCACGAGGCTAGGATATTAACATCGACATCTAAGCGTTTACTTGACCTAAGTGTTAACTTGACATCTGATTTCTTGTTGTTCACATCTGATTTCAAATCGATTAACTAAGGACAATACTCTTCGATATGGGACAGGACGCCTTAGAATATGTGTACTACAATACTCTTCCTGGTGTTGGGAGCATGGGACAGGACGCAGTTCAAATGCGTTAAAGCGAAGAAAAGAAGTGAAATTCGATATGAGTATATCATAGCTCGACTCGGCCGGTTGTTTGAGAGGAGGATGTTGAGGGACGTCGTCAAGAGACACATGAAAACAATACCATAACTCGAGGTGGCTGACTGATAGTGAGAATAGATTCGCAGTTCTCTTCGTGGCCTTGCGACTTCATGAAGATTGCGTCTTTCAAAATAGGGGTATCATTCTGAGCCTTGGAGTCTGTTCACCCCAATTCTTTGCCTGATGTTAAGAATGTCGCTTTGGGCAATTCAGAATGATGGATTATGACAGCGAGGCAGAAAAAAAGACAAGGCGAGCATGAAAACATTGTTGCTTGACTTGTCTGACTGTTGAGGGACACCATTAACAACCACCTTGCGGTCCAGGATGAGAAGTTTCACGTATTAACCGACTTGACGAAGTGCTTCGTCACTGAGGTATCTCGTAAAGTTGGAAAACAAATAGAAAGAAAAACCCTAAATCATCTTATTGGAGGGAGTCGTAGTAGTCCATCCTCCTTCGCGGACACATGATAGTGTCTTCTGCACTCGATGTTTATGAATTTAAATGGCTGCCATTGATTGACATGTGGTAAGAAAAAGTAATTAGATCTTTTGTCCATGTTGCAACCTTGTCATGTCGACATCCCTCTTTGATGAGCTTCCTATAAAAAAATGAACCGAAAATAACAAAGGGACAACCCGACAAGCTAGCGTTGCCAACTAGGGTTGAGTCAAACTGCAACACCTCGTCACAAAGTCATTCTTCCAGGACATCACTCTGGAGATGTTTCCTCGTCAGCCGAATACGAATACCCCCCTCTGCGAACCAAGCATACCACCTCATAACCGTTACTGAAATCTATGCAAACGGTCTGCAACATTCTCAAGGCTGCAACACCAAGCTGCTCTGTAGGCAATGACACTCGAAAAAATGATGCCGCAGTGGTTGCACAGACATCCACGAATAAGTGTGAGGACCCGCCGAAACCTACTTAAGCACCGGGGCCAAACTCCTGAAGAAGTGTGTGACCTTTCTTTAAAAATTATAGCCATGACTGTTGAATGTGTCATTGGCGATGTACTAAGGATATAGGTCTTTGACGATACCAACGTAGGATTCATGAAAACCTAACAAAACAAATTGTTAGGTTTGCACGAAATGTATTCAAGATTATGATAGTACATTTTTCAAGCCTCCTCAATGAATAAAATTTTATGTGAAGAAAAACAACTGCAAAAAAAAAAATAGAAAATTACTTTTTCAAAACCACCGAAAGTGGTGAGGAAAAAAACAGGTTTTTCCATTTAAGATCACTACCTGGTAAAGCAACGTATGTTCAAGGACCAAAATATTTCGATTTTTTTTATCTCAACAAATCATGTTTATAGTCCTATAAAATGTGTAGCACGATAAACATATTTGGGGAGTTTTCGAATGAGCAAACATGTTCTCAAACATATTTTCTCAAAAATGGGCGAACATAGTATTTTTTACTGTTTGTTTTATTCTTTTTCCTCAATTTTTATATATTTTAAACTTGTGTTTGGCGAAGAATTTGAAAATCTCCCCGAGGCAGAACTTGTTTCTATTCTTATTTTAAATAACATATATTTTTTGATAAGAGCTTTACTGTTAACTTCAAAATTGATTTATAGTCACATAAATTAGTTTTTGCAGAGTATCATTTTTACCTAACCGCTGAAAATAACTTCTAATTCTATAAATGAGTATTCACCAAAATATATATATATTTTTTATCTTTCAAGTTGAACACTGGATTCGTAAAAACCTAACAAAACGTCAAATTGTTATTTTTCACACAAAAAGAGAGCGTTTTTAACTGTTTTTCGATAAAAGAGGGCAAAAACGAGGTAAAAAGTCAACTGTTCTTTAAATGTGCAAGAAAACCCTTTCTTGCAAAATCCTCTTATATGGCTATAAATTATTCTTTGTAGATTTGCAAAGAACAAAACTTAAAAAGGACAATTTTTAAGGATTACGAGGTAAACTTGAAAGACATTAAAAAAATCAGATTTTGGTGAATATTCATTTATAGAACTATAAGTCATTTTCAACGGTCATGTAAAAACCAAGATCTACGAAAACTAATTTGTAGGACTATAAATCAATTTAGACATTAAAAATAAATTTCTCAGCAAAAAATATATGTTATTTAAAATAAGAATACAAACAACCATTGTCTGGGAGACACCTTCAAATTTTTAGCCAAACACGAGTTAAAAATCTTAAAAAATAGAAAAAAAAACTAAAATAAACAATAAAAAATAATATGTTCGCTCAATTATAGGAGAATATGTTCGAGAACATGTTTGACCGTTCGAAAAACCCCCGAATACTTTGATCGTGCTATACATCTTATAAGATTATAAACATGATTATTTGAGATAATAAAAAAATGAGATATTTTAGTTATTGAACATATGGTGCTTCATCAGGTAGTGATTTTATGTAGAAAAACCTACTTTTGTCCTCGCCAGTTCCAGTGGTTCTTAAAAAGTAATTTTCTATTCTTTTTTTGCGGCTGTTTTACTTCATGTAAAATTTGGTTACCATAGGAGACCTGAAAAACGTACCATCATAATCTTGAATACATTTTGTGCAAACCTAACAATATGTTTTGTTAGGTTTTCACGAATCCTGTCTTGTTGGCCTTGTAGTCCTTAAAAATTATCTTGTTTGAGCTCTGTTTTTTGCCAATTTATTGAGAATGAGTTATCGTTATATAAGAGAATTTTGCAAGAAAGACTTTCTTGCAGATTTTGAGGAACACTTGACTTTTCACCTGGTTTTTTGCCTCCTTTATTAAAAAACATTTAAAAACTTTTGTTTGTGTCAAAAATCACAGTTTGACTTTTATTTTTTCAATTTATAAAAAATGTGAGTTTTTGTCGTTGTGTTTGATTTTCACGAATCAAGTGTTTACCCCGTTTATATCATCATTAGACTCGTTCAACAAAGTGATAATGCCTTCATTAGATGCATGCAGGTGTTTTTGCAATGCGTCCTTCTGATCTATTCCGCAAACCCTTAGAATCCTGGCAAATTTCTCGGAAAGGCGAGACATTCATAACCTTTGAAACGTTGCAACCCAAGGCTTGACGATGACTTCTTTTTTGAAAAACAGGGTAATGATCTCCCTGGGAAGACTTCCTACACATGGCTTTTGAAAGATTCATAGGCAAGGACATCAATGGCGTCACACCTATAAAACAAAGAATATAACCTAAATTTTTTTTTCTCAATTCAAATAATAGTAACATTAACCCATCATTTCATACAACATAACCACAACGTTGTACAATGAGAGATATGAGAGAACTAGTATTCACAACGTTCACCCCGCTCGGGATTTTTTTGAGGAAAATGTTAATTTTCAACGTCCTATTACGTCTCTATGCCACCGGCCATAGAGGATTCGATGTTCTATACGTCTAGAATGGTTGAGTTTCTGACCAAATCCATAACATCATGAACTAGTGTTTTGTGACCGCTACCAAAGAAAAATGTGAGCTCATATTTTTCTTCACCGTAGGACATGAACAGAGAATCATGATCTTCTTGCTCTGAATCGACATGAAGAGGTGTCGTTAACCTAGAGTCAATATGCACAAGCGGTTCAGTATCCTGCACGCCGACGAACACTTCATCGACAAAAATTTAGCTTCCTCATCAAGTTTTTTGCAATCGTCGAATATCCACGAACCTTCTTCCTCTGCATGTCATTTGCCGTTTCACTAACGTCCACACAACTCTGCCACTATCACCCTCTTACACTGTCACCCTCTTACACCGTCAGTGGAAAGTTATTGTGTAAAACGTCTTCGGTGTCCTACTTAACCACGCTTAGTTCATCATCTAAAGTCGCAGTTATTTGTCGTAACAGTTGAACTTCGTCCATAACGGCCGCATAAATTTTTTAGCATTCCTTTCATTCCATATGAAACATGTTATTCGTAAAAATATGACATTATATTTTAAATTGGTACTCGCTTGCTATTAATTTCATGTTGAAATCAATATATTTTAGACTTGAATGAAACTTAGGATATGCATAGTGAACCTGAAAAATGCAATTGATAGATCATAAATCGAAACTGAAGTGAAGATTCACGACAATCACACACTGAACGAGAAGGTTGAACAATGAATTTCACTCCACTTCGATAATTTTGTAACTTAAAAGACGTAAAGGACATGGAGTTGTCATAAATTGAAACTCAAGTGAACAGTCAATGCAATGAGACACTAGACGAGAAGGTTGAACTACGAATTTCATTGCACGATGATCAATTTTTTAAGAACATTGAGTCAGACATATTTTACATGACATTGTGATCGACATAAGTTGAAACTCAATTGAAGAGTCAAGGCAATCACTCGGATAATGAGATGGTTTAAGGTATGATTTCGAAGTACTTAGATACATTTTGTAACTTAAAAGGCTTAACAGACATGTCATTGTCATAAATTGAAAGTCAGGCGCAATCAAACAATAAACAAGAAGGTTGCACTCTGGATTTCATCGCACTACGACCAATTTTGTACGAGCATTGAGTCCGATGTATTTTAGATGACACTGTGACAAACATAAATTGAAATTAAATTGCAGAATCAAGACAGTCACACTATGAATGAGATAGTTTAAGTATGGATTCTGTCGCCTTTCGATAAACATTGTAATTATGGAAAAATAAAATCCTGAACCGATTGAATCAAAAAAATAATTAAAAGTTTAAATAACTAAACCCCAACTTGAATGCTTTATCTAACATTGTACGATCCTAAATCGAAACTTAAGTAAAAATTTGAGGGAATTAGACAAAGAGGTTCAAATTATAAAAATTATTTGAAAGTATCGCATGAACTTCATTTGCAAGTTGAAAACTGTATGCACACATGCGAGAAATTGTAAACTCAAGATTAAAGTACGTCTAATGTAGCAATGCTACGAGCGACCATGATGTAAACTTTCAAAAACGTTACGATTTACAAAATCATCTACGAGCGTTCCGACGTCTCATGTGAACCAAACTCGTAAAAGGCATTCATTGACGATCCGAAAGCAAAATTTTGTAACTCTCCTTTCGTCGCCACGTTCGAGAACACGAAAATGTATTTCATCCTTACAAACCTACCAACACTTGCCAAGGACTTACGAATGGCATCATGCAAAATGACTTATCAATATGACTGACAATCACAAAATCGAATTGTCCAATCTCGTAGAGAAGACGCAGAGTGCCCATATTGCCACCATTGATTGTAAGCACGTTGCGAGAAACAAGCACTACAACGTCTACCAAAGTTCGCTTTTGCTTCGAACATGTGACATTCAACACTTTGCAGACGTCGAAATCGATCAAAGACAAACAATAGTATGATTCATCCTGCGACATCGTTCTTGCACTACGCAAAGGATATAGTTTAAAAAACGGATTGTGGGTTGCACTGCCCGCCAACTCTTGTTTCAAGTTCGCGGACTACACGCAAGGTGATCTTGTAACATTCTTAACGCGAAGGTAAAATCGCTTATTCTCTTCCTGTCTTAGCATGACGCACAAGGACGAAAGTTTCCTGACGTCGATGGCAAAATGAGGTACTTTGATTAGGCTCCCCCACTCCATCACGGAAGCAAACTTGTAGTCCTTATGCCATTGACATTTCCTTGTCAGGATAACTTTATCTCATTCTTGCGCGGACCAGGCATTGAGAGACCTGTCCAAGAAGGGGATGACACTCATCCATAAGTCGTTTTCGAACCCGTTCTCATCGCCCCGATAATTTCTGTATTGTCGCTCCCACCATGAAAGCCGCATGCGCAAGGGCGAATGGGATACAAATAATTATGTCAATCGGCCATTACTCTTGTCGCACTCCCTACACAAGACAAGATACAGAAAACATGAACGAAAATGAATTGTTTAAAAAGTAGAACGATTGCGTCTACGATGAACTAAACTTCTAAAATTGTTTAACCACCACCTAACCATCTTATAAAAATCATCCCAAGATCAATGACAAATTTCGCCACGTTGTCCTACCACAAAAATCCTCGCAATTCACTAAGTTAAAAAAAAAAAAGTTCCTTTCTAGGCTCCGCTTCCCTGTAATGGACAAGCTTTACTATGATGTCCTACCACAATTAACCCCGTTTGAAAAGTCATTTCCCGAAATCGTATTTACTCACCTATTGGGCGAACTGGTAAGACATATGACGTGCACTTGTCGTTTTATCTCCTGTATGGACACTCCCTTCAGCAGATGGACTCAGATCTCGAAGTGTAGCTTCAACATTCAGTCGAACTTCGGAAGGAATGAGAAGTCCAGTTGTGAATGGCTTTGTACCTTTGGCTTGCCTCTCTTAACTAAAAGCGATCGAGTCGGCATTCTATCATTGTGTCAGGTCCGTCATCTTTCATATTTTCTCCCATTCGTTATCATATAGTTCTTTGAACGACTTTGCTCTCCTACTCGGTACCCAGTATTCCACCACCATTTCATTATAATTTGGAGATTTGTTTTTCAAGAACCACCCAAGAAAGTGCTTTGCCCACCCAGATACTCACGCCTTAGGAAAGAGCGTCGTTGGAGGGGCGAAGAATAAAAAAGTGTTGACCTTAATATGCATGAGGGGGTCGAAAGTGGTCTACGGACGAGCTTTTATACGTCCAACAAACAAGGGTTCTCTGTCGCTGATGTTGACACTGATGTAAAAAGATTGTTCATCGCTTTCAAGCAACTGTGTTTTATACTAAAAACTTTCGTAAGGTTGTGTGGACAACCCGTTTGCGATGATCTCGTCGCCATGTTGATACCCTCGCCAAAGTAATACAAAACTCTTTCTCTCTTATTCACCTCATGTTCGTTGTAAGTGCACCACGTTGACCGCTTCCTCTCGAGCAACTCGTGAAATCGAATAACATAATTTTTGTCATTATAATAACCATTTCTAGAAACAAGCTGCACAGAAGCCGGGTCAAATGACTACGAAAGATTTCCGTAGCTTTCATCGGGGTTTTGATTAAACCAATAAATCGGACCTTCCTCGGATAAATAGTTGTTGTCATTGCAAACTCATTGTACAACATGCCCGAATTATTTCGAACCGTCAAAAATTTAAACAAGTGTGGTTTCAAAATACTAGTGATGTTTGACGAAACGACTGCGCCTACGATACTTATCCAATCTGCCAATGTACCGAGGAAAATACACTTGGGAAACTTTTTTCGGATTGCTCTATGAGCCGTACAACTCCTCCATAGTTTAAGCGTCTACATTTTTCAATTTGTTCGAGAATACGCTGAAAGTAGTGTCAATCTTTGTATGGGTATGACCCATTATCATGAAACCTATTTCCACCTATGAAACACCCGCGGATGCGTCCGCGGGGCCGAGCTCAAAGGGCGACCGTATATACGGTGTCCTCAGCGGCCGACCACGTCCGCAACACGGACGTGAATTTGCAAGATTTTTCCTGAATTAAATAATGGGTAAAAAAAAAAAAAAAGGGTTGTAGGGATTTTTTTTAATCCCTACAACCCCATGTTTTGTTTTTGGAAACAAATATTTTTTTGGTATAAAAAATAAAAAACAAAAAAGGTGAAGATGAGAAATTAAAAAATAAATTGATTTTTTTAAAAGAAATTTTGGGATTTTTGGTTGGCAGTTCTTTTTATTCTTCGTTTTTACGTTTTTTTTTTTTTTTTTTTTTTTT
>BFEA01000515.1:62671-75701 GCA_003427395.1 Chara braunii | reverse complement strand
GCCCCCTCCGTTTTATTTGTTTTTCATGACTTTGCAGTAGAGGAAAATCCTGCTACCTGTAGCAGGAGGCTCGGCAAGGCTCGGTCTACCGGTAGCGGGCGGCTCAGTAAGGCTCGGCTTACTGGTAGCGGGAGGCTGGGCAAGGCTTGGCTTACCGGTAGCCCGAGGCTCGGCAAGGCTCTGCTTACCGGTAGCGGAAGGCTTGTCATCTATCGCTGAGATAGGTACTGGTGGTTCAATCCTTTTTGCTTGTGGGACCTTGGCCCCGGCCTCCTTTTTCCTTTTCGGTAATAAGAACGTGGATATCTGTTCTGAAAAAAAAAGGGGTACCTAAGCTAGGCAGTGGTCCCAGTAAGTTTCCTGATTTGGGAACTTTGCTTTGTTATTGCTTGGGTGCAGGCTGGCAGGCCCCATGGCTACCATGCTCGTGCTTAGAAAGTATTAATCTGGTCAAATAGTTAGGCCAGGTTGGCACAAGGATTAGCACCATGCCCAGCACCAGTTTTGGCTTCCCCCTATCTTTCTGGACTATGCTTGTGCTTTGAAAGTATGAATCTGGTAAAATATTGAGGTCAGAGGGGAACAAGGATCTTAGGACCATGTGTGTAGCCCATCTTTCTCGAGCATATGGCTGGCGTTGGAAGATGAAAGAACCTGGTCAGGAAATGTGTGCAGATGAGCACGCAGGTCGTTGAATACTTCAAAATTTTTACGGACACTGGATCCAGGCTTTCAGTGGTGTTAGAGGCTCTTCTGATGCCGAACTACGCTGCAATGTTTAGTGGTCTAGGATAGCCGATGCTAGAAAAACGCTGGTCAGTGCTGGGGCATTTGCCCTGTAACCTGTTGACGCAGGAGCTTGAGACCTTGTAGATAGATATGGGGATCGTCGAGGGTGGAAGGCAATCTAGTGGCCAACCGTGGACCGTTGCGAGGGCAAGGTGGTTGGAGCTGAGGTGGGTCACGCTGCCCTGTCGCCCAGCATGTTGGGGGCGTAAGGCCGGCTTTAGACTTGGTAGTGAGAACAGGGCAGCTAATATTGGTTTCACAGAGGTGATCGCGTCAGTTGGAATGTAGGGCTTGGTAGAAGTAAGGTGAGGAATGGTTCATGAATTCTCCCAATTTCTTCAGAGCTTCTTCCTCAACAGAAGCTGGGTAAYGGCTTCGTTATATAATCAGAAGCTCAAAGGTATCCTTCTGGGCATCCGTTAAAAAGTGGAACGATACAGAGAACATAAGCATGGCCCCTGCGCAAGGATGACACGCATAAATCGAGAAATGGTCCSAWAAAAAAACAAAACAAAAAAAAAAWCAAAGCACGAAGGTGCAGGGGTGCCCTGCAGAGGCTCAGGAGCATTGGTAGGTAGATAGTGAAAGGTGAAATTGAGAGAGAATATAGCTTAGTTGAAAAAARAAAAGAAAAAAAAAGAATGAGGGGRTATCCATCCGACGTGTYTTACTTGCATGCTTGAACTAGTTGTGTGCACATAAGGACTTCTCAAGTGATTGGGGTCCCTCAATTTGAGTAATAAGAAAACAAAAAGTCTAAGAATGGTATCCCATCTCTTTCSTCATTGAGAACCCGAAGCTGTCGGATTTGGAACCTGTTCCGTGTGTTCTCAATGTTGCGCCTGTCCCGCTGGTCCGAGGTGACGTACCAYGAGTTTCTCGGGTCCCTTCCTATCCCTTCGTTTATTATCTTCGTCTTCTTTTTCTTCTTAATGTCAGTCTTAGTAGAGCCCTGACACCAGTCCATTTCTTTCTTTTTTTTTTCTCTTGACGCCTCAAAATTCAACTTTCAAAGACTATTATCATCCTACCTCCCCTGTGAGTCTACCTTGTTGTGGAAGCCCAGTTCTTGTCAGAGTCCTGAGCCGCCATTAATCACAATGGTGGGCTGGGCTATAGGGCCTGCTGTAAGGTGAGGCCCTGCCGTTCAGAACTTCAGGTGGTGCGAGGTGGAAGGGTGGTTCATCATAGTTAGGGTTGGGAAAAAGTCATAAAACCTCCCCGTAACGAAACCTTTGTATCCATTCCCCTCCAATTGGGGAAAAGGGTGCCGCAGGCTTGAAAATCGCTTTTGGCGTCATTTTTTGCACCATGCAAAACAAATTTTCCGCCATTTTTACACAGCACCCATTACAGGCCCAGCCAGGGTGCAAAAATGACACCAAAAGTGATTTCGGGACCTGCGGCACTATTTTCCCCGTCTGGGGGGAAAATGGATACCGAGGTTTCGTTGCGGGGAGGTTATATGACTTTTCCCGATAGGGTTTAGCGTTTTGAGGGTTTAGCGGGTACCCGGTTGGTTTTCGGGGTTTACCTGGCTTTGACTGACTTGAAACGGTTTTCACCTTTTGCAGTAGCAGATGCAGATCCCAGGGCTCGATCCCTAGCCCTTACCCTACCTGTGTACAGTACCTGTGTAGATCCCGAGAGTTGAAACCGTGACCTGTGTATTCGTAAACAGTTGGTAGGCTGTCGTAGGTCCATAGGTTGTAGGGGTTCGATCTGTAGACCAACCAAATAGAAGTCTTAGTGAGTCCCAGAAGTCGTAGCTGTAGACCTTCTAGACGTCACCCAAGTGGGCAAGTGGGCAAGTGGTGGACCTACCGCAGCGCGGTTGCAGTATAATAGCAGTAGGTTAGCAGTGCGTCCCCATGCAGTCAGCGGTGCGGTCCAGTACAGTCAGCGGTGCGGTCCAGTCAGTCCCAGTCCCATCCAGAAAGCAGAAATCCCTCAGGCAAAAGTTCTTCACTTTATTATTTTAGTAAGAAAAATAAAGGATTTTGTTTTTTTTGTTATCTCCAACTTGGTAACGAATTTTGAGATGACCCCAAGGCAAAAGTTGTTCAGTTTTTTTTTTCTTTTTTTCTTTTTTTTGAATAGCATATTTCATTCAGAATGCAAGAAGGAGGCCAGGAATCCCTCCACATCTCAACCCGGAAGACTGGGACCATTACCCAGTTTCGGTTGATACTGGAAACCGGGTCCAGCGTCCCTTACTCCTCACCCAATTATGCTATTCTACTGCAATTGTCAAAACAGACCAATGGTCTAGATCAGAAAGGAACCCATCAATCGTGACAGCTAAGCAACTAATCCTCTCCGGGAACCTTACCTGGTTTGCTTAACTCCTCACACATGAGAGGAAGAACTCAACCACCTACAAATTTCCAATTTCCCTTCCTGCGAAATAACAGCCAACTGGCCRTTGTTAGCCCAGGTCTTGTGAAACCACAAAAAAGTTTTTCCTCTGCCAATCTGTAATTACGGTAAGACAAATTTGGAAAACAATTTGAGCCTTTAGCTTCTCCACATGCGTAGGGTCTTCTTTGAAAAGCATCCTATTTCTTGATTGCCACAAAACGTTCATGATGATTCCTCGACATACATGAGCAATATAAACCCAACCCGACTCCTGCCCCGCAGCTGCCGGGCTATGACCCGTCAAAATCCAAGAATCTGACCATGTCAGGAAAGCGCCTCCCCATTTAGACCAGTGATGTCTCCACCATTACCAAACCTGGAGAGAATAGGGACAGTCGATCCACAGGTGGACCGTCGATTCAATAGCCCATTTACAGCGGGCACATTGAGGGGAGAGTGACATTCCCCTAGCCATTAACCAACCTGCAGAAGGCACACTCTGAAGAGATTGTAGCCACAACAAGCTCGCATCCTTCTGATCAGAAAGTTTCTGCAATGTAGTACAGAGCTTCATTAAGCTACTTTCGGTTAAACTCTGTGCTGTGAGAGGCTCCCATCTTCTGATCGCGGTAGCCACCGGTGTCTTTGTAATTTTATTCAACTGAATGGCTCTCCCCACCTTAGACTGATATTGGCTGAGGGGTGTAAACTTTCCTCTGTGGGGGACATCTTGCCAACCTACCAGTAGAGGTTCAGTTTTGTAGGAGGAGGCTAACCTACCCCCAACGCACTGTTCCTTCCCTGGCCGGTCGACTGAGACCCAGACTCGCACTTCTTCTAGCACCTCCACCTCCAGTGTCTTCATCTCTTCTACGCAAAACTTAAGATTATCCACCGCTTTATGAGAAGGGTATCGGGTCCAAATCTGAATCTTAGTCCCAGTGGGAGTTGTAGGGCCCACGACTCTCCAAAACTCATTGGGTCTCTCTGGTGAAGCGAACCATGTATCTACGACTGGATTCTGGGGTCTTTTCTGAAAGGTCACCCAAGAAGGGGGTACAACTGCTTTCAAAATAGTAAAGTTCGTCTCCAAATTGTGCAATCTGGGTAATTTCAAGCGCAACGAATCAAATGAGATCCAGTCCATGACTGACTCATCCCATAGATCCCTTATGGAAATTACTCCCTTCACAACCCAGGTTTTGCCAAAGTGGCCTGTCGAATCTGCTGCCGAGAACCCCTCTCCAGTCAACTGTATAATCCGGGGGTTATCAAAAAGAGGCTGGTTCAGAACTTCCGTTCTGGTCACCGGCTCTCTTATTCAGGAAGGTCTAAGTTTATTCCAGGCATACAAAATATCACCCCAGACTAAAGACTTTGGTCTCCTTTGCGTGAATGAGGGCAAACACAGGCAACGCCAGACGTCTGAGTGGTTGGAAAACCCCCACTCAGTCCCCAACAAATATTCAGCAAGAATTATCCAGGGTTTTGGGGATTGGGACATCATAGCCAATACAGGCCACTTGGAGAGAAGTGCCAAGTTCTTGACGTGGGTCTAACAAGCCTAGGCCTCCCACTTTCTTCGGCATGGCCACCGTTTCCCAGGCAATTTTGGACATGAAACCTTGTTCATTCAACGCAGATGGCTTCCATAAGAACCTAGCAGCACAACGTTTGATCAGACTGTAAGCTTCATCCCCCAAGAGATGGACTGCCAACACAAACCACAACGTGGAAAATGCGGCTGCAGACAGGACTAGAGCTCGACCGAAGAGTGAGAGGAATTTACCTCTCTCCCATTTCCTAATTCTTTCCACAACCTTTGTGGCTAAAATATGATCTTGTTTGTCCCTACAATCAGTTAAGGCCACTTGAACGCCCAGAAGTCTCTCTGCTGAGTCCGAAGTTATGGTCCTCATCCCCCAGTCTCCAGTGAAGGTAAAGGAATCCGGCAGGAGTACCGCTGACTTGTTCCAGTTGATCGCCGCTTCCGACAAATCGCAGTATTGATCAAGCACCAGCCGAAGTTCCGAAGTCGCAGACTGCGTATTCTCACACACTATAGTGAGATCGTCTGCGATCGCCCCCCCTTTCCATTGAAAGGAAGGAGATAAACGCAGACCCGGGATATGAGGATTAAAACGGATGTTGTCTAACAAGACTTCAAGTTGAACCACAAATAATAACGGTGCTAGAGGGCATCCCTGGCGAAGAGAGCGGGAGAGATTAAAGGTTCTTGAAAGTTGTCCATTAACATTGACTTCTGCCGATCCCCGAGAGTACATAGCTTTGACTAAATCTCTGAACGTCTGACCAAAGCCCATATGTTTAAGGGAGGTGGCTACAAATGCCCATCCCACTCTGTCATAGGCTTTTTCCATGTCTAAAAGAATTACGGATATGTTTCTGTCTTCCCTGCCTATGATCTCGAGTTACTGCATGGTAGCTAGAATATTCTTAAATATCGATCTTCCCTTCACAAATGCCCCTTGTTCCTGACCTATCAGCTCTGGGAGGTAGCGTGCCAATCTAATTGCGAGAGTCTTGGCTAGAACTTTGTATGCCACATTTAACAGGGAAATGGGACGCCAGTTCCTAATCTCTCGTTTGTCCCCTTTCTTGTATAATAAAGAGATGATACCCTTAAGCATTCCCCTAGGGAGGCTCTTGGATGTGATTCCTTGATTACATATTTCTGTCAGCGGAGGTCCAGTGACTTCCCACGTCGCAATATAGAATTCGATGGGGAGCTCATCTATCCCTGGGCATTTGCCCAGAGACATTTGTCTGGTAGCAACATGCAACTCCTCTGTTGTAAATGGTCTGTCCAAGTCTAATTTACCCATAACTGATATTTTTATCCTCGAGCGATTCCAAAAGGAGGAAACAAGAGAGAGGTCAGAATCAAACGAATCCGTTGGACGAGATGTGGAGAAGATATCAGAAAAATACTCCACCGCATAGGTGCCCATGGCAGCAAACATCACAGCCAACGGAGTATCCTCAGCAAACAGGTGACAGAGTTCTCTGAGAAGCGGCTTAGTGCCTTGCAACAGCACGGATCTAAATGTGAGCTTAGTCATTCTATCTTGTCCCTTTATGCCTCGTATATTGATCCACTCAAGCCAGTGGACACGTCGACGCACTTCTAATACTTCAAGCTCAAGAAGAAGACCTTTTCTTACCTTGGACCAATATATATCTCCGTAAGGGTCCTTTCCTATCTTGTCTTCAGCGTTAGCAATAACCTGCCGTAGTTCTAATTCATTCTAGTTTCTTTGTCCGACTTTTATTTGGGAGAAGACATCCAAAGCTGATTGCAGAATACCAAAACCTGTATCCACCCAATTCTCGTAGTTTGGGAAGAGGGTTTTAGCCTCCCCCCAAGCTCTCCCTTGATTGTTAACCCATGCTACTATTCCTTCATCTTTAAGATGGGCCACGTTTAAACGAAATGGTCCTCTTATTTTTTCGGCCTGTTCCCTGGAGACTACGTCCAATAAAATCGGATAATGGTCGGAGTAATGGGACCACTGTAAATCACACTAAATACTGCGGTCCCAGGGTGAACCTCAGAGCAAGAAATAATCCAAGCATCTTCTCGGGGCTGCAGTATGCTCATTCGGTTGCGGACCAAACCACGAGTGACCTGGAGAATCTGGGTTTATAATTCTAAAGGCATCGGTGAGTGACTGAGTATCAATCAGTTCCATCAAAAGTTTTGTGTCGTCCCGGATGGGTCGAGTACGGGGCGAATCCAGTCCTGGAGTCAGAATGGTGTTCCAATCCCCGGCCAACAGAAAGTTTTCTGTGTCCGGGAATAAACTATGTAATTCTGCAAAAATTTCACAGCGTTCAGTATACTCAACTGGGGCATAAACAGACATTGTGCCCCAGTCTTCATTTCCCAAAGCACACTTGACCCAAACAAATCTACCATTCAAATCTGCAAAACTATCAATGATCTCGATATCCAAGTCTTTATTAAACAAATCGCGACGCCACCCTTTGTGTCATTCGCAGGGGCCCCCTGCCACCAATTATGCAGTTCTGAAATTCGGGCCGCATCCAATTTGGTTTCTTGTATGCACAATACATGGGCTGCTTCTCGAAAGGCCCATACCGACAACCTGATTCTTTTGTCTCTGTCATTGAAACCGCGTACATTCCAAGTGACACACCTAAGACGGTTTGGCAGGACCATTGGTCAGTCCAACCTCCCCGCCCTTGGCTTGGATGAGGCGGCTTGAGCCTGCTGGTAGTTTGCGACGTTTGTCATTCTCCTCTTCCCCGGACTGAAGCTGTGTGAGAGCCCACTTGCTCTGCAGCATTGTAGTAAACTGAGGAGATGTTAAATGACCTTCCTGATCAGTGTGCTTGAGCCAATCAGCAATAATGTGAGCCGAGATGCCCTCTGCCAATTTTTTTTTTTTCATAATTGGATTTGTCGGTGCCAAAAACTGGGTCAGAGAAATCCAATATGGATACAGATCTTTCAACTTTTCTCCAATTTCTTCGCTGGTCGGGATGTTCAGAAAGGCAAAATAAGTACATGCTTTGCAAGACTTCTTCCCCGACGCCCAGTCAAAAAGATACCGACTGACTTAGGGTTCAGGGAGAAGTCTTGCATAGCATGTTCCTTTCAGAATTTTCCGAACATGTCCCAGGATTTCCAGTTCTGAGGGTTCCTTCTCTATCCTCACAGCAGCCATGTCTAAAATACCATCAGAAGGCAAAAAAGAAAGGACCATTGCCCCATTGACAGAAGGGACACAGATCTGGGGAATTAGATAATCCTCTGTTTTCCCTTCATCAGATCTGGCCAGAGTTCTCATTGGCAAAGCATTGGCTAACGGTTTCACCACTTTACTCTTTGGCTTGGTCTGATTCCTCCCTTGCCCCGGGGACAAGGTGACTGAATCAGACCCAGTACGAGATTTCTTGGTAGGAGTACGACAGGTTTTGCCATTACCTGTGTTCCCTTGCGGACTATCCTCTTCTATCAGGGGAGCTGTGCGGGGCACAGGCACCGCGAGAAGCGGGTCCACCTCAATTGCCGCTGTGGACTGCCCTCGGGGGTTCTCCGATCCTTCCGGTAGGACAAAGTCCACACCAGAACCATCTGATATCCTCAACACACCTGACTGAGGCTGCTCACCCATTCCAATATCCATGTCAGAATTCAACTGAGGTTGGTTGATGATAAGAGGGGAAGCAGTCAGTTTCCCAATCCAGCCATCCCGAGTGGATTCCCCTGGTGAGAAGGCTGGATTGTTGTAATTGGAGACGAAGGACTGGACTGGGAAAGCAGCAGAGCCACCCAGGACATCAAGCCTATTCCGTCTTTCTCCTTCAGCTGGCAGTCTCGAGGCCTCCCCCTCCCCTGCACCTGTTGTGACTAAAGTCCCTGTCAAAGAGCTCGACGGTGCCGAGGCTGGGGCTGGCCGCTGTGGAGATAACTTCCCTTGATCCTGAGCAGGTAGGGGGATGACGAGATAGGGAACGTCCCCCCCATAGGGGGGGGGGGCTGAGAAGGCACCGACGCTGCTCTAGGACTCAAACCTTGCGAATTCCCAGCGAGGGGGGCTGGCTTTGATCTTCGTGACGAATTCCCCTGTCCTGCCCTACCTCCTATCAAACTGCCGCTCTTGGTCGGAGGGGGGGCCACAGGGGCTGGATTCGTCGGGTACCTTGTTTGCTGATTGCGAAGCTTGCCATACGTCGCTCGCTTCTTTCGGACTGGGCAATCTGGGTCATCCTCGGTATGGTAGTATCAACGACACGCTTCACACCACAACGCCTCTTGATTGACCACTTCCAATTCAATTGAGCCGCCGTCATCCGGCAGATCTATGGCCAAGTATGGTGTAAAACGAGACCGTGCTGCATATTCCATATCAAAACGGATATTGAGCAGCTCCGGTTCCTCCTGATTCGCGGAGGTCGGACCTGTGTTCAGAATGTGGCCAAAGGCGAGACTCAGTGCGTCATAAATAAGGGGCATAGCCTCTATCGGGATTTGCAGGACACGGATCCAGAAGGAGCGTTGATGCATCCGTTCTCCACTCATAGAGTTCAAACTGAGACATCCAAGGTTGGAAATGCATCGAGTATTTGACTCCATCCAACGTAACTTCATCGTTCTGCTTTTTAAGCAACCAAGAAGCTACCTCGAAGGTGCTCGGGACATACGTTAATAAGTTACGACCTTCATTATGGATGAGACCCCGTTTTGGGTCCTGCCCCAACATTGGCAGCCCGATCCATTTGTCTTCATAAATTCTTACAAGTCGTTTTTTAACCTTAGCTGGAAGAGAATCTGAGTTATCACCGAAAAAAATCGAAACCGCATGTTTCGCCAACCACTCTTTCTGGGCCTGAAATATTCGAGAGTCCACCTTGATTCGAACACAATCATCCGTGCGCTCAACTCTGCTTTGATCGTTCTGGATCAACCCTGTCGGCAGAACCCCTGTCCTGTAGCATTCTTCAATGAGCTTAAGGGTCCTGCCATCATCACTTTCAGGCGAGGGTGTTCCCTGATTATTGGTTGTCATATTTAAAACTTGATGTTCCACCCAAGCCACATGAGGTGTGGTCTGACACCCTCAATAAAAATTAACCACTTAAAACTAAGCAATAAAGAATTAATCAAGAACAGCCACCTGGCTGCCTCGAATCCGGGCCAGCTTCAGAGAACCCAAAATCAAGGAGGGTTAATAATCACAACTTGACTTATGACAGCCGTAGTCTATTGGTCACGAAGGAGAATTCTACAAAAATTCGGCTCACTCTGCTGTTCGCTGACTGATAAAATAAACAACTGTTACAGCTTCCTATCAATAATAATAGCTCTCTGGAAGAATACAACACTAGGAAGCAATCCTTGCCCAAGCTACCAAACAGATCAAAATTGAATAAACATCGCTGGGAAAGCAAAACAACTCAAGGCAGGGTTATACCTTCCAACTGAAGTCAAACTTATCTAACAGGCCGCCGCACCATGGAGCTCATCACTTCCGGTGACCGAGTAAATAATCTCGTCTCCTTCGGATTACACTCGCCGCTCCTTGGACCCTGAGTAAGCTCCGTCAGCTACCCAAGAGCCCTAAGCCTGAGTTGTAGTCTCGAAGACATGATCTACAACCTTGTAAAAGAGGAGCCCGCCCCTCGAGCCAGGAGCTCTGCGGGGTAAGCGGCTCCTCTGAATCTTGGCGCTTCAGCGTTCTCCTGGTACTGCACGCTTACACGTTTGTGAGTCCACTTAGGAGCTGTCGGTCACACTCTTCGTGAGAGTACAGAATCAAGGATGAGGTCACGAAGGGATAGAAGGATATTCAAAGTTAAGGCTCCGACAGGGCCGACGGCATCACCAGATCCACGCGAATTGCCAGCCTCAGCACACCTCGCATCACCATAGCCACCTACCATGCTTCGTCTCCCACGATCTCGGTTAGGGTTAATCTCCTTGCCAGCGTCCCTAGGAAACGATGCTTAGCGTGTCTTTCCCCGCTGGGCTGGCGAGAGGGTTAGCGCAAAACCGAGCGCAGCGCCGGACGGAGCGCTACTGGTGGACCCGCGAGGCCCCCAAGTTGTTCAGTTTATCTTTTGGCATAACATATATTTTTTTCAGATTTTTCTGATTTGTTTTTTTTTTCCCTTTTTTGCTTTTCATGACCACGGACCAAGGGCGACCGCAGTCCACAGTCGTGCCCGCGGTGACCGCGGCCGCGGGGGATTCATAGCTGTTGAACAATTTGTTGAATTACAGACAAAGATCAGAGTGGCAATCAGAAGGGCAATCCGGTGCAATCCGCATCAGAAAGTAATCAGAAGCCTGGATGGTTCGAAGCCTCGTGGGTCCTCAGAAAGCAGTGCTACGCATGGATGACCAGGACAGAATTAGTCTGTCACCATGGTTGTGGTCTGCAGTAGCAGCTAACTAATACTGCAGTAGGTGATTTAGGGCGTACTCACTCAGCGGTGGCAGAGCAGCAAAATCTGCGAAATTTGCTATCCAATGCAGATCCAACGTGTGATGTTGCAAGTTCCTAAGGATGGACAGTAGAGTCAGGATAGCATCTTGGAATGTCCGCGGTTTAGTAGATGGCAATGGCAAACACAAGAGAGACCGTCTTAAATCCTGGATCCATGAAAACGGAGCAAATATAATCATGATCACGGAAACTAAATTGAACGCGGACAGGATAAATGAGATCCAAGGCTGGTGGACTAACCCTCAAATCTGGGCACCAGCAGAAGGGACCAAGGGAGGCTGTGAAATTCTAATCCACAAAGGTTTACAATGTACCATCATTAGCGTCGATTCAGATCCAGCAGGGAAATGGGCAAGACTGCTTATCTCCCTCAACAACGTCACATGGGGGCTACTACCAGTGTACGCCCTAACGGATCACCCTTCAAAGATCCCATTTATTCATTCCATTTCAAATGTTATCCCCCATGCAGATCATGTGGCTGTTGGCGGCGATTGGAACACTGTTCCATGCCCTGCCATTGACTCCTCTACACCCCTTTCACACCCGGCTGAATCACATGCTCTATGTGAATTGGTTGCCGACCACAACCTCTTTGACCCGTATAGGTCACTCCATCCAGACATCTTCGACTTCACGTGGGTGTCGTCAAACACGTCCGAATCAGGCGTRAGTACAAGAAGAAGATTASACATAATCTTCGYMAWMRAAAATACCATGCCCTTGGTCATGGAAGCCGAAATCATCCCAGACCCCCTTTCAGATCATAAACCGGTGCTTATCTCTCTTAACACGGGTTCATCGATTGAAAGGGGGAGAGGCTGTTTTASGCTCAACATGCACATATTTGAAGATGAAGGAATGGTTGAATGGGTACAAGAACACTGGGAGGAATGAYGCTCCTTCACRGATTTATACACCGAACCAGGGGATTGGCTGGATAAGGGTCTCCATCTTATCTCAGGTCACCGCGGGAGGAAGGGAGGGAATTAGTAAGAGGTAGAGATTGATAATACCGCGCAATAGATGTCCTTCCTCCTAGTCGAGGAAGGTCTTGATCATACCCCAAAGGCCCAAATGGTCTTCTCGATCGTTCCCCCGATAGAACGATGAGGTCGTCGGATGGAGTAGGCACCATGAAGGTGAGAAGCCGTGGCAATGGTGATGTCGACAATGGCGACGATGATGATAACGATGATGATGATGATGATGATGATGATGATGATGGCTCTTGCAGATGGCGGCACCGGGAAGGTTGGGGGAGCAACAAGCAGCGTCGCTGTGGACGCTTGATTGCCACAAGCCACCTCTAGCTYGAAGTCCTGAAACGCTAGAGGATCGATAGGCGAGCCTCTCACAGATTGTATTCGTACTGGAATTCAAAATCAAATGAGTTTTTGCCCTTTTGCTCCGCACGAGATCTTTGTTCTCATTGGGGGACATCTTCGTAATCTTCTAGCAGATGTGCCGCTCCCGCCAAGGTCCGGGCAGGAGTGCCGCTCCCACCAAGATCCGGGTGTGCACGCAGGCATGAAGCAAAGAGAACAGGGGGGCAAAGCGGGGGAGGCAGCACAGTCGCGCGCATGTGCGCGCAAGCAGGATAAGGGTAGGGCAGGGCTGGGGCCGGGGGGGGAGGTTTCGGTGTCGGGGCGAAGGGGAACACGCGGTAGCAGGATCGGGCGGGTAGAGGGATCGGGCGGGTAGCGGGATCGATCAAGTAGCGGGATCAGGTAAGAACGGAGTCGGGATCAGGTCGTGGGGGAGGCGGGATCACAATCGGGAGTAGGGGGAGGGGGGGAGATCGAAGTGCGGGGTTTGGTGAGGTGGAGATTGGGATCGGAGGGCAGTGGGATCGAGGGGGAGAGGTCGTGCGGTGGGAGGGC
>BFEA01000515.1:34455-46598 GCA_003427395.1 Chara braunii | reverse complement strand
CCGCGCGGACGCGTCCGCGGGGGTGGCGGACTCGGCCGGGTCCGCGGATCGGCCTCGCTTGTCCGCTGCCGAGGGTGTTTCGTAGCCTGTGAGACCAGCCCCTTGGCCTGTTCTCACAGGCCTGTGTTGTATTCGGGGCAGTCCAGTCCAGGCCGGTACCTCTGTCAGTACCAGCCAGTGCAGTCTAGTCCCGTCAGTATGCTGGGGTATACCCCAACTGTTGTTTGTTTTCCGATTCATTCTACATTCGCACACTTTGGAGTACGTGCGTTGGAGTCTGGCATGGGAGCTGCGCTGTGCATCTCGCTCCCCTTCTTCCTCCATCTCCATCTCTGTCCCATGTGGAGCACCACACCCGGTGGGTCCGCCACAATGTCCCCCGAGGCCGCGGCCGCCTCCGACTCAGCCGCGGCCAAGGAGGCCGACCGCGGGCCCGCTATCGTTCACCACCAGCGGCCCTACCTCCCCGATCTCCAATGCAGAGACCGTCTGACGACTGCCCCCTTTTTCGCTTTGCCTCCTCTATTGGCGACGGTATCAGCCTGGCCCACGTTTGGCGACGTTAGAACTCCCCTTGGTCACACACCCTCCCACTCTTTTTTTGTTAGCTGTGCCTACTGCCTCGCCCGTCCTGACGAGATACCTTGGTCGATCCTCTGCTTGTCAACGCCCGGAGCCCATTCACCTGCCGCTGTTCCCGACGGCCGGAGTTCAACACGGGGACAGGCCGGCTCATGTGGCGGACAAGCTCATCCCAGAAGTTCAAGATGGGGACTTGCAACCTAATTGCAAATAGACGGATTCTGGATTAGACAGACATTTAGATCGCGGGCAGACCGTCTCGGGAACACCAGACAGCGGGCACGCGACCAGACTGCAGTCGGATTGACTCCAGATAATCAGATTGGTGAGTGGACAGTTTCCGAGGCTTCAGATTGGGGACCGACATTCGGATTTGCGAGCGAACAATCTTCCGAAACTTCGGACAGGGGACTCACCTCCATTTTTCGAGCGGACTGACGTTCAGCTTAGCGAAGGAACAGTTTCCGAGACTTCAGACTGGTAGCTCCCATTTAGATTGGGAACAGACGAACGTTTATCTTAGCGAAGGAACGGTTTCGGAAACAGCAGATCGGAGACTCACACCCGGATGGACTAACATTCAGCCTAGCACGAGAACAATTTTTGAACCCTCAGCCTGGGAAGTTCGACTTGCCTTTAGATCACGAACAGACTTGGGCTCGGGTAACAGCTCTCGGAACTTCTAACCCGGGACTCACGTTCGGATTGTGAAACTAACAGTTTTCGAAATTTTAGACCAGGGACTCACACTCAGATTGTGATCAGACCGACATCCAAATTAGCAAACAAACAGTTTGTGAAATTTCAGACCAGGGACTCACGCTCAGATAGATCGACGTCCAGATTAGCAAACAAACGGTTTCGAAACTTCAGATTAGGGACTCACGCTCAGATAGACCGACGTCTAGATTAGCAAACTTAAGATCGGGGACTCACATTCAGATAGACCGACGTCCAGATTAACAAACGAACAGTTTCAGAACTTTAGATCGGGGACTCATATTCAGATTGAGAACAAACTGACGTTCAACTTTGCGGCAGGACAGTTTCAGAAGCTCCAGACTCGAGACTCAAACCTAGACAGACTAACATTCAGCCTAACGAGAGAACGGTTTTCGAAATTTTAACCCGGGAATTTCAACTCGCATTTAGATCGCGATCAGACTTGCCCCCAGATAAGTGAACTAACAGCTCAAGAAGCTTCAGACCCGGGACTCGCGTCCAGATTGTGAACAGATTGACATCCGGACTAGCGAACGAACAGTTTCCGAAACTTCGGACTAAGGACTCACACTCCGATTGTGAACAGACAGACTCATGAGTCATGGCTTCCGTAGTCGAGCTATCGTGCCCCTCTCGTCAGCCGTCTTCTTTTCCCCCAGCGTTCTCTCCTATCCCTTCTCGCGTTCCCCTTCTCTCTTCTGTTCTTTCACTCCTCCGTACTTCCTCCCCCGGGTCCCCCCCTTTGTTTAGCGGACCGCTTAACTATGAATCTAGAATGCAGCCCGATGTGTCTCATCCGCGGCAACCCTCCAAGAGCCTTGGCTATTCAAAATGAAGCCCCTTGGCGCAGGTCCCCTTAGTAACACCCCGGACCTGCCAAGGTGACCCGAACGAAGTGCTGTGTTGGCAGCGTCCCGAGCGCGTAAGTAACGGAGGGCTCGACTGAGATCGCCCGAAGAAGGATTTGCAAACCGAAGTACTCTTGAATACCAGAGCCGGCCGCCGACGGAGCAAGTGACCTGCGCGAAACCTCCCCCGCTTCTCTCTCTCTTTCAACGAAGGCAACGCCTTCCGCCGCTCCCTCTTTCTTCTTCTATCATCTCTCTCTCTTTACTTCTCCGTTTCTCTTTCCCCCTCTTTCTCTCTCTCTCTCCTGTCTCCCTGTCTCTCTCTCTCTCTCTCTGTCTCTCTCTCTCTCTCTCTCTCTCTCTCTCTCTCTCTCTCTCTCTCTCTCTCTCTCTCTCTCTCTCTCTCTNTCTCTCTCTCTCTCTCTCTCTCTCTCTCTCTCTCTCTCTCTCTCTCTCTCTCTCTCTCTCTCTCTCTCTCTCTCTCTTTCTCTCTCTCTCTCGCTGTCCCCCTTCCTTTGGCCGATTGCGATCGCCGCCCCGCCCCTCTCTTTACCTCTCTTCTCCCAGCTATGGCCACGCTCCCCGTAGCCCACTTCTCTCTCTATCTCCCCTCGGCGGCGCAGCAGTCTTTGGCTTGTTACGTGCTCTGAATGCCCGAGTATGCTCCTCGCGGCATCCCCTCCCGTACGCCCCCGTCGCGCATGGTCGCCGTTTGCTCGTGCTCTCCCATGGGCTGGGCTTAGGAGCGCTTTAGTATGCTCGGCGTGTCGCCTCCCCTCGAGTCCTCTCTCGGAGTCTCTCCCTCTCTCTCTCTCTCCGCCCACCTTCTCGCTCTGTCTCTCTCTCCGCACCTCCGATCTCTCGAGCGCTAGTTGGAAGTTGGCGCCGAATGCCCCATGCGTGCGCATAGGCTCCGTGCTCACGAGCGCAGTCCTGGTCGTTCGTGACCTCGCAAAGGCGTGCGCTAACTCCGTACGCTCCCCCTTTCTCCTCGCTCTCCCCCCCTTTTATCCCTTCTCCTCCTCCCTTCTCTCATGCTCCTTGTACGAGAGTTCAGGGCGCTAAATTCGAAATTTTCGAACCCGCTCCCGATTCCCGCTCTTAATTTCGTCCTTGCTTCGCTTTTTTCTTCTTCCCTCCCTGCACACCTCTCTCTCCAATAGGGACCCTTGAACCCTTCCTCCCGTTCCTAAAAATTCCCCATCCCCTTTCGAAGATCCCGCATTTAGTTCCTCCTATTTCCCGCTCGTTTTTACGCGCCTCGCTCACCTTTGACTCTTCTTCGTGATCCTCTCGTACCTCTGTCCCCACCAATGGTTGTCTCTCTCTGTCTCTCCGCTAGGATCTTCAAGCCCTCCTTCATAGAGTACAGTTATCAAGAATCTCGAGGCCGTGCGCGCCCTACGTAAGCATTCTTGCAAACGTTCATCCCTCTTCCCAACCGCATCGCCCAGCGCCTGTTATCGCTCGCCCCGCCGCTTCGCATTCCCCGCCAGCTCTGGCTTCTGCATCTGGTCCCTTTTTCGTGCTAAGTGCCCAAATCTCCCCCGTTTCTTCCTCTAGCGAAACTCTCCTTTTGCCTGCTTTTTCCCTTGCTTCTGCCCCGGCCAATGGCAACGCGGCGGAATCCCTTCTTCGACCATCATCCGTGCCTTCAGCGTCTATCCCTCCAACCGTTCCCTCATCTTCTCTCCTTCCTCTCCAATCCCTCGCTACCACCACCAGCCAATCCCTCTTCCTTCTGGCACCCTTGTCGGATCATCCCACGCTTGACGACAGTCGAAGTCCCCCCCCCCCCTTTTCCGGATAGCTCGGTCCCCGCCCATCTTCATCCTTCTCCTTGTGCCGATATTGTCCGTCTCTGCTTGATTCGTATGCCCGTCCGTCCATACCCCTGTAGACCGATCCTTGCATGGGCGAACCGACTTCTTCCCGTTCCCGACGGCTGTAGCGAAAACCCGCATGCTGTTATAGGACGCCTTTCCCCCCCCGTCTTGACGACTTTACCATATCGAAGCAGCGATCCGAACGGATGCCCGGGCAGTGGTCAGCGTGGGTAAATGCCTCCCATCGCATTGACCTCGACCCGTTCTATCATACAAACCCGTCCTTCGATAGCTATCGTATCAGCGCTGCCCCCTCGGTCTCGTGCCGGTAATACATAACAAAGGTGCCAGTCGAGCCGCTATTTTCAAAAAAGGGAACGTTCCGCACTCATTCGCTGTTCTTGCCGGATTTTCCCGCACCACAGCCCGGATTAGGTGTAGTCAAATCCCATCGTGTGTAACCGCAATAGCCCAGGCGTCTTTCATGTCCGCTCCAAAGCCCACCATCAACCCCTGAGCCCCTGACCCTGGCCCTGAAAAACTTCGATTTTAAGATCCGCGCAAGCCCGCTTGCGACCTTCGTTCTCCTTGTCGCCTCTGCTCATCGAAGGTTAGTATGAAAGTCAAAGAACCCAAGATCCCTGACAAGCCCCCTCCAGCACAGACATTCACCACCCCAAACATGCAAAAACAAGCAAACGTCCCCAACTCTTTCCCCTCTTTCCCTTCTATAAAGGTGTTTGCGCGGTCGAGTTCTCGCGCGGCCGCGCCACGGCCCAGTGGGGCGCGCGCGGGAAATCCGCACGCGCGCGCGGGCGGCGCACGTCGTCCCCTATGGGACTGCAGCAAAAAAAAAATAAAGTTTTCTTTTTTTGGGGGGGGATGTTTTTCGTGACTGCCTAAGATAATTAAAAAAATAGAAAAAAAAATCATTGATTGATTGTTTTTTTTGATTGATTGATTGATTGATTGATTGATTGAATGGTTGATTGATTGATTGATTGATTGATTGATTGATTGGTTGATTAATTGATTGATTGATTGATTGATTGATTGATTGATTGGTGGGGGAGGGGTCCTCCCTCCCCTTCGCCCGGCACACACACACACACACACACACACACACACACACACACACACACACACCCGCCTGCGCGCCGCGTGCACACACACACACACACACACACACAAGAGGATACAAACACACACGCCAACCCCAGCCTGGCCCGTTGTTTTTGTTGATTTGTTTTAAAATTTTGCATCTTCATTTTTTTTAAACACCTAGTTTCCGAACAAAAAAACAAAGATCATTTAAAAAAAAAATACAGTACAACTCAAGGACCATATCCCTCATGATAAAAAATGCCAACAAAAATTTGCTTCTTTTCTTATTATTATTTAAAACATTTTGTTTAAATCGAATTTTGTTTTTTATTTAAAAAAAATCTTAAACGAAGTCGGATTCCGAAATAAAAAACATAGGATTGTAGGGTTTTTCAAGCCCTACACCCCTATATTTTTTATTTATTTTTTTACATATTTTTAGGGTAAAAAAAATAAAAATAAAAAACCAGGCCGCGGAGTGGGCCTCATCGGCCGCGGCCGCGGCTGAGATTCTCGGCCGCAGCGGCCGAAATGCCCGCGGCCTAGGCCGCGTGTGTCACATAGCTGCTCGGTCACACGCAGATCGTTCTCAGAATGGAATACTAACGGAATCGCAACATAGGACTCCCACCCTCTTCTTTGCAACCATCGCCTCAGTTTGTGATTGCGACCCTTAGCATTGGATACAGCGAGCCGAACGTGCTCTCTCCATCTGTCATTGACACCTCTATTAGTCGAACCTACATAAATCGCACAATTCCTGGGGGAGATGAGGACATAGACGCAGCGTTGATTCCCATCGCATATGTCCGTTCTGGATTTCAAGGAGTCCAGTGTCCACCCATGTGTCCAAAAACTTGGCTCCCCATGGCATAGTACCTGTAAACACAAGCAAGAGCACAAACCAACACATCAACGTCTCCAAGCGGGCAAACTCTCCTCCCGCCGTTCCTTGGCGTCTGCGGGCCGCTGCAAGTTCTCCGGTACGTTTCCATAATCTGGTTGTGTTGTACTTGGAGGACGTCAAGAGGGATCTTCTTCTTGATTCTCCGTCGTTGTCGTGTTGCAAAGCTCCTCATCGTCCTCTTCGTCGTCGTATGCCACCTTCGTATGGGCCTCAGCAAGCTCGGCAACAGCCTGCTTTTTGTTGATGTACTTAATGTTATCATTGCGACATAGGACCTACAGGTCGGCCTTATTTTCCTTCATGAGTTCCTTCTTCATCTCCTCGAGGTATTGCTTCCTGGCACCTTTCTCGCAGCCAGCAACGACTGCCTTCTTACCTTCACGCACTCGGTCGAATCCAAGGTTTGGACTGTGTACCGCAGAGAAGCTCCCGGACATTCGTCGTGCAGTCCCGGCAACAGAAGCAAAGACATCAGCTAATCTCCCTGATGATCTTCCCACAGCTGGAGTAGTTTCAGAGGTAACACCCCTCCCTGAAGTAGTGCCAGCTGGAGTGGGGGCAGTTGGTTGGTTGGAGGTTGAACGTGTTGGAGGACGATTGGACTGTGACACGTGCGGGACTGGTGGAACGGGTACAGGAGGTGGTGGAGGGGGAGCGGGAGATGGGTTCGCTTGGGTAGTCGAGGGGCGCCTGACAGCGGCTGGAGGTGGTGGTGGACCGGGCGGAGGGGATGGGGATTGAGACCTAGGAGAGCGCCTGCCTCCCCGGCTGGAAGATGGAGTGTTAGGATCGGGGGGAAAGTAGCTTCTTGGGGTGTGGGGGGGATTAGATGGGGGGTGGGGGAGGAGGGTGGGGCGGGTGATTAGACAATACGGCCGCCAAATGTCCTTGTTTAGCATCCAGTCGTTCCACGATACTAAGCATTAGAAACATCGTTTGCTGTTCCTCTTGAGCCTTCTGTTGCGCCTTCTGTGCGCGTTGAACACTGTCTAGGTTCATCAGCAGCAGCCCGACGTCTAGTCCATTGAAGGAAGCGGCTGGCTACGTCTTCTGTCTGCCTGCATCTGGTAGTACAGGAGAGTTGCCTTGCAAGACTTCTTGTCCTCTCTTCTTGTTGTGGGTAGCGGCTTGTTTTGGAGGTTCTTCTGTCTTCTTCTCTGGCTCCTTCTTGTCAGCGCGCACCATTTTTGGCCATCTGTTCAGCGATGAATTTTGTTAATCTGGCTTCTTTGGCAGCCTCGCGGTTCTCTTCATTCTCCAGTCTCTTTCGTTCTTCTTCCTTTGCCTTGGTGATATCTTATTCCCGGATTCTCTTGGATTCCACCTCCTTTTCCCGTTCCCTCTTCTCACGATCGATGTTCACCAGCTCTCGAAGCAACTCCATCATCTCTCCCTGTCGCCCTCCACCTCGGTTGTCCCAACCATTGTTGTAGTTCTGTCGAGGCTGATATGGTACAAGCGCCAATGATGGAGGTGATGGCCCTCTTCCTGTACCGAGGGCAGGTGGCAGCACGATCTGATTGGCATGCTGCCTTGCGGCAGAGGTGGTGTGCCGGTGTGTATAGCGGATTGTTGACAACTACCGGCGCGCTCGGTGCGATTGGCTGGTTGAAGACTGGGGGCGGACCGATCGGGGTCCCTGATATAATGCCGTCACCTCTATTTAGCAGCGGACATTGACGAGTGAAATGCCCGTAATGCTTGCAGTACCGGCAGCAGTTGTACAGAGTATTATCCGCCATGGCGAAATCGCAGCGATTCAGCAGGCTCACTCCAGACTACTTTATGTCTTCTTCGTCGAAGAATTTGATATCGACAAGAACCAGGATCTTGGTAGGGGGATTGTAGTACTGGGCGATAATGGAGGAAGATAGTGGAGGAGGATAATGGATGAGTGAACAGAGGAAAGTAGGATTTAGACAGGGTGGAAAAGATGAAGGAGACTCAAAAAAGCGATCGAGCGGTCGAAAGAGGGTAGGTCGAGAGAGGGTAGAGAGTGGAGGAGGTGAGGTAGATAAACGATGCTTAATAGTAATAATCGCGCCGTCGTATTACATGATATGGAAAGATTTCGAACAATCAATCAGAGATCGTCGAGACAGTATTCCAATGCAATAAAGGACAGCGTCACGAAAATAACAAAAGCATCGCATCCAAAGTGAATGGGGAAAAAAAAGGAAATGAGAAAAAGATGGTGGGGTAGCGAGGAGAGCAGAGGAAGGAGTAGGAGGAGAAGAAAGAGTAGGAAGAGGGAGAGGAGAAGAGGGAGAGGGGACGGAGATGACACAGGGGTATCGCTAAAAATTCGAGATCGTCCTTAAAAAACTGTGAGAACAGCGATCTCATAGCGGATTGTCCCAACATGTTTCGACCGTTTCCGCTACACGGCCATCCTCAGGGGACTTGAGGTAGCACTGAGAGAACAAGAGAAAGGCCTACGTATTTAAACTTGATTACCTGTTCACAAGAGCTTTACCCAATTCCCATACGCAGCTCGTCCGATGCATCTGGCCGTGCTATTGGTTCAGGCGGGAAAAAGTTCCCGGAGCTTCGAAGATCAGGCTCATCACCAGAGAGAAAGTCGGCCATTAGAAAAAACGTGTGGGGAGGAAAAAGCGGGAGCCTGTAAGCAACAGAACAGCAGGATTAGAGGTGTTGGCGGGAAGGAGGAGGAGCGCAGGAGCTCAGTCAGGTGGCGGAGGAGCGGGATCGAACGTGCGAGCGGGCGGGGAGAGTTTAGGCGGGAGGACAAACAKCGGAGCAGCACAAAGAATGGCAGAGAGAGGCGTGCAAATGGCAGSGCAGGAGCTCAGTCAGGTGGCGGAGGAGCGGGATCGAACGTGCGAGCGGGCGGGGAGAGTTTAGGTGGGAGGACAAATAGCGGAGCAGCACAAAGAATGGCAGAGAGAGGCGTGCAAATGGCATGACACGTTTCTCTATGGGCAGATTGTGTATGTAGGAGAAGAGAAGAGGAGAAAGAAAGGGGATGCAGTCTCATGCAGATAAGACAGGAAAAAGTGTGCGTCAATCGATGATGGTGCTTGCAGACGGGGTCCAAGGAATTTTTCCCAATTTTTACGAATTTTTCCGAATCCGCCATGTGTCGGGGCGGATGTCAGCAGCTCGGTTTCTTGGTGTCGTGATCTCAGGCTTGCTTGGTCTGTCGACCGAAGGAAGGGAGAAAGGACAAAAAAGAAGAAAAGAAAAGAAAGCCAGAAAAAAGAAGAAAAAAACAGAAAAAACCGAAAATAAAGGGAAAAAAAAGCAAAAAGGGGAAACGAAAAAACGGAAAGCAAGACCAGGGGTCTGGTCCCACCTACAGCGTTGAGTTTTCTCAACGCTGAGCTTTCTATCACGTGTGGCATGGTGGGACGGAGCTCTGCCGTTGATGTATTGCGAATCTAACAGTACCAAAATACAGGAGAATAACCTATTAGATTTAGTCATTTTGTAGATTTTTTTTTTGACGTGAAATCCGTTTGTAGTATGCGTTGGCCCTTTTGGTTCGGGCGGGAAGCCATTTTACATTGAGAAATCTACCCTGCCGAGGGTAGGGTACATTTCTCAACGACAGTCCCTTTCCTTTTTTTTGTTTTTTTAGACCTCATTGCATCCTGAAACGGAGGAACTGTGACAGCTGTGTTTGGCTGTCTGGCATCAAACTCGTTTCCTTCTTTGGGCAATGAATGCATTTGGCCATCCACGTCGTCCCTGTCCATTTTACAAATGGTGACCTCCTGTCCCCTCACCACGGGAAGTATCCCTTTTTCACGGAGACTTTCACTCCGACTGTCCCAGACATGTTTCATTTCTCCGAGTTACGTTATAAAAAATAAGGAGAAAAGCTGTTTCTAGCGTTTTTTTCAGTTTTTTAATTTCTTGTTTTGAATTTATTAATGTAGAAATGGCGTCACACCGTTGAGTTTTCTAAACTCAACAACGTTAGGTGGGACCAGACCCCAGGGGCCTGGACCCACTAGCGAAGTATTCTACGACGTGTGACACAATTTTATGTTTTTTTGGAAAATACGAAGTGATTTTTTATTTGCATGAATGGATCGTTTTCTGATTTAAAATGAATTGAAATAGCACATAAAACTATGAAGAACAGCTGTGCACCCGAATTCATGGGTTGGAACGATCTCCTTCACGTAAGTCTTCATAGTGATGTACCATGGCAATAAAATGTGTCCACGAACACAGTCACGAGGATGAACAAGTAACGGGTATTGGGATACATTCCTCGCGATGTATCTCATGATGCCTTTAGCAGGCCATCCCATAGACGCAGAAGCGTTCCTGTCAGATGCATTACAATATTCGAATTTCACATTTCAAGTTCTATTTCTCAGAGCCAAAAAAAAAAAAAAACGAAGTCTGGAAATCAACCCCCCCCCTTTAGAGCCCATAAAATCCTGACTTCCCGCCCACGCAAAGCCACGAGCTATCATGTCCATGTTAGTCCAACTTCGTTTTTTTTTCTTCTTTTGGACGCATCTCACTGGACGGGAGGTGGGCATCTTTACAGTCCCCGCTCGGAAACTACCAGGCCTTCGAGATCCGATCTATCCGACGGCCGTACTGAGTCACTCGATGCCACACGTGATAGAAATCCTGAACGGCGTGGTAGAATACCTTGGGTCCAGGCCCCAGGCCTAATCCGGCCTCTCCGATCTCAGGAGGCTTCTCAATATATTGACCCATTGGTTCCAGCAGCCCCTGTTGGCGGTAGTCAGTAAGCAGCTTGGGAAAATACCAGGAGGGGTACTTTTTGAGTCTAAATTCGCGTCGTATAGCCAATCTTGTTGACGTCCATCAACACTAGAAGAATCTTGTAGTGGTTCTCTCTGTCTTGCCTATCTTGTTGACGTCTATCTTCTTCTATCTTCTCTCGTTGCTTCTTCTCTTCTTCCTCGCTCTTCGCTCTCTCACGTTCTTCTTCCGCATCGTGACGCCACTTTCTCGGAGTCCTCCAAAGTCTCGATTCTTCTAGTGTTGCTAGGACCAGCCCACCCGCCCCTGTTATACTGCGTGTTGGAAAAGGAGTTATTAGATGGGAGAGTAAGAAGAGGTTGAGTGACAGGGACGATAGCAGTACTAGGATTCACTACTGGCATCTGTCGAGAAGGAGGAGGACAGAACTGTTGGATGTGGCCCGCTTGGCCGCAGTTATAGCAAACTCGTACAAAATTGCCGCTATCGTTCTACTTACGTACGAAGCCACACAGTAGTAGTATAACCCCTACTCCGGTTACTCCGTGGATAAAAGTTTGTCTATTGACAAAACATGAATTGATATATGATGAACGACAACATTCAACAACTCGGACACTTGCAAACGTGCGAAGGAGAGAGAGAGAGAGAGAGAGAGAGAGAGAGAGAGAGAGAGAGAGAGAGAGAGAGAGAGAGAGAGAGAGAGAGAGTGTATCGAGAATGAAGAACAGAGACACCAAGATAATACTAACAGTTACCCGAAGGCGACTTGTTCCGAAAAAAGAGAGTGTCGTGCATCGGAACATACAGCGAATGACCCGACCGGTTTCGGCTGGCCGCCTTGACCAGCACTCGTCAGGCGAATGACCCGGCCGGTTTCGGCAGATCAAGGCTTATGATCATAATGGTCTTCTTCTTCTTCTTCTTCTTCTTCTTCTTCTTCTTCTTCTTCTTCTTCTTCTTCTTTGCTCATACAGCATGTCGGGACTTGGCCGTCTCAGGACTTCACAGGGCAGAGCCGCTTTGATCTACCCTGTTGGTGGTGGTTCCCCACCAAAGTGTCTGTTTGTCGGGTTATGGCGGAACTTCGGAGGTTGCTGGGTGGGCGGTATGATGGCGGCGACTTGTGTCCGGCCCCGACCAAGTTTTACTTGGTCAGTACAACGGCTTTTTGGCTGTGATACTGCGACTTCGGACGCTTGATCTATGATCATAACGTTCTTCTTCTTCTTCTTCTTCTTCTTCTTCTTTGCTCATACAGCATGTCGAGACTTGGCCCTCTCGGGACTTCGGAGGGCAGAGCCTCTTTGATCTACCCTGTTGGTGGTGGTCCCCCGCCAAAGTGTCTGTCGGTAGGGTTATGGCAGAACTTCGGAGGTTGTTGGGTGGGCGGTGACTTTTTTCTTCTTTTTTTTTTCTTTTTTTTCTTCTTTTTTTTTT
>BFEA01000514.1:1143778-1158470 GCA_003427395.1 Chara braunii | reverse complement strand
CTCTCTTGGTCTCCTTACTTTTCTCGTCTGTAGGTGGTCGCCCTATGTGTTTTTGGTCTTCGTCTCGTCATGCTTGAGTTTTCGATGTATCTATCTTAGGCCTATTGGCCGACAATGGATATGCTTCATATGTTTTGTGACATTAACGGATGTTGTGCAAGTTTAGCTCACCTTCATCTTGACGGTTGGAACCACCACAGAAATTACACTACGTGTGTGTGACTCATTATTTTTGTCGCCTACTTACGATTCAGTTCTTCAGTGTTTCTTTTGTTAAGGTGGCTGGCGTTCCAGGGAAAGACGGGTGTTTTCAATGTGGTTCCCTGGTCATTTGGCTCGGGAGTGCCCTCATCGAGGTTCGGGATTTCGGCCACTTGTCACCGGCGATAACGCTGTTCCTACCAATCCTCCTCGCTTGGCTTTGCTCTTCCTTGGTTGTTACTACTTTGAGTACCTCTTTTGGCCCCTTGGCTTTTCAAGCTGATTATCGTCTGACGAATGTTGCTGGCCGATCCAACTGGTGGACACAGAATCAAGAGTATCTCAATGAAGTGTATAGCAAGTATGTTGAAGACTTGGAAAAGGAAGCTAAAAAGAAAGAGGAGGAAGAGAAGGAGAAGGCGAAGAAGGACGATGAAGAAAAGTGCCAGTTATGGAACGAGGAGCGGGAACAGTTTGAGGAGGCGATGGGTGCACGTCTTGAGAAAAGGTTGGACGCTTAGGGTGTTATTAAGAACAAAGAAGTCGATGTAGCCTGTAGGGGGTGGCGACAGCAGCAGTGATGAGGCGTCAAGATTACGCACGAAGAATGAGGATCTCAAAAGGAAGTTGAGTGAGGCGATGCCCCTTGGGTGACGATAGGATGCGTTACTTACAGAAGGAGGTTGTGGAGTTATGAAGGCAGGTAGTGGACAAACAAGTTAGTGAGGATATGATTCTTACGTTGAAAGAAGAAATTGGAGAGCTAAAGCAATCAGCCTATATGAAGATTAATTTTGACCGGAAAATTGTGGAGTTAAGGAAAAAGGTGAACTCGTTATGTGATTAGAATGAGCGCACTATTGCGGAAGTCAGACAATCGAAGGAAGGGACGTCAAGACCGGGTAACAAACGTGGTAGTGTGATATTGCAAACACCAAATTGCTCCAACCGAGAGACTCTGAAACCTCGATGGACTCAAAACATGAGAGAGGGTGAGAAGTGGAAAGGAGAGTACTGCAATGTGCGCAACTTACGTCAACTAGCAAATATTGAGGTTGAAGTCCTCAAAGAGAAATAAGCTGAAGCGGAAATGAGACAGATGGAAGCCGAAAAACAGGTCAAGACGCTGGAAGAGCAAATAAGTCGACTACTGACCAGTGGAGAAAAGTTGAATGTCAATGTAGGTACTAATTTGAAGGAACGCCTAGAAGAAGTTGCGATTCGATCGACGAGGAAATGGGTGAAGGCGACCCCTGAGAGAACCGCGGACTACCAATTCCAGCGGCAGGTCACGATTGGATGGAGAAGGAGTCGAGGAAACCTGCTTCCACCGAGACTAACGATTGGGCAGAATTTGTTGAGGAACAGAAGAAGCAGCTCAGAATATTGAGGAAGATCGGGTTAGAGTCTTTGTGTAAGGAGGAAGGCGTTAAGCTCAGCAAGTTCGACGAGACTATTTGTGAGTTAGCAGAGGCTCGTGCACGAAAATGTTTCGGTGATGGTAAGGGTCAAATATCGAAACAAGCAGGTGAGGTGTATGAAGTCAGTAATGATGCTTCCGAGGAGGTGAGCAACACTCATGACGAGGACGAAGGCCAGTTGAGATATAACTTTCTCGAACGTGGCGAAACTTTGGTCACTTGCTAACTAGTGCAAGGCTAAAAGATGTGGTTATGACTCCTCTTCTCGGTCCCTGACCCCCCCCTTTGGACTCCTTTCTAGTTTTTTATCCTCCTTTGTCGCTCCTTTCTTCTTCCTTCGGGATAAAGGATTCAATGTTTTCTTCTGACTCGTGGTGGTTCGTCTAATTTTACGAGATCGTATTTCTTGGGCTAGGAAACTGGAGGATTATGTATTGAAATTGTTGATTGATGGATTTGATCTCGAACGCTGTGTGGTCCGCTTGTCTATGCTTTATAGTCACCCTAGTCTCGACACCTTTATGTTGGGTCAACCTCCCGCTCTCTTCCTATTAGGTGGAACGAACACGTGTATCATGCTACTAATTTTGGAGTATTTGAAAAGGGGAAACGTAATCATTGTCTATACTCTTGGTTAAGGCGCTGTCAGGTTGGGCAGTATGTCGACATTCCACTTGTCTGCTGCACGGGTGTGGATGCTCTCAATCTGAAAAAGTACGAAATTGGTCTGCCATGTTCGTACCTCAGCTGTCGAGATCATAAGTGCAAGAGGAAATGTAGGAGGCAGGGGAAAAAAAAAAGATCGAGGAAGAAGAAGAAGGATACAACCGAGAGGTGGTTAATGGAAGGTCCAAAATTACGAACAAACTATGCAGGGTCATAATATAAACATCAAAAAATTAATCAGGTAAAAAAAAAACGAAAAAATCAAACTTAAGAGCATTATAAATCCCTATTCGGAGTAGCTTTCGGAGTTCGCCAAAGCTTTTTTCGAGTCTGTTGTTCTTGCTAAGTTTTTTTGTTACTGTTTCGAATTATGACCCTGCATAGTTTGTTCGCAAAAGTTTTGACAACATTGCTTGTAGCGACGCGGCGAAAAACCCCGAATTTTTGGCCTTCCATTAACCGCTAGTGGTTGAGTGTGTCCTTAGTATTTCACACACTCTTCCACTCGACTGTTGGTGTTACCTCATCATGCCTCTCTAACATTCTGGATTATTGTATTGAGATGGAGATATCAGTGGTTGGTATTGCATGTTTGGGGGGGGAAACTATTGCGAAAAATTAAAAATTAATTAAGAGGAAGTACGGTTCCTCGTTGACCCGTGCTTCAAGTGTGTTTGAGTTATTGAAAAAAGGCAAGGGTATGTTTGGGCCTGAAAATTTTCTGACGATTGTCGCTTTTATGGCAAAGTCCTTGATTTTAAAACTTGCCCTTACTGGTTGTTTATCCAACCCGATCTCACAGAAGGATTTGATGACTTGGGAGTTTGCTATTCTTGTGCAAGCCTACTCTGCTACTCGTAGCTTTTCGGAAAAAAAATTTCGCTATCAATTGCGGGTTATTGTGTCGGGTGTAATCAAAAGAAGATTTGGTGTTAACATCAGGCGTTGATTGTCTGTCACAGTCACCTATGACGAAGGACTGAGTAAACCTGACATCTGATCGGTGTGTTCGAGTGTTGTGATAAAGGCTGAGGTGAATGAAAGGTGGAAACAAATGGTGGTGAAACGAATGAGGGTCGTTTTGTTATGAAATAAGAGCGTGAGAGATTGGTTGTTTAACTTTAGAATGATCGCTCGGGGAAGGAGTGATGGGTGTGATTGCGTTGTTCTCTCTGAAATATTTCCGCTGACAGATGATCATGTTCATTTTCGAATGAATGAGTGGGGAGATGTCCCTGAATGGTTGAAGAATAATATGAACATCGTCAGGTCAGTTAGATACGACGTTATTCGTAGTTTGAGGAAGCAAATTTCCACTTCACTGCTTGGGATGGACTTTGATGTTCCACGGATCCACACGAGGGATCTGAATGGCTGTGTGATGACTATGAGAGATTGCCAAGCTACCTGTAATGAGGAGAACATTGGTTTCTGGCTGGAAAAGTTGGACGGTTTGGTGCGTGCATCTATCGACCATAACCCTCGTGACACTCTTGTCTGTTGTCCAATATTGTACCAAAATGGGATGAATAATTTTTTTTGTTGTAATGCGGGAATAGGCAGAGAGGATGAAGGTGAACCCTCGCTGCTTAGAAAAGCTAAAGATGAGTATATGCAGCGTGGTCTGCAGAAGCTAGCCAAACCAGACTCGGATGCAAAGGGAGAGAGATTGGTAGGGCCTATGTTGTCCCTAAGCACGAGGATGTGCATAGATGGTGGCCAATATGCCCCTCCTTTTCTCAGTGCAGCGTACGAGGTTGTCGGAAGATCTCTCATGCAGTGAATGTCATGGTGTGGGATTTGCCAAAAAATTCACATTTTAATTTGAAATTTACTGATTTGTTAGTTGAGTTCTTAAATGAAGTCAATAAGAGTGTGAAAAAAAGGGAACGCCTTGTTGACCGTGGCATGTGACGCGAAGGAGATGTTTTGTAATCTCCCCCACAAATCCATTTTTGTGGTTTTGGACTGGGCTATAGATTTTTGGAGAGTAAAGGACGTTCAGGGTGTGCTTCTTAAGAATCGAGGCAAAAAGGCTAAACTTCGGAGAGACAAAAAACAAGAGGGATGGGAGTTCTTTTTCTTTCGATATCATCAAGAATTTTGTCATTTTCAACTTGTAACACACATTTACTCAGACATGTGGGGTGATATTGCAGCAGGATGTGGGTATCCCAATGGGCAAGCCCTCAAGCACAACCATTGCCTGCGTTTTATGCGTTTATTCCGAGTTCTATTTTCTGACGTCCTTGGGCAATGACCGTCTGTTTGTCCATGTCATCCGCCTTATTGATGATGTGTCTGTCTTCATTAAGTATCAAATCAATAACTACAATTCATTGGGAAAAGCAGAGGGGATCCCCACTGCTTTTGAGAACTGCTACGATTCCAACCTATTATTGGAATGCACTAACAAGTCTGAATTGTGGGATTTTTTGGGTGTGTCGTTCGAGATTTTGGATGGTCGGTGAACGTCCGATGTGTTGCAGTCCACAAGAACCAAAGATTGGTCTTGACTTAGGGTTTGTGTCAGTAAGAGGCAGAAAATGGTTGTGGTTGGTTCTTTTATGCATCGTGTCAAAAGGTTTATGAGCATGCCTGCCGCCGAGGTGAGCATTCTCTTCACATTGAAAGTGGAGTTCAGAATTCAAGGATGTCCGAATGAAATATTCGATAAGATATTATGTGTTTTTTCTTTGAAATTTGGTGGGTTGTGGATGATTGGGTAGATTGCTCAACTGGGTGGGATAACTGCTTCCGAACGCAGTTTGGTTCAGGTTGGCCTTTGTCTGGTCGGCTTGTTTGGCAGGGTGGGGCATGATTTCTTGACTTAGTTCGAGCAAGGTACCTTAGCTGTGCGGATATTAGGGCGTTTGATTTTCAGTTGGGGGCTAGACCGATTTTTGTTGATAGTCGAACCCGATTCAAAATTGTTTTTGTCGATATTCAAACTTGGTACTTTTCACTGGTTTTGAGTTTAGGACCTGCATCTTCTTAGGATGTGTTTGTTCCTTTCCTCAGATCTCGGTTCTCGATCCACCGACCTTGTCTTGGCTAAGTGTTTCTTGTTTCTTCGTTTTTCCAAACTTTTCTTTTCTGTCACTTTCTGCTATTGCGCTTCGACATTCTCTTGGAGTCTTGGGTGCCGGGTTTTTGACTATGCCCCTTTCGGTTATTGAGCATCTGTCTCCTTACCTTAAATTGAGGAATTAGTACATTAGCAAACACTCGATTGTATGATGACGACCCCTGACAATTATGGAAGCAGCTCCAAATGAAACATGTAGGGTCATTGCCGAAAGAGCTTGACCATGAGTTATCACTACGGGCATGACGCCTCCTTTCGGGATGAGTTCGATGGGCTTGTACTTCATTGCTTTTGCATTAAACGCTTATTATGTCGAGTTCTAGAGACGCTGATGTGTCTGGTCTCTCGCATTCTCCTTCTCCCCCCTCTCTCTCCTCTCTCTCTCTCTCTCTCTCTCTCTCTCTTGTTTTCATTTTTTTTCTTATCTCTTTCTTACTCTCTTGGTCTCCTTAGTTTTCTCGTTTGTACGTGGTCGTTCTAGTATATGTTTTTGATCTTCGTCTGGTCATGCTTGAGTTTTTGATGTATCTATCTTATAGGCCTATTGACCGACACTGGATATGCTTCATATGTTTCATGACATTAACGAATGCTGTTGGAGTTTAACTCACCCCACATGCTCTTTTCAGACCCACTCGCCAGCCTTGTCCACTGGACACAGACCCCAAAGTTGAGGTGAAATTCCAAAGAGAATCTCTCCTTTTTTGTTTGGGGAAAATTTGTCTGGCGCCCTTGTAATTTTCATTATTTTGGAGAGCAAATAGGAATGGAGCTAGGGGACAACCCTGGCGGAGAGATCTAGACAAAGGAAATTCTTCAGATAAGTGACTATTAATCAACACCGCTATCGTGGAGAGAGTGTGTATAAAATAGTGACCCATGACATAAAGTTCTTTCAAAATCCCATCCAATCCAAGGAGGATAAAACATATGACTAGTTGACACAGTCATATGTTTTCTTCACACAAGCGGTTATCGGGTAGTTGAAAATTCAGGAATGAAAATTCTGAAGTGAGAGTTTTGACCAGTCTGAAAATCCTGAATTGTCCTGAAGTGGTGAAAGGTCCGAAGACCCTGAAAACCACCTGTTTAGGTAGGCTGCATCCTGAAGTGGTGAAGGGTGTCCTGAAGTGGTCAAGTGAGAGTTTTGGGCAGTCTGAAAATCCCGAATGGTCCTGAAGTGGTGAAAGGTCTGAAGACCATGAAAACCACCCTTCACCACTTGAGGATGCAGCCTACCTAAACAGGTGGTTTTCAGGGTCTTCGGACCTTTCACCACTTCATGACCATTCAGGATTTTCATACCTGAATGGTCTTTTCAGGATTTTCGGACCTGAATGGTCCTGAAGTGGTGAAAGGTCCGAAGACCCTGAAAACCACTTGTTTAGGTAGACTGCATCCTGAAGTGGTGAAGGGTGTCCTGAAGTGGTGATGAGAAATACGACTGTTGTTAACCTTCTCTCTTTCTTCAGATCTAATAAGAGGACTGCCATATTCATTTGGTTGTCCTGAATGACTTCCAACGTCTTTATCATGGCCGTCATTATATTATCTAATATGGACCGCCCTTTAATAAAGGTTGCTTGGTCCGATTTGACCAAATCGAGTAAATAACGACCCCGACACCTCGCATAAACTTTAGTGAGGATTTTGTATGATACATTTAGGACCGAAATAACCCTCCAATTCCTAATTTCAGATCTAACTCCCTTTTTGAAAATAACGAAAATTATACCTCTCGACATGTTAACGGCTAATTTCCCTCCTACTAAAATTTCATTGTAGATTTCGACGAGTCTGTCCCCAGCCTCATCCCATATCACTAAATATAGTTTCACTGGTAGCCCATCGTCGCTTGAAGCTTTACTACACGCCATTGCTTTTAAGGTTTCGTGAGCTTCTAGCGAGGTGATAGGCCTATCAAGATCTAATATCCCGCCCCCTGAGAGTTTGACTATCGTGTTGACCCAATGATTTGTGGTCTTGTGCAGGTCGGCCTTTACATTGGCCTCTTGGAGGCGAGATGTGAGGGTGTCTCTGTAATACAGAACAACATAATCACAGAGTTGTTTTATATTTTTGACTATCAGTGCTAAATCGTCAAATGAATGTTTAAGCTCTTTCATTTGGATCGCTGAACGACGTGGAAAATTTTTATAACAAAATCCTTTGTCATCTAATCGTGAACTACTATACCTTTAACATGAAACCGCTCTATCCAGACTTTCAAGTTTGATTCCTAGATTTTCAGCTCTTCCCACTCTGTTAGTAGCCTGTTTTTTTTCCCTTGTCCTAAACCTTCTCGGAAACTAGGTGTTCCATCATGCAGGATTCACCATATGCTATTCGACTTTTAATTGTTTCAACTTTTCAGCCTCAGTTAAATGCTAACAGGCGAGAGAAAACATTTAGTAAGTCAAAGAACATACGAGAGCCAGACTTCCACCATTCAGCAGTTGAAGAGTAGTCCAGTCGGGCCTTACTCCAATCGCGCCAAAACTGCTCCATCCAAGCAACCAACCCGGGATCCTTCATGTTAATGGTATTGAACCTGAATAACCCTTTCCCTCTCGCCACTTCCGAAGTAAGAAGGGTAATCATAATAGGTTTGTGGTCCGATAATGAGCCAGACGATACACTTATCTTACCTATCGATTCCCATAGGATTGACGAGGTGAGAAAAAATCAAGCCTCCTCTTAGTGGTACATGGGTTTTCCCTATAGTGCGAGAAACAGGTATAACCTGGGAGGTCCAGGTGAGATATTCCATATGGATCAGTAAGGTCAAATGCTTCCATTCTGGTTAATAAACTGAGTTTATCATTGATTGACCATGAAGTGGAAGCATCCAACATTGTGTTCCAATCACCTGCAAACACGAATTTGTCTGCTTCCGGTACAATCAAAATTAATTATTGAAAGAATTGAGTTCGAGATTTCCTATCATTAGGTTCTGGAGCGTAAATAGAAATAATAACCCAGTAAGCATTATCAAGGAAACATTTGGCCCGCCCATCTTCCCCACAAATCGGCATAGAAGTCAACTATCTCCATCTCTGCTCTTCTGTGAATAAAAATCGTCATGACGTCTTTCGATCCGACTGCCGACGTACATAGCTGTGGACCATCCCATCAGTTAGTGAGAGACAATACTTTTCTTTAGATAAACTAGTTTCATGTAGGCACATAACTTGGATGTTATTGTTGAATATCCAAGATTTAAGTCTGTCTCTCTTAAAGTGTCCTATATTATCCCTCAGTCCCCGTACATTCCATGACCCAATGTTAACTTAACCATGTGCTACCGTCCCACCTGCCCCATTTTGAATCAGGGAGTTGCCTTGCGAGCCGGGTTGGCTCAGGTTTAACAGCCACGACTTGGTGAACATCGATCAAACGTACGAAGATAAAAGTTCTTTCTCCCTCAACAAACGACTGTTGACATCTGCCAAGCATTCAACATTCTGGAGAGGGGGCATCCTAATCATCCTTAGTTCACTCTTCTTGGATTCTCCAAGCCAATGAAGAGGGAGAGGACGGATACCCTTTGATTCTAGTTTTTCGAGTTGACCGGCGACAAGTCATACATCCATGATAGGGGCAAAAAACTTAATACGTTTGCCACCATTCGGACCTTCAACGATGATACGTGGTATAGTTATATCGGGGACAATTCGAAATAGAAACCGATCTTGGATTGCAGATCTGACCAAGGTGGCGATAACAGATGACATCGGTTGTTCAGGGCCAGAAATACTTACCAGTTGAGGAGAACCCTCTGCACATGTACATGCCAGTACCCATAGGGCATTTCGAGCAAGAGTTCAAAACAGAGGAATAATTATATTCTCCACTTGGTGGATTTGACCTCGACCCAACGACTTCGGAGCTCGTCGTTTAGTTGAACAACTGCCCGATGTACCTACATCTTTGATCCGACCTTGGGAGTCATTTGATCTCGGAATTGACGACGTAGAGACTTCACTCCTCAGGTCACTTGCTGCAAAGCTCCCTTCCAAATCCAGGTGGTGTTGCTTACCAGGAGTGTTAAATCTTGCTTTCGGAATGGCCGAGGCACCCGACCTCCCCTGCTCTGGTGTCGGAGTTTGAAAGCCACTTACCCCTCCTGTGCCGCCGGTTCAAATCCCTTCATCCCATTGCCTCCACCTGCAACCAAGGATGCAGTTTCGCCCCCCAATCCCGATGGAGATAGGGGACCGCCTGCTCCAAGGGTACGCCGATCCTTGCTGAAAGTGTTGGTGAGGCACGCCGTAATTAAGAGGAATATCGCCTTGCTGAAACCCTTGTTGGGCTGCCCATGACACAAAGGCGTTCCCCGTCCAACTTGGATAACTTTGTTGGAATGGGAACGACACTTGCGACCGGACTCCATTAAAACCTTGAATCGAAGGTGAGAAAGTTAGATTGAGCTGAACAGTATTGAAAGGTTGACCGCCTCCTTGAGCCTGAGGAGGGACGGTATGTAGAGCTGCCATAGAAGGAGATGCCCCCAGAGGGCCCATAGGACCACTGTAGCCTTAAGCGTTGGAAGATTGTTTGAGGTTGCTAACTTCCTGCTTGTTGTTGTTGCTGTCTTGGATTTCTTCGACAATCTGCGTCGGTGTGGAAGAAGGTGTGGCAACGACGACACCTCGGGGCTTTCGAGGATGTCAATTTCACTTTGAGGTTGCCTCCTTCTACTGTCTCGACCCAGATCTTGTCCTTGATGTTGGGACGAGCAGCTGGGTCGAGATCAAACTTGATATTTCCCAAGGAAGGCTTCAACCGATCTGGCTCCGTACGGTGAGTTCGAATTATCCGCCCTATTGCCTTGGTGATTTGAGCCTCCAGATAGAAGAAGGAGTCAAGTGACACTTGAACAACTACCACCCAAAAGGATACTAGCTCATCGTCTTCACTCCGTTGCTCCCTCAGTTGGGGTTTGGACAACCATGGTTTGAATTCCAGTGGTCGGTCCAACCGTGATTTCGTCTCGACCTTTAGTAACCATCCATCAGCGGCTCGAGATCTCGCCACATAGGAGACCACGTTGGGACTTTCCACTTTCACTCTGCCACTGCTGAAGCTGCTTGCCTCGAAGCTGCCATCCTGTACCTTAGCGTCTTCAAAGGCTCTCACTATGTCATCCTTCACCTTTTTTGGTAAGAACCTTGCGCCTTCCCGAAAAATCACAGTAACAGTGTTCTCCTTCATCCATGCTATCTTGATGAGATCTAGCAATGCGTTGACTTTAGACCGTACCTCATGACCTTCTACTATCATTTCTCCTGGGTCAATGTTTGGTGCCATATGACTCTCCATATAGCATAACCGCATCAATTCCTCGAGTCTCTCATCATCTTCTCTTAGACTATCGGTGCCCTGATTTGGCGGAGGGGACCGAGTCTCGCGAAGTGGCACACCCTTGTTCAACAATATGGGAGATAGAAAAACCACTATAGAGCTGAAGCGCTCCAAAGGAGAGAAAATAAAATAAAATTAGGGGAACGACCGACTGCCCACTATGACTCCATCCTCATAGCCAGCCCATGGGCTGGATATGGAGACCCTCCGATAAGGCGGGACAGGAAAGGGTCATCTCTACTGTGTTGACGTCGTGCTGGCGCCGAACATGGCTGGTCTAGAAGTCGTCGTTACCTATGACTTAGTGCTTGGTCTGAAACGCTAACGCGCCGGCGGAAGCGCAGCGGTTGGTCCCCCAACCTCTTTTGGTCGGCCTGAAATATTTTTGTTATGCCCCTACCAGTACCCGTTCCAAATTTGCAGTATGCCCCTACCGGATTGCTGTTGCGTACAAGCAAAAAACAATTTTGTATGCCCATACCGATAGGGTGCATCTTTTCAGCACATCTCTATGGCTACGCGCCTGGCAACTACTTCATCTCTCTCTCTCTCTCTCTCTCTCTCTCTCTCTCTCTCTCTCTCTCACACACACACACACACACACACACACACACACACACACACACGTACATGCAGATGGTCCCTTTTGACTATTCAGTATTCATTATTTATTGTTTATTATTTATTGTTCATTATTAATGTGGATCACTCCACTCTACACCCGGGTTGGAGGAATGGGAAGGCTGGAACCCTTCTCTGATTCCCTATGGGGATTCCAATAGCTGAAGGTGCAATCAGAAACGGGTACATGATGGGATTGAACTGAAATGGGCAGTGTCCACTAAAGCTTGGAACTGGGACATAGCAGCGCAACCCCACCTCACTGGGAGTAATAAACCCTGCCCAAACGATTGCCGGAGCTGCGCAGCCCAACCCAACGACATAAATCTGGGACGCCGTGACCATTTCCGTACCGACCCCGTGCCGCCCCCCCCCAGATTCCGATACCTCGGATAAAACTCTTCTTGGCACCCTTCACGATCCCTCGCTGTCTCATCATTCCATGGACCTATTTATTGAATGATCCTGCCCGTTCATTTCCTCAAGGACTCACAACAGCGGCAGTGAACGACGCCTCGCACTAATGTTCACGGAGGCGTTCCGCTCCCTGCCCCTGCTACCGTCCACAGAGCTCCTTCGTACACCTGCTGTTTTTTCGACGGAACTCTTGGGGTTGACGCCTGCAGGGAGCCACAGCCAAGGATTATCGCCCTCTTGCTGCATAATGTCTTACTACCTTCTTACCACCCTCCCTCCCTCCGCCATCTGCTTGCTCCTCTCTCGGGGGGTCAGCGCTGTGTGTTACGTGGCAGCTCGAGAATGAAGCAACAATGAACGCTGCGTCCTCATCAACTCCGGCTGGAGCGGTAATTAGCCATCCCCACCTCGCCACTCCTCACCCCTCCCCTCTCCCCCTCTCCCCGAATGTATGAGAATGCCCACCATCTTCTCTCCTCTCCCCTCCCTGGTGCCCCTCATGGTATTGTGGGGTATTCCTTTTCGGAACGACAACTTGAACTCGAGGGTTTCTTACTCCCCCTGATGAGCCAATCTGGTGAATATTGGCGAAAAGGCCTTAGGGAAATTTTCACCGAACCCATCTTTCTTTCGTCGGCAATATGGGCCGCTCGGCCGAATCGGGAATCCCTGGTTGCAGTGTCTTTGATAGCCCCCTCCTGTCCAACGATGTCACTTAACCCGTGGTTTGCATCTGCTATTGCCTTCCTGTGTGTGTTGAATGTATGTGTTGGATGAGAACACATAGGAGGTTCTCAGGAGATCTGGGTTGAGGCGATGAGGAGCCACAAGATGGAGCGATCATGGAGTCCCTGCATTTCTCCATGTGTATAGTTACGATGTTTGCTATACTTGGCATTCCTCACATTTCTTGCCTTGCCGGAACTCGCACATCAACGCGTGATCTGTACCCGAGCCCTGCAACTGTCCAACTCCACGGCGGTTGCTCCCTCTCTACGGAAGTGTGTGGCCTAAGCTCATCGTGTATAATGGATACCGCTCATTGTTATTTTCGGTTCTTGATAATCGTCGCTGTATTGAACATGATTGCTACTCTAGTGTTCGGAATGACACTGTTGTATACTGCAGGGGCGGGATACGCTCCGGCTACCTTGCCTCCTATCTGCCTTGCGTTTCCTCCTGACCACCATCTTGTTTTCACCCAGCATGCCTCCCTTACTCTGCGCATGCATCGCTATCCTCCTCTTGCCCTGCCTTTTTGCCTCTGCATCTGGTTTCGCACTTGGTCTTGCCGAAATCCTGTTACCTTTCTCCGACCAGGGTTCTTTTCTTCTGATTGCGCTACACAAGCCTTCCTAAGGGGGAGCACTGTCGGTAGGGATTGGCTGTGTGGGTATGACTGCTACGTGTGACAGGATGGAGTTGTGGGGAAGGTTGTTATGGCCGTGGGAGGGCGAAGGATTGGTTTGGCGAGATAACAGGTGTAGTTCGTGCGCAAATTTCCATATTCCATCAACGAGCTCCGGGAGGTTCTCTTGTATTATATAGGACCATGGGATGGGAATGATCATGAGGGCGAGCGATGATGAAGGGTTTACGGATGGCATCTTGGGAACTGCGAGCCTGAGGACAAAGTGTTGTTGGATGGTGGCGTTTAACGTAATGGGGATCCTCTAGTATGTTGATTCTACGGAGAGGGTCGAGTGTGGCATCCTGTTATGTCTTCGATAGCTTCATTGGCGCCAGTAGGTGGAATGGATCCGGGTGTAGAATACCGTGTGAGGAGGTTGTCTTCCTCGAGGGTTTGTCTCGCCATTTCGCTATTTCAGATTCGTGAATGGTGTGGGGCGTATGGGAGAGCCATCTGTATTCGTTCAAACGATCAAAGCTATAGGATAGGGTATGGGAAGAGGAGTTGGTGAATGATAATAATATGGGACACTGCCCTCGATCTAATGATCCCTGGGGATCGCCCGACTCTATGAAGATTGTGTAGATGATGAGCTGTATCGTTGGCGTCGTCAGGTCACAGGCGTACGGTCATCGCTGGGATCTTGTTTCGATCCTCGACACCTCGGCGTTTATGGAGTGATTCTGCTTCGAAGTATTTGGGGAACCATATGTATAAGTGTCTCCTGAATAAGTCTACTGATGGCGTTTTTTTTTAAATGTATGCGGCGCTCTCACGGAAGCTTTGGATGGTGGATGATTAAGCAACGTTCTGATGTCCATACCCATTCTCCACCCCTATGGTTACAAGTGTTGTTTTCTCGGAATGAAAATGAATATTGCAAGTACTTCTGAGTTTTTTTTCCTACATTATCTGTCTAGGCATCGAGCTAGGAGTATACGGAATATGGATGGATTGGGTAGAAGTCTTAACGACTGTATATCCTCCTCGCTGCCTTGTTTCTACAAAGTTTGGTGTTACTCACTGCGTTGTGGAGGTGCATGCCCTATGGGTCGTGACTACGGTGTCTATAGAAACTGGATGCTCCCTTTCCCCCCCCCCCTCCCCCTCGCCCTCCCTCCCCCTTCCCCCTTTGCCCCCAATCGACCATACCCTCACGAGTCGTGATTGCAGACTATACCCGTTCTAGCCACAAACTTAGTTGTTTTCTCACATCCTCCTGGTCGGGTCATAAGGTGAAATGAAGTTTTTGAGGCTGTTGGATGATTGAACGGTCCCGGTGTGGGTGAAACATGAGCATGCTTAGTGGGTGATTCTCGGATGGTATGGATCTAGTACACGTACCTTGAACGCGACTCGCCCCGATTCACGTCGCGGTAGCATTATGGTTAGTAGAGTGTACACACACGCGCACACGCATACACACACACACACACACACACGCACACACACACACACACACACACACATACACACACACACACACACACACACACATACACA
>BFEA01000514.1:1126788-1140842 GCA_003427395.1 Chara braunii | reverse complement strand
GCCCTGTGATGACATCAAACTTTGCCAACCGCGCCGTATAGACGTACGCCTAGATGATGATGACGAGCAGTACCCTGATGATGATGATGGTGATGACGAGCAACACCCTGATGATGATGACAAAACCATTACCGTGATGATGACGTCGAACCACGCCCTGTTGATGATGATGGTGACAAGAAACTCCCTAATGATGATCACGCCGATGATGGTGCTGGTGGAAATCAGTGAGAGTGCCGCAGATGACAGAGATGTATAAAAAAAAAAAAACTCAACGCACTCGATTTCGCCTCCAATCCTCCTCCCGCTCCACGTAAGAACTCGCTCCTGCTTTCCGTCCGCGTCATACCAACCACCTACCACAACACTATGCAGACCAAGGAGCAAATGTCATAAGAAGGCTGAACTTCTCAAGGAGACCCACCTCCTCTCAAAGGCAAGTTCCCCTTCATCCAACGTGCTAACCTGTAACACCACTAGATGAAGCACAAAGTTGGAGATGGCACCAGAGTGCTTTCAAAAGGCAGGCAACCCCGAGTCACGCTCCATCCTCGTGCCCTCCCGCTGTCGGATCTCTACTTCATCACTTAGTCTACCCCAACGCCAATATCTTCCAATACTCTCCCTGCATGCGCCGCCACGCCGAGACTGACCACGTCATACCCAACCGCCACTTCGCGCTCACGTGTTTCCACCCGTAGGGTGCCACAGGACTGCCCGTATGAGAGTGCCAACCCGACGGGATGCAGCGCTCCGGTAGCGTTGCACCCCCGAGGTCCGGATCACCTCCTGGAGCCTGGATTGGGCTTGATGGCTGTTTATGAGATATTGTCCCTCAATATTAGGTGCTACCAATTTCATTACGATTATTTTTAACATGCGTGGCCCAGGAATGACCATGCATAGATTACCTCTATTTGTTTGGTCTGTACTAATTACAACTTTTTTGCTTTTATTGTCACTTCCAGTATTAGCAGGTGCTATTACTATGCTATTAACTGATATAAATTTTAATACCACTTTTTTTGATCCTGCAAGATGAGGGGATCCTGTTTTATTTCAACATTTGTTTTGGTTCTTTGGTTCGCAATGAGGAATCTTTTTATTAAGTTTTTTTTTAATGCCAAACCTATCTTTGGTTCTTTTAAAAAAAAATAAAACGACTGGAGCCTATGATCACCTATCAGCAATCGAACAGATTTTCTAACTACAACTAACGCTTCTTTGTATAATTTGTTTGGTTGTTCTCTGTGCTCTGACTCTTGTGAGCCTCCATGTAGGAATAAAAAAACACCAAACGTGGGCCATCGAAGGCGACATAACTAACTGTTTTGATTCTATAGATCACAACGTTATAATGCAAATTCTCAAAAAAAATATTGCCTGTGAGAAATTCCAAGCGCTGGTGAAAGGGTCGCTAAAGCGGGATACAAAACCAATGTAGGCAAAGTGCATATTCCTGAAACTCCACAAACTCTTACGAGCGTGTGCTTCGCACCTCTATCCTTGCAGTGTGGTTGCCCTGCTTGTGTTGCCTTGTGCTTCACTGCATGGTTGCCGCGCTGCATGTCCTGTGTGCCATGGCGTTCCTTGCAGTCGTTTTTGGCGTTGTGCAGCCGTGTTGCCTCTACTGTGTTGCCTGGTGCTCCACAGGTTTGCTGCCCGCTGCTATGTTCCTCTTGGGGATAGTCTGCCTTCAACAAGGGTCGAAGGGTTCATGATCCAAGCCATCAAATACGAAGATACCGCAGATTGTCGAGGGTTCAGCCTCCTGATGAGTCGGTGCAACTCCAATGAAACAATCTTTCATCATCAGTTTTCATTTTTTTTCGGTCTTTGTATGTTCTTGGGACTTGTATTTGCCCACTCCCCTCCCCCTTGCCCTCCAGCCTATGTCCTTCGCTTCATTGTCTTTCGTGCCTTGCTGTCTTGTGTCGCTTGTCTGTCTTTCGATCTTGTATTTCTTTTCTGTCTTTTGTATGACAATTGGACCTACAATGCGACCTTGGGGATTGTCTGTTTACTTGACTTACTCAGATGCGTGCTTTCCTCCTGGAGTGTTGTGGTGATACGATGCATGGTCATATACTGTGCAAAATGTTACACTCATATCTTTAACCCCGCAGTTAATAGATCACACCTGCAGGGGCGACCCTGTTACCCGCCACAAAATGATTGTTAAAGAAACAATCATACAACAGTTAATAGATCACACCTGCAGGGGCGACCCTGTTACCCTCCCTATTCCACTACCCTGCAAGGAGCCTGATCTGCCACGACGGGTTTCCCACCACGCACCCTTGGACCTTCGTAGTTTTAGCGGACACAATGGGTACAGATCAAGTTTGCTCCTCACCGGTTCTCTCGTAGCACCTAACCAATAGCGTTCCCACCGCCTCTTGATACCCTCATCGGCTCATACTGCTCAAGATGGCGCCGCTATCAGTAATTCCTTGGGTTTCTCCCTGACTATAGTACCGATTACTTTGTTCTCACACTTATTAGCTGCTGTATCGAGCTACCCTTTCACCCACTCTGTTCCAACACCCCGCAAAGAGCCTGAGCTGCCATGACGGGTTTCCCACCACGCACCCTTGGTCCTTCGTGGTTTAGCGGACACAATGGGTACAACTCCAGTTTGCTCTTCACCGGTTCTCTCGTGCCTCCTAACCAGTAGCGTTCCCACCGCCCCTTGTTACACTCTCACTACTCAAGGTGGCGCCGCTACTAGCAAATCCACGGGTATCACAATACTATCACCAGATTGCCTTATTTTCCAATCATAAGCCACCGTACAAACACCAACCCACCCTAATTCCATACTAGTAAAAAGCAGCCACATATGGGAAGACCAAGAAAATAAAATTCCCACACCGAAGAAAGGCTATGAATGACTGCGCCTAAACATGTAAAACCCAAACTGACTTCGAAAAATCTACACGATATCAATTAAGAAAAACAACACTTAGTCTAACAACAAAACAATTCCAAATTCGACTACATAGCCAACTCTAAACTCCATAAGGCTTCGGGGCCCAGCAGAGAAATCATGTCTTCAACATATTATCCCGGAAACTGCCGTAGACATAAACATAGTAAATTATCCGCAGAATTCCAGGCTGACCGTAGGTCGAGCGTGGAACACTCCCCGTGCCACTCAAGGCTTGGGTGACCTATGGCAACCGGATCAAATGAAAACCCCGAACCTGAAACAAGTGAGCAACGTACTGCCTTGCGACGAAGATAACCAATCGAGACTTGTTGCAGCCCTTCAATATGCCGGAGCACTGCCACCGCAGCCGCACGCTCTCCCACTGCATCCAGATACGCCGCTCCGCTTTTAGTGAACAGGGCAGACAAACTGTCGTGTCGTAAAGTGCAGCGCGCGGTCTTTAGGTGATGAAAAAGGAGCCCCCCCTTTTCAGCAGAAGGCTTGAGGGGAAGGCGACTCCTCCGGTATCATGGTCTTATAGGTGTGTAAGTTGGTATGAAGGTCCAGAGAGGAACTGCCAGGATGCCAAGACGTAACCCACGCAAGGGCTAGGCTACGCCAGGGCACTGTCGCCATAGCTCACACAGCTATGGTGCCTGGCAGGGTAGGTGTCACGTAGGAAAGATAGGACCCGAAGCTCACGCGCCACACCTACACAGCTGCGACTAACGACGACCGCCACCGCCGCTGCCGCCGCTGCGTTAACGCACACTCGCGCGGCCTCCTCTTTTCCCATTCAGAGGTCCGATGAAGATCATTAGATGACTCCATTCTAATCTGGAGGCTGTTTGTGAAGTGATCACAATGCTGGTGTGATTCTTTTTTTTTCTTTTTTTTTTTTTTTTTTTTTTTTTTTTTTTTTTTTTTTGTTGTAGAGATCGGATGCTAGACAAGTACCATTGGCCTGACAATGAGGAGGCTACCTCCATTGTGAACAGTTCTGTTTGTTTGTTTTTTTTTCCCCTAACATTTTTTTTTTTTTTTTTAAATTTATTTTAAGTCCAGGGTGTTGTAGAGGCCAGTCATTGAGTGCACAGTGATCACTTGGAGCTGTGAGCCACGGGTGTCCTGGAATATGAGACCACCTCCCAACCCATCCTCACGCCAATACTCTTAGCGCACCCGCTATCCCACTATTCTACCTCAGTGTGACCAACACTCAGGACCATTGCCATACCAACGGGCAAGCAACTTGGACCGAACAACAGTGATAGGCACCAGGGCTGATAGATTGCCCAGCCCTGGTGGAAGCGGAATCGGACGAACCTTTTCGAACGGGAACTTTGGACGCCAGGCCTTGACAATCTACCACAGGTCCCAATATATGGCCACCAGACAGTTCTATCCGGTCAGTAGGAACTGCACCCAATTGCACCCTATCCAACCAACCTGAACCTACTGCAGATACTAGAGTAACTAGACCCCATCCAGTGACTAGACCCCCCCAAGCCTGATCATAATTTGTATGTATAACAACATCATGTGTGGAAACTTTGTGTATGTAGCCCGTAGGCGATGTGTAGTTCTATGTTATGTCCGAAGGCTATATATGTGTATGTAGCCCGTAGGCGATATATAGTTCTATGTTATGTCCGAAGGCTATGTGTGCACTGTGAATCTGAGAGTGCAGCCCGTAGGTGAGAACGGGGTAAGCTGGATAGGGACCCCTCCAAGGTCTGAACCAAGCTCGAACCCGTGACCTTTGTAACATGTAATCGAATGACTCTACCATGTGAACGACCAGTGGAAATGGCGCGAACGTGTGATATGCCAGACTGGGGAGATCAACAGAACACCCAAGACTAACACCCCCAAGCAACCCATGTGAAACCCAAAACCAACATACAACACCATGAACAACCCTTGGGTGGTGCGGAGGCAGTGTCTGTAATAGCTAACCTGCGCCATCCCAAGGGGGCGTGTGTCCAGTTGTGCGTCATTCTAATGCCCTGCTGGTGTCCATGAGCAAGGCTGCGAATTTGAACCCGCAACCTCATACCACAATGCGCATTTCCAACCGGTGCTCTAACCACTGAGCTACATCATATGTGGGAAAAGCCACCACTAGTACACGGCCCCAGCCTTGCAGTCCCGAACTTGTCGCCGAAAGAAAATGAGGCCCAAACGTCAAACGCTGGGCCCGCCGTTGATAAATTGGATCGGCGGTCAGGTTTTCGTTTCGCTCTTCCAGATTTCGAGGTGTCAGACCCTCAGCCCAGGTGCCCATGTACTGCTGCTCTAACCGAGTCTAATGACGTGATAAGAGCATTCCCCATAAGTGGGTCCCAACGTTGAAGGGTCCATCTATTGGGGTGAAGCTTCACCTGCTGGAAATAGGGTCCAGTGTGTTCAGTGTTGTCTTTTTTTTTCTTTTTTTTTTTGTGGAAAAAAGCTCCATCTATTGGTGGGGAGTGTCACCTGCTGGAAAGCGGGTCCAGCGTCCCTTACACAGTTAAGACCGAACAGTACATAGAAGGAAAGGAAATTGGATGGTTTGTCTGGAAGGTGCCGGCCAGCATTGATTGCTCTGGGGACCAAAGGATTGACTGAGCAGGTGTGGAACTGAAAGCCTGATGGTCCCCTACTCCCTCTCCATTCCTGTACCAGGGCAGGGGTCCGGGGGGGCCACTGGGGGGCACCAGTGGGGATTCCATCCGTCTCCCTGCCCATCTTCAAAAAACCATTTCTCGACCACCCCACTGCCACGCTCCCACACCGCATCAGATGAGATCGGATCAAGAAAAGAACATTTCGAGATAGTTAGATCAAGAAAGGAACATTTCGAGATAGTTAGATAGTCCCGGATTGAAACTGCAAACAAACTAACCAAAGAACCAGACTACAACTCAGATAACTGAAAACCAATCCAACACTAACAAAGCAGACTACGACAGGGAAAGCATACTCAGCGCAGAAAAAATAGAAAAACAAAAAAAAAAACAGACTGCAGCCCAGATAACGAGACCCGTATCGACACTGACCAAACTCAGACCCACTGACCAAACTCAGACCCACTGACCAAACTCAGACCCATAAGCGAAAACCAAAACAGAATACAATAGATAACTCAGACTCAAAGCGACTCGTCTTCAACACATATGAGGGCTTCGCCGGTTACAGGCGTATTTCCAAGGCCTGTGGATGGGGGGGGAATGGGTCTGGAAACTCCTCTGTCGGTCTCATAGGGATGTTGGGGTCCATTGACAGCCAATCCTTAAATCTCAGTTGGTAATCCCTTTGCGCCTCCTCTTCATGGTTGCCCTCCCCTCCTTCCTCCTCTTTCCAAACCCCCGTCCAGCATACTTCCGCTACCCATCCCTCTCGGTCCCCGCCCAACCACTCCCTGAAAAACTGTAGTAGCCGTTCTCAGATGTCTTTGGATCTATGGAGGTTATCTAACGATTGCTTCAGTGATTTCCATCTGAACGAGAGTTCCAGTTGGAAATGTATTTTGAATTGTTCCACCCTTTCTTCCCCCTCTACCCGAACTTGATCTAGAGTTAAGACGCATCGTTGCCACCACATGACCCACAGGATCGTTTGTCGGGACAGGTGGAACATGTTCGGCTTAAAGATGTCATCTTGGAAGGGTGGGTTATAGCCCGTTAAGATGGCATGCCAATCCCACGGCCATGGATGCCCCGGAACCATTCGTTGCCACACCCTGTCCCACCACCTCCAGGTAAGAATGGCTGCAGGGCATTGTAGGAATATATGCTCGATTATCTCTGCTCTTTTTCTAGCCGGAAAGCTCAGCAGACATCGGGAGCACCAGGGGAGTGCTCGACCTTGCTGCTCTAATTGCGTGTGATCGATCAACCAGTTGTTGGTTGGTAGGCACCGATGCAGGATCTGCCACTGCAGAGATGTAATTTTCGCTGGTTTGTACTTGGTATCGCTGAACCATTGTATTGGTGTGAGGAGGTGCCTTTCCACGTTGAGACGCCTTTGCCATCGGTCAATCACTGTGTCTTTTAAACAACGCTTTACTCTGAGCATTATTCGGTACGTTGCTTTGACTGAGAGGCTCGACAATGTTTTGGTTTTGGGTTGTCGTGGACTGTTTCGTGGGTCAGGTTCCCAGACCCATTCCAATGGATCGATGGGGAGACTCTCCTTCCTTCCTCTCCTCTTGAGCGCCGTGGTATTCTCCAGTATCTATCTTTTAACCATTGGAGCGGGTGAACAGACGGTGGCGCCTCGGGGGCAAGACAGACGATTTGTTATAGTGCTAACGGTCTCCACACTAGTGGATTTTCGAAGATCAGTCATATCACCCATTGTAGGCTGAGGGCTTGGGATTGACCGAGGGGGTCTAGGATACCAAGGCCTCCCTTTGCCTCGGGTTGGATAACTGAGTCCCATGCCAATCGACTTATGACGTGGGATTTTTCGCTGCCTCCTCTCTAGAGATAGGCTGCCACCTTCCTCTTCATAGACCTCAGGGCCTCTGGGCTTAGTGGCCAAAGGATCGATTTGTACTAGAGGGTGACTAAGACTACGTTATTGATCACCAGGGCACGTCCACAGAGTGACATATGCTGGTGGTTCCATTGCGAGAGTTTAGCAAAGGCCGGGGCAGATAGCCATCCGTCGTTCTCCGGGGGTTTACCCAACACTGACATCTTGACCCCAGGATTCGGATGGGGGAGTCGGGGGCCACCCAAGTGATGTGGTGCCCTTCCGGGGGCCGTCCCCCTTGGTGATGGAGCCACCATCCAGTTGTTTTCTGACCCCAGTTTACGGCCTTGTCAGAGAGGGTGCAAAATAGGGTCATTAGCCTATATACCACCTCCATGTTCTGCTGTGTAGCATCTGCCATAATTGTGAGGTCATTCGCGAAAAGCGAGCAGACCGGGACTGCTTCTTTTGGGATGCCGGATATTTGAATTCTCTTTAAGTCTTTGTTCTGACGAAGGTTGGCCGCTAACGCCTCCATTATAATAATGAACAAGAAGGGGGCTATAGGGTCTTCTTGTCTAACCAAGCGTTGTAATCTTATCCCTGGGGCCAGGGACCCGTTTATCTGGACGCTCATGGTGGCGTTTTGGTGCACGATACTCACCCACCGTCGAAAGTTGTTACCAAGGTTCAGTGTTTCCAGACACTTATCTAAGAAAAACCAGTCCACGTAGTCGTAGGCTTTTTCGAAGTCAATGAAGATGAAGGCGGCATTGCTTTTGGATTCATGAGCCAGGCTAATCATCTCATTGACTAGAAGAATGTTTTCTTGGATGTTCCGGTTGCGCATGAAGTCTGTCTGGGCTGGGTGGATGATGTCCTCCATTACTTCGATCATTCGATTAACCAGAGCTTTTGACAACATTTTATAAACTACCGTCAAGAGTGTAATGGGGCGGTAGTTTCTGATATTCATTTTGTCTCCTTTTTTGTGAAGCAGCGAGAGCACCCCTTGCCCTACCAGTTCCCCTAGCTCATCGGAGTCCCAGACTGCCCTATAGAATTGCATTAGGTCTTCGCTCAGGTGGGGCCACATGATCTCCCAAAATTTTTTGGGGAAGCCGTCTACACCTGGAGTCTTCTCTTCCTCCATTTGCATTAAGGACGTCCAAATTTCCTCTTTGGAGATCTGCTGGTCCAGATGGTCTTTCTGTGTCGAAGAGAGATGACCCTCCATTGGACGTAGGAATTCCTTCAGGTTTCTTAAACGGTTTGTCTCCTGCAGTTGGGGAATGTGAGAAGAGAAAAAGTCTTTGTAAAAGGATCTGACAATCTTCACGCAATGCGCTGTGATGGTAGCTAAGTCGTTTGTCTCAGGGTCCATAAGGCTTCGATGGTTGTACGGTGTGATCCTAAAGAGGCTAGGCTGAAGAAATGAGGATCCATGGAACCTTAAGTAGTCCATTTCGCTAATTTGCCTCGGGTTCTAATTCTTTGCCAGCGATGTTGTGCTAGTTGAAGAAACTGGTCCTGCAAAGTTTGAATGTCCGGAGTGTGCTCGTTAGAGTTGTCCTGGTAACCAGGTCGTGAAGTCTTATGTGAACATCCATTTCATGAGCTTGTCGTCTACTTGCCACCAACTTCGAGTATTCCTTACATTTTCTGGCTAGAAAAAAGAGGCCATTGGTGAACCATCGAACTTCCGAGTCAAAGGAGTTCTTCTGTTCTCTCCAAAAGTTTCAGACATCGTGGATATATGTATGGAACGACGTGTCTTTTAATAGGGAAATATTAAGTTTGTAGTATCCGGTGCCTTGGTCAGGGCGTTTACGGAAGGAGAAAATGACCCCACATGTGCAATGGTCAAGGCCGGGATGGGGGCTCTGTGGGAGGATGGTAGAAAGTTGTAGGGCGTTCTGTATGTCCTGCGAGAGAAGGATCAGGTCGATACGTGATTTTGAATGTCTGGACTGATTGTTGGTGCGATGACAAGTGTAGGTCTTTGCAGTTGGATGTAAAAGTCTGAAAGCGTCCACCAGGTCCAAGGCTTCACAAAGGTCTGCCATTGGTTTTTCATATTTTTCCACATAGCCTGGACAGGGGCCGCGAGATCCCCATCTATCCATCCCTCTGTCTGGCGCTGCGTTAAAATCGTCAGCGATGACTAGTGGAACTCCTTGTGGTGCGAGGGTCTGGAGATGGGTGAAGAAAAACGCCCTTTCTGTTGCTGTGTTGGGGACATAAATGCACAGGATGCTGATTAATTCGAACTCCAACATTCTGAGAATGGATACCCACCTCCCCTGTTCTTCGTCTGCTACCCAATTTACCACCTCTAAACGGGATCCTGGCGGGATCCAAATCGCTACCCCTGCCGACCCCGATGTCTTGGCATGCGCCCTGTAGGCCTGGTGGGGCCAAACTATTTTGTGGGCCCGATGGTGTTCCGGTTTATCCATTAGGTGAGTTTCTTGGATGCAGATGACATCAGGCCACGTCTTGCCTCCCACACCTTTCAGTTGGTCCCATATTGCTTGCTTTTTCGAGGGATTGAAGGAGGCCAGACCATTCACGTTGAGGGACCTTAGATCGAGATCTGCATTTCTGAGGCAGTGCTTCCACTGTGGATTTCTGCAGTATAGGGTATCGATTTCGTCCATGTCGCTACCTCCTCGCTATCTATACCCGTGTCCATGGTTTAGTGGACCAGTCTGTCGTACACAGCAGCCCGTATCGGAGGACCTTCGACAAACAAGTGAATAGGTCCTCTTCCGACCAGAAGGAGTTGGCTTTCACTTGCTGGAGTGAGAGCTTCATCAGGGCTCCTTGACAGAACCGTTTAAGATTTGAGTCCTTGTCCTCTTCGAAGAGGACATACAGGTCTGTAGTAGCAACCCTTATCAAGCCGTCAAATTGGGGAAGGGTTGCTAGAATCCCTTCTGGATACTGTTGACTTAGAAAAGAGTCCGTCTTTTTCTTGAAGTCACTATCGCGCAGGCCGGGAAGGGACCAAATATTGTAGAAGCCCCATCCTGGCAGTGTAAACCCGCCTTGTACCGGAGAGAGTCCGATCTCCATCCTGTCCCCCGCATTTCTCAGGGGTATAACTGCCACCCCCTCTTTCTCAAGTAGGTTCTTCTCGTACTGGCCTCTCGCTACCATGTGTATAAGCTTTTTGTGGCGCAGCTGACCAGAGTCGGGAACGACTCTCTCCCTAAGGAGGCTGTTGTTGCACAGGGGGGTGGAATTGTTGGGCTGCCAGGTGGCGGATCCGTTGGAAAATTTTGCGCCAGGTGATGTGCGGGGGAGGGCCTTCCTCTAGGGCTTTGCGCAAGGTCGGGCTCTTATCCAGGAGGGATAAGAGTTGGGTATAGGAGCAGTCCCAGAAGTCCTGTGTCGCACCAGGGTGCTGGGCCCGGAAACCGTCTAACAACCAATCTGCAATGGTTCTGAGTTTCTGCTCCGTGTCCATGTCGGCCGGGGGGGGGTGAGTGTCAACGTGGTGATCGATGTCCATCTGATTCACCACTACGTCCGGTGCGGGGGGGAGGGGGACAGAAGGCTCCTCGATCTCCATCGGCTGCGGTCCAAAAGCCCCTTTGAGATAGTCTTCGATGGCCGTTTCTCCTGGGGTCGGTGCTTGATGTTCCTTTGCGGCCCTAACCTCCTTCCCCCATTCTTCTGGCAGCCCGGCCTTCTCCCCTGCCCTTTCCCGAACCGTGACCTGCTGCTGCTGGTCCACACTTGGCTGGTTGCCTTCGCTCGGTTGTTCGCCGGAGAGCTCGGCTGGCCGGTGGTGTGCTGTTTGTATTGCCTTCGGCGGTGCCTGGAAGTGAGCAGCGGAGATTTTGGAAATTTTGTGAAGTATCTCAGTCCATTGTGTTTGGCCCGGCAGGCCATGTTCCAGGATGTGCGTCACCATCACACTGTTCTCGAGGGCCCCTTTTAACTGTGCATGGGCTTGGGGCCAGAAATCAGCTGGGGCCTCTGTGTGCAGAGCTTGCAGACCAGTCAAAAAATCCAATCTGCAATTCTTAGAATTGAGGGTTTTGAATTCTGCACGAGCTCGAGGGCCGTCAGATTGTCCCTCCATTCCCCACTCCATTCTAGCACCTTGGCATAGGGGTCCCTCGAATCTATAGCGGATTGTTTATGTCTGGCGGGCTGCGTACTTTTACCTGTTCCGCCGTGCTGAGTCAATTGGGGCTGTCTACTGTCCTGGGTCTGTACTCCTGAAGTCACTACCTTTCCCCCCTCAATCCCACCTGATTCTGTCCTCTCGCCTCTCAATCCCACCTGATTCTGTCGACGTCACAACCCCTCCCTCCTCCGTCGCTTCCAATTCTGTGGCCAGTAGGGAGAATCTGTTTACATTCACTGTCTTCTTGTTTGATTCTTTGGCTTTTTGGTAGTCTTTGCTTTAGTTTCCATCCACCAACCTGACAGTTCAGGGCCACAGTCCCACTAGCAAAGAGGGCTCCGTTCAACGCCTGAATGTGGACATCTTTGTGGACAGGTGCAGATAATCGCAATCGATCTGCCTTTCTGCATCTCTGCTTAAAACGCATCCAGATGCAGGTGCTGGTTTCACTCGGGAGTCTGTTCGAGTTTGTTTTCAGCCTGCTTGAGCTGGCGAGTTCGTTTTCAGCCTGCTTGAGTCTGTCCGTATGTCTGTTTGAGTCAGTCTGGTTCTGGGGTTTTCTTTTTTTTTTTTGGTTCTTTTTTTAACTCTTTTTTTTTCTTCTTTTTTTGGGGGGGGTTGGTCTGTTTCTGTTTTTGAGCCCCTGTCATTCTGTTTTCAGTCTGATCTGAGTCTGTAGGTCTGTTTGAGTCTGTCTAATTCTGTTCTGAGCCAGTTTCAAGTCCGTTTGAGTCCGTTTGAGTCCATTTGAGAGTCTCTTTGAGCCTGTTTTGAGTCTGTCTGAGGCTCTTTTGAGTCTGATTTAATCTACGGGCCCATTTGAGTCTGTCTGATTCTGTTTTTAACCTGACAGTGTTATGAGTGTGTGAGTCGGTGTCATTCTGTTTTCGGTCTGATCTGAGTCTATAGGTCTGTTTGAGTCTGTCTAATTCTGTTCTGAGCCAGTTTCAAGTCCGTTTTTGTCCGTTTTTGTCCGTTTTTGTCCGTTTGAGTCCGTTTGAGTCCGTTTGAGTCCATTTGAGAGTCTCTTTGAGCCTGTTTTGAGTCTGATTTAATCTACGGGCCCATTTGAGTCTGTCTGATTCTGTTTTTAACCTGTTATGAGTGTGTTTGAGTCTGTTTTCAAAGAAAGAAAGAAGAAAGAAAGGGCGGATTTTTGCCGGCACCGGATGCCCCGTGCGGTTGACCCCTGGGCGACTTGCCGGGGCTGCATGCACGACCAGGCGACCCACGTAGCCCTAGTATAATATAAGTAAATAGTTATATAAATACCACTACTAAGGGTTGGACCCCCCCTGGCTGGCGCCAAGCCTTTGGAAGATAATATTTTTACACTCCCCCTGGCTGGCGCCAAGCCTTTGGAAGATAATATTTTTACACTCCACGGTTGGCGGCAAAAGCAAACATTTTTGTTTCCACTCTGCCTTCCTCCGCTTTTTCAGCAACCAACGTATCCCAACCAATCAATCCCCATGTCTCCTCTCCGCACGGGACGGCTAGTACATTTCCCAACCTCTAGTGTCCCGCCTGGGGAGTATGCTCGCAAGAGTGAGACTCAAACGAATTGATTCATCTCTTTTTTTTCTTTTTTTTCCTTTTTTCCAGACAGTCAAACGGATTTTTCCGGCATATGGATACACCGGCCGGGTTAACTCGTCACCCGCGGAATAATGTATACTTACGCAAGGACCCCACAGGACCGTGGAAAGGAAAAACTTTGCCGCAAAGCTGTTTCCAGGACCCCACAGCCTGCCGCAAATGTCCTGGAAAAGTTGAAATTTCTTCCGCAAACCCTTTTCCAGGACCCCACAGACCGAAGATTACAGCTTGGAAAAACATCAATTTGTGTTTTCACATAGTCCGCGGCCTGGAAAAGTCTCACGGGAGGATTCCTCGCCGCAATTTTGTGCCGACTGTAGAGGGTAGGGGGGAGGGCATGTTGTTTCTGTAAAAGTCTCGGAAAAGGCAGCAGCCAATAGAGATGAAGAGCGCCACAAAAAAAAAAACAAAAAAAAAAAGGAAAAAAAGAATAAAACAGACGAGTGCCAACGGAAACAGGCAACCATTGGCTCAAGTGATTTCCAAAGGGTTTTCCAAGCGCATTTGGCCCTCTGCGATGGGGTCCCGGAAAAAGTACTGTCCGACTTTCCAAAATGACTTGCCCGCTTTTCGTGGGCAAACCACTTTTCCATCCGCAAAGCTGTGGGGTCCTTGCCTTAACCAGTTGTTTATATGAACGAACTGTGATAAAAAAAAAAACAAAAAAAAAACGAATTGATGGGGACCCGCACAAGCCGTGCAGCATGTGGTTTAAACCACCAGTCCTTCCTAAAGCGGTGCCCGTTAACAAGCCACGATTTTAGGAAACGTACGGGCCAGTATAGAAGCGCCCAAATTCATCCGACTAGAAACGTTTCTACTCTATTTTTTCCCGTGGTCAATAGCTGGGCCAAGTTCTGGTGGTTTAATTCGATGCAACTTGAATGCGAAAAAAAAAAAAAAAAAAAAAAAAAAAAAAAA
>BFEA01000514.1:928579-950569 GCA_003427395.1 Chara braunii | reverse complement strand
AAAACAGCAACCCAAAAATGCATTTTCAGGCAATTTTGGCATGAAACACGTCATCCAAATTTCAGGATTTTCAGGCCTCCCAACAACACAAATTCTAATAACCCAAATAATACCAAATTTGGTAGACAACAACCTTAAACCAAAACAAAAACAGGCAAAAAAATAAAAATTTGACCCCCAAACCCTAATTTCAGTTTTGGTCCCATTAGTCAGGAGCTGAAAATGGAGGTCCCCGTTAACCATTTGTGCCAACCTGACGATAAATCGCCCCAACCCCATAGGAGATTGGATTTTATTGCTGTACGGGGCTCTCTGTGGGAGCGGTGCATCCATGCAGATTATGGCATATCGGATATTTCAGATCATTATCCGGTTTTTACTGACGTGGTTCCCAGGGATACCGTCCGATCGACTAGGCCCCCCTTTAGATTGAATGTAAGTCTGTTAAAAGACAAGGGGATTCCTCTGTGGGTGTCCACCCAAATGAAGGGGTGGATGGATGCAAAGGACCTTTTTGATTCAGAGGATCAATGGGCGGAGGTGGGACTAAATATCGTCAGGGAAGCGCTGATTGTCTTCTCAAGAATGAAGGCAGCTACAAAGACTTGGACAGAACTGCAATTGAAGAAACAGATAGCGGAAGTGGAGGCCAACCTAGGCCAGGACCCCTTCGCAGACTTATAATGGACAGAGATACGTATGTCGACACTTGCTCAGTTGGAGGCACTTGAAATACAGCACCAAGTCCAATGGGCTGAGTGGTTAAAAATAAGAGGTATCCTTGGATATGATAGAATGTCCTGATTAACCTTTAGATCTATGATACTTACACAGGCCAAGCCTGTGATTAGAGAACTTACCCACCCTTTTGTGACTCAGAATCCGGTAGCAGTTGATACTGAGGATTTGTGCTCGTATGCCCTAGAGTACTTTAGGGACATCGTAACCTCACGAAGACCGTGGGACCAGCTTAACTCCGATTTGTCGGAACACTCTGAATTTTGGAACAGATCTCAGATTCGTATTTTACAGTCAACCAAGGACTTGCTGGATGCTCCGTTTTCAGAGAAGGAACTGCACCTTGCAGTGAAATGCATGGCTGAAGGCAAGTGCCCATGGATGGATGGATTGCCAGTGGAGCTGTTTCAAGAGACATGGGAGGCTTTTGGGCCTTTTCTGTGCCAAATCTATAATGGGGCCCTCATATCTGGTACCTTGCCTGCTGCCTTTGTGCAAGGGTTCATTGCGCTCCTGTATAAAAAAGGAGACAAGAAGCAAGTTAGAAACTATAGACCTATCTCAGTGTTGAACGTGACATACAAAATAATGGCCAAGGCATTGGCTTTTCGTCTAGCAGAATTTCTACCTAACATTGTGGGTTGGGAACAGGGGGCCTTCGTCAGGGGCCGATCGATTTTTGAGAATATCCTAACAACAGTACAGGCCCTTGAGGTTATAAGCAATGAAAAAAGGGATGTTGCCATACTTCTCCTAGATATGGAGAAAGCATACAACAAAGTGGGTTGGGTCTTTGTCTCAACAACACTTTATCGGATGGGTTTTGGGTCACGGTTCCTAAATGGAATGCATGCTATGTACGCAAAGGCTACATCAATGGTAATCCTTTAGCCCCTCTGCTATTTGTTCTACAGCTAGAGGTGCTATTGGACAACATACGACACAATGAGATTATTTCAAGGTTGAATCTCAATCAGTCGCTTCATTGGAAGGGGGGAGCGCTAGCAGACGACTTGACAGTGGCCTGCGAGAACTCCACCACTTCCCTGGTAAAACTGCGAAGAGTATTAGATGAGTATTGTGAGCTTTCTGAAGCCTCTATCAATTGGTCAAAATCCGTCTATTTTCTGCCACCTTTGTTTGAGCTGAAAGTGGACTGGGGGCTGAGAATCATACCCACTGACAACTCTGAGCGGTTTCTGGGGGTGCTGATCTCTTTGACAGATTGTTCCAAAAGTCAAGATCAACTGCTAGAAAAAAAAGTCTCAGCTAGGATCCATGAGTGGTTACGAAGCTACAAGCTTTCACTGTACGGGCGGGCTCTAGTTTTGTCCTCTGCAGCATTTTTCTTACTGTGGTTCTCACTGTCGATCTGTCTGCTGGGGACAGAATCATACAAGGAAATAAAAAGAGATGCAGCAAGATACGTATGGAAACCCAAAGCAACGGAGGACCAAGGTTTTGTGCACAAGGTAGCCTGGGAAGTGATAACCAGGCCACGATCAAAAGGGGGTATGGGAATCCTCGATCCTCAAGTACAGAACTGGGCCCTGCTGGCCAAATGGATAATTAAAGCTTGCTTCAAGAATCCAACAAAAATTTGGGTCCGCTTAGCTGAGTATATCCTGTGCAAAGAATGGGCCCTTCCTCAATCCCGGGAAATCTGGCATTGCTGTATGCTCCCTAGTTTTCAGAATCGCAGGGTGAAGTCCAGAGTGTGGAATGGGCATCTTATATGCATGGAAAAAGATTTGCCCTCAATTGGATACCCCTCCCTCCACAAAACTGGAAATAGCTAATCTCAGCTTGTTTGATATTCCCCTGGTATTGGACGAAAATGGATACCCGTTCTCTACATCGGATGGGCCCGGAAATTTTGGTCGGGCCAGGATTGAGAAGGGGGTCTCAAGAGTGAGACGAGAGCTCAGAGGATTGGATCTCGTATGATCAGCTGAGATCAAAAACAGCTCGCCTCCGGAATGTAGCAGGAAACAGAGAGAAGATCCTTAATACCTTTCCTAGTGAATGGGCAGTGATGTTGAAAGCGAATGTTGAGCATGCGCCAGGTACGTGGGTCGCCTCGGTTGACCAGACTGATCTCTATTGGGAGATCTTGGGGCCGCTACAGGACCAGGGTTGGAGAGTAGAGGAATGGCAATTGGCGGGCACGAAGCAGGGGCAGCTTCAGAGGGTACAAGAAAGAACGGTTCGTACGATGGTGGGGCTGCAGGAAGTGAGAGTCTGTCCAAAAAATAAGTCTTTCTGCTTATTAGGAAGAGGTGAGGACTATGTCGTTGATCCTCTCATATATGAATGGAAGTGGGAAGCGCAAGGGGGACAGAGGGAAGATCCCACCCCACTGTGTAGATATAAAGCAAAAATGGGGGTGAGACATATTCAACTAAAATCTGAGTTCTCCCCCAGATGTATGGCGGCAGACAGAATGTGCAGACTCAAGGGTTCTTTCTGTAACTAGCCGGATTGGCAGGTATTGTGGGAGGCTCTAAGCCACATTCCCTGCCAAAAACAGGCCAGCTTAATGTGGCTCCAGTCCATGCAGGCGATTCCGACAACACACTGGTTAGCAACGAAGGGCATGAATATAGTAACGACATGCGTCAGGTGTGACTGGGGTTGGGAGTCAAATGCTCACCTTTGGATGCATTGTCCCCTAGCGGACGAAATTCTGATGTGGTGGGGACAAATGTGGGAAGCCTGGTGTGGAGGAAATTTCCCTTGGACAGATGACTGACTGCTGTATGCTACTCTGCCTGCGGAGACTATGATATATAAAACGGGCTGGGGTTATGTTGCCCTGGTTTGCAGAGGGGTGGTCCTTTAGACCATCTGGCGTGCCAGAAATTCAAAAGTTTTTAGAGAAGAAACGATGTCATTACAACAGCAGCAGAATCAAATTCGCAGTGAGCTCTGTTAGATGGTAATAGCGGACTGGAAAGTATGCTCAGGCAGACAGGGGAAAAACCAACCCTGGTTCCTGCGCACTTGGGCTCAAAATACACAGAAGATAAGGGTTGATCAGTCCGGGGAATTGGTGTTGGCACGAGAATTTATGAAGTAACATGTGACATCACTCTATCAGATTGGTTTGGCGTTCTACTACGCTACTAAGGATAGACCTGGGAGCATATATGGGTTGTCTCTTATGTGTTTGCAGGTTTATGCCTTCTTTTTTAGTGCTTAACGTGTTAAGTTTGGAAAGTATGTTCGTTTAGGAAGGGGATGCTGGACCCGGTTTCCAGCAGTATTGGGTCCTTCCTTTGAAAGCTATCAGGGATTAAATAGTGTATCGTGAGAAGTGGTAGGCAAGGGACGCTGGACCCAGTTTTCAGCTGGTCATGTTCCATCTCCGGGTTGAATTGTGAGGTCCCTGGCCTCCTTCCTATTATTTGAAATAAAATGATACTCTTTTCAAAAAAAATAAAAATAATAAATAAATAAATGCTGTGCTTGTCAAACAAAAAAAAAAAGGAAAAAATGTCGTGCTGGTCACAGTATTGGGGGCCGTGGGGCTACCGCCGGTAGCGTTCGCCTGACTGACAAATCATGAAAATGGGGCATGCATGTTCACACAAAAGGCTGCAGGATCCATGGTCCTCAGGTGTTCACATTGTGGGATGTGCCCTGTTACATTCTATGGGCCCCAAACGTGCCAAATGAGAATGTATCGTGGAAAGAACTATGTCCTCCAAGGGGAGCTTTGTTTGATCCCAGGAATGGTAAATGTATGTTTTTTTTTTTTTTTTTTTTTTTTTTTTTTTAAGTTGCTCTGTGACGGACCTGCCGGGGCAGCAGTCCGTCAAGATCAAGACGAAGGGTTGAGAGGGAGGAGATGTAGATGGAGCTGGAAGGGACAGTGCAGCTGCGACGGGGGCTCAACACGCACGTACTCCAAAAGTGCAGAATGAAGAATGATCTGAAAAACAGGCAACAACTGGGGTATACCCCCAGCGGACTGACTGGACTGGACTGGACTGGACTGGTACCGACAGTGGTACCGGGCAGGACTGGACTGGACTAGAACAGTACACGGCCTGTGGGGTCAGGCCACGGCCTGGTCCCACAAGGCCAAACTGGCAAATAGCCGAATAGGCCCTGGCTGTAGGCCAGGGCAGATAGAGGCCCGCTGCACGATCCTCAGACCTGTAATGGATCACAAGAGCCATAACAAAAGCAGTGGAACTCTGCAATAAAGAAAGCTGAGAAATCTAGGAAGTGGAGCACGCTCCATGCGGAGTCCATGCAATGCAGCCTAAGCTACATAACGTCAACTGAAAAGCAAATGTCTAGTATGAACATCCTAACTATCAGCAGAAAATGAAATGTAGCATGATACAATCCTAAAGTCCTAGAGGCAATGACCTCAGTGCTGAAAGGGAAAAGAGCAATATGTCACAAGTAATGTCGTGTCGTTGAACCACTAAGAGTGGGATGGTCTCAGAGGAGGTGAATGCAGCCTAAGAATCGAAACTCCTAAGGGCAGTCACACACGGTGGGATAGGTCATCAGGCTCAAGGTGGGAAAGTGGTAGCGAAACAAAACCAATGACCCTAACAGATTGACCATCAAGGCGGGTAATGCTCGACAAAAAGGTGACACCATGCAGGGTCGACCATGAGAAGGGGAGCCTGGAATAGAGTGGAGATATGCCTAATTGAAGGCATGCAAGAGTCGACACTAGGGTGATGAAGGCAGTGGGTGAGGGAAACATGCACAGAACTCACCGACTGGGGGAGGAGGGAGCTAGATCTGGGAGCAGGGAAGCCAAGATAACGCTACGGTCCCAATGCCTATGCGATACCAAGGGAGAGTCCAACTCAAAGAGACCCAGCTAAGTGAGAACCTTTATGCGACAGATGAGAAGGAACGTACAAGGTAGGGTGGTGGCGTGAAGTAGTCACGTTCAAAGTAATTGAAGTCGATAAGATGGCTGAAGTCGAGAAGATGACTGAAGTCGTCGAGGTGGTCGATGACGTCGATGAAGTAGGAGTCGAGTCGATGTCGAAGCGGAACCGCAAAATGCAAACATCCTGAAGAACTTGATGATGGAGTACATGAAGGTGTGAGTTAATTGGAAGATAGTATGTGATCAGAGTGTCAGTCGTCAAGACGTCGAGGACGTCGACGAGTGCGTTGTGGACGCGCAGAGGCGTTCATCTGCTGCTGAAGAACGACCTCAGAGGGAGGGAGTTCGTCCTCGACAATCTCCTCATCCGGAGGAGAAGGGTCAGTTGGCTGAATAAGAGCAGATGTCTCAGCACGACGAGCACGATCATATACACGCACCAACATCCGAGGGTGCTGCAAGTGCTCGAGGGGCTCCCAAGTAGCCTCCTCATCAGGATAGTCCTTCCAACGCACAAGGTACTCGATGCGTGGAGGGGTGTCGTCAGTAACTCGGCGAGATACGATGTCAGAAACGACGAATTCCTCATGATCGTCCACCATGATAGGTGGAGGGCGCTCATAAGGACGTCCGGTGAAGCGTTCGGATGGTCTGCGATAAGGACGCAGCAAGGAGACGTGGTAAACATCGTGTACGTGAGTCTGTCGAAGGTAATCAGGTAGCTTTACACGGAAGCTGACCGGACTAGCGGCAGTATCAGAACCGACGGCCTAAAGGATGCAGCATGGACTGAAAAAACGACGCCTGAACTTGCGAAGCGTATTCGCTTTGAGCTGCAAGTGGTGTGCGTTGATGAGCACATCGTCACCGACTTTCAATGGGTGATCCATTTATGATCGGTTTGCTCGTGCGACCATGTGAGTCTGAGAGTCGGCTAGACTCTCCTGTGCGCGCTTCATAATCGCGGTCATGTGGGTAATTCAGTCGTCAAGTGCAGGACAACGAGTGTCTGGGCGCAACCGCGACAGTCGTATGAAATCCGCGGGTACGAGAGGGTGGTAGTCGAGGTCGCAATGGAATGGCGACATCCGCGCGAAACAGCGTGGTTGTACGCAATCTCCGCGTGGGCTAAGTGTAAGTCCCACTGCTGGTCATCCCTAACAAACTTTCGGAGGATATTATCGAGAGTTTTATTGGTGACCTCCGTCTGACCATCCGTCTGAGGGTGGTAAAACGATGAAAAGCGAAGCTGGGATCAGTACACCTCGTGTAGGCGTAGTCAGAATGTGCTGGTAAAGCGCGGGTCACGGTCAGAGATGATGCTCTGAGGTAAGTCGTGATCTCTCATGACTCGGTCGAAGATGATGTCGGCGACCTCGCGAGCACTAATGCGATAGCGGCACGGGACAAAACGTGCACACTTTGTGAAGTGATCGACGACGACAAAGATATTATAATGACCACACTCAGTGGGTGGGCGGAGGGTGCCAATGAAATCCATCGAGATGAACTGCCAACGACCCTCGGGTATGGGTAAGGGCTGAAGTAACCCATACGGAAGGTGGTTCGCACTCTTCACCTCGTGGCAGGTTAGACACTCCTAGATATAGACTTTGACGAAGTCCTTGGACTTCGGCCAGAAGTATAAGCGGCAAACACGAGTCAACGTCTTGTGAAAGCACATATGACCGGCAACTGCCTGGTCGTGGAACTCTGCTACAACCTGGACGTGGAGCTGTCCGATGGAGGGAACGCAGATACGTGGTTCTCGCTGACCAGATTTGCCATGCCAGTAGACGAGACCTTTCTCACTGAGGGAGTATGAGGGAATAGTTTTGTCACTCCGCAGTCTCGTGTGGATTACTCGATAATCTGGGTAGTGACGTTACTGACTGCGATATAGATTGATCACTGATTGATCAACGGTGGTGATGGAGATGGCAGAAAGATCGATGGGTTCCTGATTATGATCAGGATAGCGGGACAGGGCATCGGTGACGCGGTTCGTTTCACCCTTGATGGGCCGAGTAGTGAAACTGAACTCGGATGAGTTACGCCACCAACGTGTCTGTCGAGGGGAAAGTTTGGGGTTCGTGAGAAAAGCCTGGACAACTGAGTTGTCCGTGCGCACCGTGAAGGGCAGATAATGACGCCAATGCCGGATAACATAAACTACCGCGAGAACCTCACGTTCATCGGCAGTGTAGTTTATCTCGGCAGTCAGTAGCTGGCGGGAGTAGAAAGCGATCGGACAATCCCCAGCACGAGCCTCGAAAGTCCCATCCTCCGCGATGGTTGGGGAGCAAGTAACGGGAGGACTGTCAGTGGAGGGAAGTGGTGGGAGGATAGGCGTCAGTCGAGAAGCAATGTTAACAGGAGGGGAAGAGAAAAAAGAAACATGAGGATAAGGTGAATCCGGAGGAGAAGGAAATGCCTAAGAGAGTACAACTCCTACTACAAAATATGGCGCATCGGTGGTGACGATGAAGGGACGATCAAAATCGAGAAGGCGAAGAACCGGCGCATAAGTCACCGTCTTCTTGAAGGCGCGAAAAACGTCCTCGCACAGGGATGTTCAAAACCACGGCGGGTTCTTTCGGAGGAGGGTGAAGGTAAGGACGTAGGAATACCTAGCATATTCCTGGATAAAATTACTACAGTAACTAGTGAGGCCTAGGAAACTGCAAAGCTACTTGACAGATGTGGGGACAGGTCACTCTGCAATAGCAGTGATCTTCACGTCGTCCATTTGGAGACCCTGGTCATACACATGGTGTCCTAGGAAGTCCACTTTGCGTTGGGCAAAGCGACACTTACTAAGCTTGGCATAAAAGTCATGCATGCATAAGCGTTGTAGGACACCACGGAGATGTCTGATATGGTCTTCTAAGGTACGATTGTAGACCAAGATGTCGTACAGGTATACGAGAACGTATTCTTCAAGGATCTCCCTGAAGATGTTGTTCATCGTCGCCTGGAAGGTGGTGGGTGCATTGGTGAGGTCGAATGGCATCACTGTGAACTCGTAGTGGCAGAAGCGCGACCGAAAGACGGTCTTCGGTTGATCCTCTGTGGCTACACGAATATGGTGGTAACCACTACGAAGATCAATCTTTGTGAAGAAGCGGTTGCCTGCCAGACAGTCAACTTGGAACAACTCATATGTGCGAGGCATGGAATAATTGTTCTTAATCGTGTAACAGTTAAGGCCGCGGTAGTCAATGCAGAGGCGGAGAGTTCTGTCTGCTCTACGAGCAAAGAGGACAGGTGCACCCCAAAGGGAGTTACTGGGTTTAATGAAACCTAGTTGAAGGAGCTCCTCAAGTTGACGCTTGAGTTGCGCCGCCTCTGGAATCAAGAGTCGGTAGGGTGCCTGATGGTGGACATGATAGTTAGGCACGACCTGGATAGAATTCTCAACACAGCGCATGAGAGAGATCTCGCTGTATGAGAAATACGGGGGGAAAACGTCCGGTACTCTCGAATCAAATCGTGAACGACGGGCTCTAAGTCAGTTGTGAACCACATGAGTTCCTCAACGTCTGCGTCGGCACGAGATGTATGGGTGGACTCGGCAGTTAACGGCGAAGGGACTTGGGATGTCCAGAGGGTATCCGCAGACTGACTGGTGGATGTGGAGATGGGAGCCGTGAAGATGGAGGAAGGATCAGGGGGATTGGGCTCCAGTGAGATGAGCTCAACCTCGAGACAGAGTGGATCGTAGCGAAGAAGATCCATGACGTTCACTAAGTAGAACATGACGTCCTCCTGTCGTATGAAGTGAACACAGTGACGAGGAGAAGTAAAGGCCATGTCTGGGTAAGACCCAGAGTGACGAGGGTCGTGGGAAGGTAGGTTAGGAGGGGTGTCGCCTGTGGTTCCAATAAAGGAGCCTCGATGGGTTTGACCACACTTCGTTTTGAGAACGAGTGTCTCAGTCGCCCATTCGACCTCTTTGCCATAGAACCGGCGAGACCAGGGAGTGTCAAGGATAAAGTCGTACCCAGTCCCCAACACTTCGAAGTATGCGAAGGAATGGTAGCGCCGAGGCGCCAGAGTACTATCCGATGGTTAGAGGGTGAGGGAGAAGTGGAGGTCGGGAACCGTCTGATCGAAGAAGCGTTGCGTCTTGTTATCTCCGAGGGTAACGGAGATAGGAGAGCGAGACCCGCAGCTAGCTAGGCGAGCTTCCTCAACCACGCGAGGGTGAACGAACTCTCCTTGCGAGCAGGAGTCCCATAAACCGCGATACACCCTGAGCGCGTAGATATCCCCAAGCGAATAAGGATGATGGGGAGGGTGCGATCAGGGTCAGAGAGTAGAGCAAGAAGACGACGCAGAACGTTTACATGTCTTGTGACTCGCTCCTGGCGAGCCAGAAGGATGCCCAAATCCAGGAGAGATGACACAACGTCATCGCGAGTCGCCAGTTGGGCACTACGACGAGTTGTGTGAATGGCGTGACGCGTCGGAAGTCTCGGAGGGGAAGGACTAGATGCGGCGGTCTGCTGTGGGGCAGATAGAACCTCGACAGAGGGTGGGGCAGCCGGAACTGCGTTTGTCGTGTCCTGAGGATCCTCTGGTAGGTAGGCAAAGAGGCAAATCACGACTTGGTGGTTGGGAAGCCGGCTACGTGCGAGGCCTCAGCGGTACACTGCACCATGGCTAGCTGGGTGGGGCTGGTCGGGCCGGGCCGGGGGGGGACTGAAATCGACGATGACGAGAAATGCCAGCGTAGTGCCGATCGAGGGCGACATGGCATTGACACCGTGAGGAGGTGTGTCCATCCTGGTGACAACGACGACAACCGCGACGGGCCTCGAGGGCGGCGCACTTCTCATGAGATAGAGCTCCGCGAGGAGGAACAAAACCGTGCGGGAGGTCTATTTGAGGAACCGTGGTCGTGCGGGCGCCAGCCTGTGCAACCCGACTGCACGCGCGACCCATGGCGGACATGGCCATCTACAGGGGCCGACCACTGGGACAGTGTCGCCATCCAAGTGATACTGGATAACGTTTCGGAGCTCGATGTCCTCGGGGGCGTCCCCAAGGGTAGGGTCAAGCTCGGCCGAGGAGTCCTCGTCGTACTCTAAAGAACTATAGTGTCGAGAGAATGGCGCTCCAGGTCGAGCGGGTCGGTGAAAGCGGTCGGCAAAGGAGGATCGACCGCGTGTGGTGCAGCGTGACTGGGTGGCGGCGCCGGTGGATTGCGAAGAAGACGGGGCATCGGAGAAGCAACTCCGCATCTTTTGTTACTGTCGAGCAGCCCCGTAGGCCTGGTCTGAGGAGGCGAAGCTCTGTCGTCAGAGCTCGATGTGGTAGTCAATCGAAAGACTGACTATGAACCTGTTGGTCAAAAGGACCTCAGGTAGAAGTGCCTCATCGCAAATGAGGCGAGCGTCCTGAAACACTCTGATGTGACTCTCAAGATTGGCTGGTGCGGAGGACCCGCGCCATTGCGTCTGGGTGACCCGATCTAAGGCGTCAGTCGCATCATGGAGAGTGTCGTAGTGGTCATGGAGGAACACGGTGAAATCTGCGAGAGTGGGAGCCTCACCTGAGCGAGTACGATGGGTATACTAGTTCTCCCATGCAGAGAACGCGCTGCCTCGCAATTTAGTTGCCAGCGTGAAGCACCACAACACCTGACTAGTGTTAGTCAGTGTCAGCGCACGTGTGGCAGCCTGCAACCAGTACGACATAGGCATTGTACCATCAAACTCAGGTATGTCCGACAGACGCACAAGGGTGGGACCGCTGTGCTGGCGGCGAGGGGAGAGGGGTTGATGGGCCTGCACTGTGGCGGCAAATATCGAGGCAGGTGCAGAGGTAGAAGTGGTGGCAGGCTGAGAGCCGGGGCTGCTCGTGGAAGGTTCAACAAGCGTGGAGGCAATGACCGCAGCCAACTGTGACGGAGTAGCGAGGTAGGAGGGTAGAGGGGGGGGAGCCGGTCGAGGGAAACGAGTTGGCAAGACAGAGGTGGGAGGGGCGATATAGGAAGAAGAAGGGTGAGCAACCCATGAAGGGTGAGGCTGTCTCAAAGAAAGAATCTTCGCCAAAAGTTGCGCCACGGTGGCTAGGGCAGCAACCCGCTGGGTGTGCGGGGTCGGAGGTGGAGGAGGCGGAGAGAGTACCCTAGCGGGAGGAGGAAAAACTCTGGGCCGTAGTGCCGCGACCAGTGCAAGAAGCTGGGAAGCAGCACCGGGGTGGGTAGGTGAAATTGCCTAGCTTGATACCGGTATCTAGGCGACAACATATGCGGCAGTGGCCGAAGGGGCAGGGGCGGCGGGAGCGACGGGGGCCAATGTGCCGTTGTCGGGCGGCTCAAGCCTTACGCCGCCCTTTACTTCCTTGATAATAACTCTGACGAGAGCTGGATTCGAGTGTTTTTTCTTACGGGAGTATAATCGACTTCAAGAAATTTTGACATCGGACCCGCGTCGTAGGCATCAAGGCTTGGGCGTCCGGAAGGAGTGGGGCGTTGAATTCCGGGTGGGCATTCTCTTGTGGGAACTACTGAGGCTAACGACTGGCATATCATAAAAGCAAATTGACTATAGAAGAAACGTCGGAGGCTCCGAAAAAGGTCGGGCGTGAGGACGCTGGATCTACGCTCACAGGATGGGCGACGACAGAATCAAGAAGTGAGATTGAGACCTTGAGACAAGCCCTCCGATGAAGTAAGCTGCGGTGGCACCAAAATTCACCGCGCGGCCAAAATGGAGGGAAACTGCTAAGCAGCCGTGCTTGGGACCTTGGCTTTCGGTCCTAATCTCGAGCCTGAAGCGGAGAAAGGGGGCCCTCAGACTAATAAGTCCGCTATTTCGGTGGGCCAGGCCCTACGAAAATTTGTGGTCCTCGGTACCGCTCATGTGGGGACCGCTAAAGCCTAGGCAGGCTCGGGCCTAGGTTCGGGATAAGACCCGGTACCGGGGCATTGCAAAAGGCCCGGTACCCGACAAAAAGGCCTCCTTTGTAGGAAACAATTTGAGGGCCCAAACAGGCCCGGGTACAGGCCCGGGGGAGCCATGGTACTGGGGCGCTGCAACCTTGTCGGCGGCCCGGAGTACACGAAGACCGAGAAGAGGGCCACAAAGTATTTAAGCGCAGCCGGGCTCAAGAGCATGACACTTCCTAGATGCGTACATGCGGGCGCACAAACGGAGTTCGGGAAGAGACCTGGGGGAGGGCACACTCCGGCGCACCTGTGGAGGGACTTGGGAGATACGTACCTACAAACGCACGACTGGAGTGGGAGAACTGCCGACTCTCGCACGCACAAGCGCATGAGTGGAGCCGGGGAGGAGACTTGGAGACTTGCGCGCATGCTGGCACACAAACGGAGTTCGGAAAGAGACCTGGGGGAGGGAACTCTCCAGCGCACTTGTGGAGGAGCTGCTCGGGAGAGGGACGCACGAGGAAAGAAAGGGGTAAGAGAAAGGACGAATGAGTACTGAGAGGGCTGGAAATATGCAGGTGCGCGCCATAGACAGGCACTCGGTTGGGATACCTGGGTGCAAGGGCGCACAACAGCGCTCCATGTAGCACATTGTTGAGCGCGTGCAGGCCGGAATAGGGGTCGCGCATCAATGTGCGTCCGCGCCTACTCCCGCGCAGCTGGAACGCACACACGTATACCATCGTGCAACCTCGCACGATCGGGATTTGGGCTGCGTGGTCGCACGCGCACACGTGCATGTGCAGACATCCGGGTGCAGCGGGACGTAGTCGGGAACAGCGCACTGTGCGACACAAGGTCGGGATCCGGCGGACGCGCCAGCTCGTCGCCACGCACCGATCGGGATCGCGGCGCTTAGTTGCTCGCATCAGCGCGCAGTCGTGCAGGTACGTGTCCACGCACAAAATCCGGGTAGGACGCACGCAGTCTTGTGCACGCGTGAGGTCGGGATCAGGCGGACACACACATATAAGTGCTGGCGCACAGCCTGTGCAGATTGGGATTGTGCCAATGACAATCGTGCACAGGTGGGATCAAGCATGCTCGGTCACTCGTACCAGCGTGTAGCCGCGCACGCATCGGCAACAAGCAAGCACATACACGCGCATCAGTGTACGGTCCGCACAGCCAGGATAAGAATGCTCGTTCTCGCGCACACGCACACTCATCCGCATGCAGAACCAACGTGCTTGAATGTGCTATCACACCCATGGGCACAAGGGCGCAGACTCACACTCAAACAGGCCGATGGGCACAAACGCGCAGTCACACGGGCGCACGTAGGCGCGGCGCGATCATGTGTTCGGGGGGGTCAGAGTGCACAACTGTACAAGGTCGAGATAACGAGGACCTTAACGAGGACTCGGACCTCAATGAGGACTTTCATTGACTGGAACAATGAGACCTGGGCGAGGATCGGTTGAGACAGGGAAACTGGAGTCGGGGCCTCGGGGTCGGGCATCGATCGAGACTTTTGTGGTCGGACCGAGATTTCGGGACCAGCGGCAGGCAGATCGAGGTTGTGGGACTACAGGGGCTTAGGCCGGGACGTTTCGACCAAGGCGGGGTAATTTGGATTAAGTCGGGACTTTGGGAATGCATCAGGGCCGCGGGTCCGAGCACAGGCAGCCATGGCACTTTGGAACACCCAGGGGCCTGACAATTGGACCGAGACTTTCTAGACCCAGCGGCAGGCAGTCGAGATACTGGGGACATGAGGACTCAAGCAGGGACTTTATATTTTGCACGACTATCAGACGTGACCGCCAGACAGGGGCCTATTTCGGCTGAACCGAAACTCTAGGCCTATCCTTGGGTGACTGTCGGGTGCGACTACCAAGCGCGAGCCTACTCAGGATAGGACAAGGGTAGGTCCTACTTCGGTCCGGTTGGACTAAGGAGGGACCAATTTCCCACGCGAGACCTGACACGACCGACCAGATCGAGACATCAGAGGGATGGTGAAAGTTGAACTCGAACTTTGGCCTCAATGGGTCCGGGACGCTACATCTGACACGGAGAGTTCCAACACGGTTCGTTGGGATCGACGTGCTCGCTACCGATGACATCCGATCGGGCGTAGGATTCGCTTTATATTATTAGTGAGGTCGGTCGAGACTCAGACTGATTTCCCTGTCGAAGACATAGGACTTGCTTCTGGGCTCGGGGAAAGTGCAGCAAACCCCATCATTTTGGATTAAATGAAAATATATGTTTAATTCCTTCCAAACGGTGACCTTTGAGCATCTGGTTTGTTGGTCTCTAGGCCTATGTCAGTCCTTGTTGTGTGCTTTTGGTCTAACCATTTTTCTTGCAGGTTACAGGAGCCCCGATCATCCCTTCCGTAGGTGACAAACGCGGGGTGACACATAGGGTTCGATCTGCGTGTCGGCAGATCACTTCTATCGGTCGACAGTGGCGCCATTGCCGGGGAAGGCTGCCTCTCGGGAATGTGGTCCGCCTGTAACCGCAGAGGCTTGGGAGGAGTAGAAGACAAGGTTTAATCTGGACCGGTTTTCACCCTGGATATTTTTTTGGTGTGTGTAGGAGCCGAGTGAGCGTGAGTGAGCGGACGACGGACGACCGACCTGTGATCGACGTTCGTTGGTGAGACGTGGATTTTTGCATTCTCTTGATTTCATTGATTCTTGCATTTTCATGATTTCTTGCCTTCTCTTCCTGCATGTTTTTTTGTGTGATTGAGCGAGATTGTTTTGATCTTTCCCTACCCTTTGGTCAGTACACCGTTATCCGACTCTAAGAGAGAAAATTGTGAGCAGGAGACAAACAGGAGGGATTGAAGGGGAGGGGAGAAGCGCCCCGGAGCTGCAAGGAGCAGGGTGAGACTAGATAGGCTACACGATCATGATGTACAACTGGGGGGTTTGAACCACAACACGAGTCGGTGAGAGACCATGTCTGAGGTGGGCCGAGTAGAGGCATGGATAGGAGAGTTAGGATGCACGAGTGAGACACCGCCCCTTTGTTCGCGTGTGACTTCGGTCCACCCTAGGGCACATGAGTTGGCCAACTCGTCTCCAAATCGCGGCGGAGGTGGTAGGCCAGCGATGATGGTACGCTGATCAGTCCTCCTTCTCGACATGAGGGTAGGGAGAGATACAGCAGAGGGCGGTTCTTTTCTAGGCCTGTTGACGTCCCGAGGGGATATAGGAGCGATCAGTGAGGGCCTATCGTGGGGGTCTGTGAGCTCATCGGTCCGAGAGTGGGCGAAGGGAAAGAAGCGTTGAGATACCTATTCGCGGTTGATTAGGAATGATATTTATTGAATCAGACACCCAAATCCATCTTAGACGCGAGGAAGGCCCGTTTGATGTCGTGAGTCTGCCATTGGAAGGGAGAAGCAAGTATAGACCCACCAAAGAGCAAGGGCTGACAGTAAGAGAAGGAATTTTCCTATAGGTGAGGATCGAGTGCCAACCCAGACACTGCATGAGAAGGGATGGAGAGAGTGAGCCACTTATTGCAAAGGTAGACATGATAATATATTTATCATCCGATGAGTGATTTCTAGTGATAGACATTGCGAGGCATTGTCGAACACTCTTCTGTCTGATATCTGTCAGCCATAGGTACGGTTATCGGTTGTTTGGGGAATTTTCGGCAGAGTCAGATACTATAGCTCGGTACTCGGTTCGATACGCGTACGATTGGGAGCTCCTCAGATTAACTTTTGCCAGGCCTACAACAGTACCTAGGTTTCTGACCGAGTTAATCTTTGGGAGAGTAGATAGTCATCAAAGGTTGGTGAGAGCATTTAGGAAGGCCACCCAGTTTAGGGCCTCGATAGTTGAGCTAGCGTGGTTGGCCACGTATTGCTTGGATAGGGCGGTACCCGATTGAAGGGAATTGAGGCAGATCTTTTCCAAATTAGGGACGAACTCCGTCGGGGGGCAATCACATGTGAAACAGACAGGGCTAGGATTTTGAAGCCTGAAGAGGACTAGATGTCTCAGTACAGGGAGGAGTACCCAGTTGAACTCTGCCAAGGGAGTCTGATTTTATTGACGAGGATTAGGTAGAATTCACCCTGCCAGGAAGGGCGGTCAGACGAGTTGACCAAGGGAGAGTGGATAAGGTTTGGAGGTCAGTCTTGATAGGGTATGGAGCCTGGTTGTTAATTGCGACCTCGGTAGAATTTGATCGTGACAGGAGAGGAAGAAAAATAGCGGGGTCGGCTACGCTAGTCGTCAAGGGTCTCCTATACTATCGTACTTCTGTGTTGGAAGATATTGTCCTTAGAGGGGTGGAGCAGGGTTGGAAGGATCCGAGGCTAGGGGTCGTGCCAAGCCTAGATGTCCACACTTGGCCTAACGAGGAGAAGACATTGGGAATACTTCAGAGCGAGGTAGGAAGATTCCGGGAGGAGGAGCTTCGCTGGAGTGAGGGATTAAGGTTGATAATCATCTCATTAAGATTAGTTGAGCACAAGTTTTTGCCATATTCGGAGAAGGCATTACGACTTCCGGTCCCCATCTTTGTGTTGGAGGATTTCCTTGGATGATTAGATCATTTGATTCAAATTCACTGGTCGTTCCTCCAACATGAGTGTTTCTTGTGGAATAGCGATGCACATCACGTTTATTACGCATTGTGGGAGATTGGACCCAAGTTTGGGGATTCGACTTTGGAATTGGTGGAGGTAAGTCACTCGGCATCGCCCAGAGGACCAGGGGATCACCAAGGGAGGACCAACTTAGCGAGTTTTGGACCTTCCTTGAGAAAATTATTAGGGAACCGTCCGATTACGTGGCCGGCTTGACCGAATTATATAAAACTTGGGACTCTGACCCCCTTGATAGCCAGCAAGCTCTCCTAGGTTTCTTTGAGCTAAGCTCCTACTATCGTAAGATAGGGGTCCGCGAAGACGAAGAGGAAGTCGACGGGGAGGAAGATTGAAAACAAGTTGAGTACAAAAAAGCTAGAAACAAACCTGGAGAGTGGGATCATTTAGGGACTCAGATGAGATCGAGTGGGATGCCAGGAGTGGTGGCTAGAGCAAGATGGACCCTAGGACTATAAATGACTGAGCTTTTGACGAATATACTCTCTTGGGAAGGAGCGGTAAACTGGGGGTTGCCATCGTCCAGTGATCCAACCATTGAAGCCTTATTGGAAGACCGAACTCCCTTGACTTTGGGTGAGCCTTTTCCGTACGTGATTGAGTACTACACTGTAATAGTGAATATTAAATTAAAGGAAAAGGTTTACGTATTGGTGACTAAGTTCGTGGAAGCTAACGAGTATGATATTAGGGGTTTACAATCGGAAGGGGAGAAGACTGACGGACGCATTGTGGGGGTGCCGGAATTGGGCAGAGACGATAGCATACGCCTATAAGAGAAATTTGGAAAAGGAAGGAAAGAGGGTTACCCTGGGAATAAAGACAAGGGAATACAACGTTGCCCCTAGCCCGCCTATTCCCGATAGTTACCTTGATGAGGACAACTGGGAGCCTATGATAAATATGGTACTCATAGCACGATGTTGCGGAAGGTGAGTGACGAGTAAAGGAAGATGAATTTCGAGTGAAGAGTTGGAAGCGAGGAGGGAGAGGTTCTACCAAGTAGGATCAGAATCCTGACTTGGAACGTTCGTGGATTTGGTGATACTACTAAAAACTTCAAAAAGACAAGCTTCAAAAATTGGTTGTATAAGCAGAACGTACAAATAACATGCATACAAGAAACCAAACTAGATCCGAAAAAAATTGCAGCTATCCGAACTTGGTGGGATGGACCCCAATATTGGTCCCCGTCAAATGGAACCAAAGGAGGGGTGACCATCCTCGTTAATAAGGACCTGGATATTGACATACTAAACCATTATAGCGATGAAGGAGGTCGTTGGTTGTGGCTCAAGTTTGTCATTGGAGAGGAAGACTTGACAGTGATGACTGTATATGCCCCAGTCAGCTATACTGATCGTAAGAAGTTCCTAGCGGAACTTCCTGCTTGCTTTCCTGACACAAAAAATCTAATTGTTACAGGCGATTGAAACACACTGCTTAATCCTGGCTTGGACACACTGGTTTCGACACCCCTGCGTTCTGATTCAGCTATTTTAGCTTCTCTGTGCGAAGCACAGAATCTGTGAGACCCATACTAAATATTTAATCCCTATGACCTGGGCTTTACATGGATTGATCTTCCTCCAACGCCGCACTCACCTGCACCGAGGAAACACTTGGATTTTTTTGGCAGTGTGTGGTGTGATGTCCTTCCTTGGTCGGGCATCGCCAGGCATCTGTCAACAATTTGCCACTGAAGGGCTCTTTGATTTGTTGGTTTGATCCGCGCGTAGGTGGACCATTTGAGGTCCCGAAGGTCTTGTGAAGCTAGGGGGGAGTCTCTCTCACATCTTCTGATAATATTTTGTGTGATCGGGACATATTTGCGTCCCATCTTGTAGCCATTTTTCACCGTGTACTGCCAGAAGGGCATGAAGTGTGAGTCGCAGCCTATCCATTTCCATTCTATTGGGTTGAACGGTAACGCCAAATAATAGATAGATATAGTGACTTATCCGAAGCATCTATTAATTGGGACAAGTCGGTGTATTTCCTTCCCCCTCCCAGAGTGCTTAGTGTGGATTGGGGGCTGAAACAAATCCCTGCTAACTCTTCGGATCGCTTTCTAGGGATCCAAGTTTCGCTGTCGGATTGCTCAAATGTGCAGGACTCTATCTTAGCAGATAAGGTGGCGGGAAGACTTGCCAAATGAGCACAGAATTTCAAGCTTTCGCTATTCCACAGGGCGTTGGTACTATCATCGGCGACTTTTTCCCTCTTATGGTTCCCTTTGTCAGTTCATTTGCTAGGAGCGACAATATATTCCAAGATAAAAAGAGTAGCCACCCGCTATTTATGGAAACCAGCAACAAGCCCGCAATAGGGCTTCATTTGGAAAGTTGCATGGGAAACCATCTCCCTGTCAAGAGCTCAAGGAGGACTGGGGATTTTAGATCCAGCTCATGAAAATTTGGCTTTGCTAGGTAAATGGGTTACTAGTGCTGTGTTTGGAAATCGGTCTAGAATATGGGTTAGGATTGCGGAATATTTGCTAGCAAGGGAGTGGACTCTAAGTAGACCAACAGATGTTTGGGCCTGTATGCTCATCCCCTCCTATGCTGCAAAAAGACCAGAGTCCAGAATCTGGAGGAATATTTTGTACTCCTGACACATGTTGTTTCCACAGCCACTTAGGCCACCCCAGACTAAAATAAAGGTTCTTAATCAAATACTGTTTGAAAACCTTTATATTAGCATAGCGACAGGATCTTGCCTTAAAGCAGATGGGAGTGTGGGCTCATTTGGAAAAGTTTGGATTGAGAAAGGTGTAGTCCAGATTAAAGACATTTGGTCCCCCCTATCTGAGTCATGGCTTACTGTGGAACAGATAAAACAGAAACTGCCAAGGTTACGAAAGGCAATTATGAAAAACTTTTAAATGTTATCCCGCAATATTGGGGCTCTCTCCTTCCCAGCTCCGCCGAGCATGGTCAAGGGGCTTGGGTTAGGGATGTTAACTGTGCGGAGGAAGTACTGAGAATTGTGGGCCCGGAGCTACCACAAGGAATGAACATCCAAGTTTGTACACGCAAGAGAAGCATGGTTTCTGTTCGGCTTCCACATCCCCTCACGCGAGGGGAGGACCGAATCATTGACTCCTCGGTTGGATTAAAAAAAAAAAAAAAAAAAAAAAAAGTAGAGTATGGAGTTCAGGTTCTGAAACTAAAGAGACAGCCCAACTTAAGGTAGAGGATGCAGAAACGTTGCAGATAGAATGGCTACTGTACGGGTGGGCCCAAAATGCTGGACTTCAAAATCCGGTCCCGATAGCCCTGTATTCGACCATAATAGGAGCTCAACTGCTACGGGCCACTGTGAAGAAACAACCAGTGTGGACGACAGTGGCGAGACTATCGAAAGAACCAGGCTTTTCCTTGGGTAACCTGGACTTGTTTAGTCACTGGCAAGCTTTGAGACAGATGGTTTCACAGAAACAGGGGAGCCTAATCAGGTTGCAGCTTTTGTTAGTGATTCCTTCAGCCACATGGCTGGCGGCAAAAAGGATGGACATTTCAAAACAATGTAGGCCGCTGCAACTGGGGATGGGAGACCACGTCACATATTTGGCTGTACTGTCCTTTCTCGACATAGGTTTGGGAATGGTGGAAAGCAAGATGGAAAAATGTGGCAGGGGATAACTTCCTGTCGACTCAGGAATGGCTGCTCTATGGGTTGCCTTATGGCCAAAGTGACTTTTCTACAGGATGGCCTGACATGGCCCTGGCCTGCAAGGGAGCTTGCATGAAAATTATATGGAGAGCTCACAATAGAGCTACGTTTAAACAGGAGGATTTCCCCTTCCATGTTCAGATCAATGCTATTAAGGCCCTGATCAGATGATGTATCTTTGTGGATTGGCAAGCAGTCACGAAAGAACCGGTTTTGGTTCCACTGGACATGGGCTAAGGACAACTGTTTTTCTTCGTTCACTGTTCAGGGGAAGTTAATATTCGCAGAATGGTTGTACAAGGAAAAGAGCGGATAGAAGAAATGGACTTGTCATGACAGCGTCTGAAGTATAAGTTGTATATAGGCCGATCCTAAGCCATTGGGAAATTGGCTTGGCAACAAATGAAGTCCAGGCCGTGGTTAGGCCGCTCCAATGATACTGGGGAATGGTTGGGTTGGGGGTATAGCTTACTTTGAAGATAGAATAGATAAACTAGCCTGTTGGTATATGTTCTCACCTAGGCTTTATTTAAAGCAACGATTGAATTTGGGTGCGAGTTCTCTGCATAGGGACGCTGGACGCTGATCTCCAGAAAATACACTCAAATCATTGTACAGGGACGCTGGACCCGTTTTCCAACAGGTGCAGCTCCCCACTAATAGATGGAGCCTTCAGTGATGGGACCTACTTATCGGGGATGCATAATCACCTCGGTAAGTAGGTTTCCTGAATAAGAAGTTAAAAAAAAAAAAAAAAAAAAAAAGCATAAGGCCTTTTGGTCGTGATTTAACTATTTAGGGACTTTCGAGGTGGAGAGCTGTAAGTAGTTAGCAATTAGCTTGTAGGATGTAGAATTAGTTAGTCAGCTCAAGTTGGAAGATCCAATTGTTTGCTATAAACAACTGGACTGTGATAAAAAAAGAAGTATGCTCAATGACCCTAGGGAGATATCCTGGGCGCCCGGGTCCCGATGTCACGCCCGGATTGGCGACCGGGTGACCGGCCGGGCATGACCCTTGGGCATTGCCCCGGGCAGCATCAGCGCAAAAAAAAAAAAAAAAAAAAAAAAAATCAAATCCAAAAAAATCTGAAAAAAAAATGTTGTGTAGAATTGCAATACAAACAACTTTTGGCTGAGGGTCACATCAGAATTCCTCACAGAACTAAAGATA
>BFEA01000514.1:786789-802508 GCA_003427395.1 Chara braunii | reverse complement strand
AAAAGTCTCTAAACTCGAACAACGCAATAATCAAAAAAAAAAAAAAAAAAAAAAAGTCTCTCCAAAAAATCTGAAAAAAAAATATGTTATGTAAAATAATAATACAAACAACTTTTGCCTTGGAGGTATACTCAAATTCGTAACCAAACTCGAGTGAAAAATCAAAAACAATTTGTTTTTTTTTTTTGTTTTTTTTTTTTTGAATATGTTCGGCCGAACACGTTCGGGTGGCGTTCGGCCAAACACCCGTGTTCGGTGTGCTACACAGGGCACAATCAACCAGGTCGAACAAAAGAAAAAAAGAAAAAAAAAGTAAAGCCCAAGTAAAGCCTGTGAAGGACAATTTTTTGATTAATGCGTGTCATCCTTGCGCAGGGTCCATGCTGATCTTCTGTATATATTACTTGGTTGCTGACCCTCGCAGATGCTCCCCCCCCTTCTCGAAAAAAAAAAAAAAAAAAAAAAAAAAAAAAGTTGGTAGAGCATTGGGATAAAGTGGCCCTTTACAACAATGTTGGTCGCCTTCCTCGATCACAAAGCACCCTTGTTCGCATCCGGCTGAAATTGCCAAGCGTAGCCATTCCCCATCCTCTGGCCACCGTACGAAAACTGCCGGGTTACTGACAGCATCACTTGCGGTTCGCTCATGATGGTGCTCGGTTCGTGCTTCCAACGCGTGGGTGCTTTTTCCTACAGTGGCTGTGGAATTGGGACTGGATCCCAAGTCGCTGTGATGTCATGTTGCTTGTGCTCTTTTTATTCGCTATGGGCCTCACCACACCACTGTCGAGACAGAAAAAGTACCAGTGCATCTCTCCACAAAAAGTGGCAAGATGCATCCGTTAATATACCGACGGTAACGGATGCATCTCGCAACTCCCTGAAGGAACATGCACTCGTACACACCACCGTTAAGACGGGAAAAGTACGAGTGCATCTTCCACAGAAAGTGGCAAGATGCATCCGTTAATATACGAACGGTAAAGGATGCATCTTGCCACTCCCTGCAGGATCATGCACAGCGGTGTGGTGAGGCCCATAGCGAATAAAAAAAACACAAGCAACATGCCATCACAGCGACTTGGGATCCGGTAGTCCCAATTCCACAGGCACTGTAAGAAAATCATCCCCGCATTGGAAGCATGAACAGAGCGCATCATCATGAGCAGACCGCAATTGACACAGGGCCTTGCTCCGCTACTCCATTACATGCACAAAAAGACAAAACATATGGCGGTGCATCTTTCCACGTTCTAGCAGAAGACCCGTTCTCAATTTGAATCTTTGGTGAGTAACGGAGAAGACCGGCGCGGGCCTCGTTTTGCCCGGCGCTGCTAGCCATTTGGCTCCTGCTGCCAAACCCCACCGGTTGCGCCAGCATGCAAGGCGCATCGGAGAAAAATGGGTGGGAAACGTACTGGTGAGTCTGGTGTTCAAAAAAAAAAAAAACACAGAAAAGAGATTCAGACAAATTACAGAGCACTGCATGCGAGGCGTTAAATGTCACAGTAAGCACATAGCGATCTCCATAGCCGGGTCATCGCCAGCATAGCAGCAACAAGGCGTACCTTGATTGGCTTCCAGTTTCTCAACCACCAACTGTGCTACGGGTGCTGATCGCTGAAGAAGCTTAAGGGCTCCTTGTCCAATTCGCCCGGCAGCTTGGATCTCTGCCGTAAACAGCTCCACAAGGCTTTTGAGCTCCACCTTTGTCGCCTCAATCTCAAGAGGCTCTTTGATGCCCATCTTCACACTCTCCAGGATCCAGTCGACCCCGGCCTTCTCCCCGCCGAGCAAGCCCGATCCCTCCCGCGCTCCCAGACGGAACTCGAGATCAACTCCGGAGTGATCGGCTAGGTGAAATTTCCCAAGCGCCGCCTCCAACGTGGCCGCAGAAGGAAGACCTTGACTGGATGACCACCGGTGATGAGGCACTGAGGGAGAGTACGATGACGAGTGCGCGGACCCTCCATATGGCGAACCACTGAAAGCAGTAGAAGTATAGGCTGCAGGCAACGGCGGAGATGAAAACGATGTAGGACGTGACGGGGACGAATAAGACGACGGATGCGCCGGAGAAGCGTAAGCACCCGGATACGTCGGAGATGTCACATCTACGCTGTTCGCCATATGACCGGACCAATTCTCACGAGATCTTCCAGACAGGCCAACGTTAGCTCCATTTTCCATCTTTGGTGGGGTTTCCAGGTCCTGTGGCTTGACCACCACCAATCCTTCGACTTTTACCTGCCACCAAAGAAACGCACGAGGTTCCCCGTGTCCGAGACAACACGGCATCATCGCATTCAACAAAAAATGAATTCGTCGATAATCACACCCATGCGACTGTTACTAAACAGATCACGAGTTCGAACATTGAATCCCCCGGACGGACTTACAGTCACTAACTGAGGAAAAAAACAAAATGCCACCGCAGCCTGGGTGAAGGGGTGGGAGAGAGGTAAACCCTCTCTCCCTCTCTCCTCCCCCCCCCCCCCCACAAAAAATAAATAAATAAAGCAATCAATGCAGTGGCTCCAAGGTGAAGGTCACAACGAGACGAGCATTTTTCCCCTTTTTTTTTCAATAAGAAAATACCGCCCGAGCCTTCTTGTTCTGATCTTCAGAATTTCTCTTTGGCATTGGAGTAGGTAGAAGCAGAGGTTCTTTTTTTCTGTTTAAGAAAACAAAAAGGTAGAAGCAGAGGTTCTTTTTTTTTTTTTTTTTTGAAGGAAAACAAAAGGTAGAAGCAGAGGTTCTTTTCTTTTTTTTTTAGGAAAAAAAAAGGTAGAAGCAGAGGTTAATCCTTCCTCAGCACGAAGCAATTAACGCTAACGCAGCCTACCGTCTTCACCCGAATACAACATATGGTCACTCTTGCTGTATCTGGACTCAAAGTTGCCCCAAATACAGCTATAATAAGTTAATAACCATGCGATATATTCGGGTGAAAATGGTAGGTGAAGGTGCAGGAGCAGAGGTAAATCCTTTTCCACAGGAAGCCATCAATGCCGCTCGCTGCCTCCTATCGTCTTCACCCGAATAGAAGGCCTGGTCATTACAGCTGTATTTGGTGCACTTTTCAGTCAAGATACAGTGATAATGACCAGACGGTAGATGAAGGTCAGAGCGAGAGCCACGTTTCGGTTAATCGGTTACAACTGTATTTGGTGCAACTTTCAGTCTAGATACAGCGATAATGACCAGATGGTCTATTCGGGTGAAGACGGTAGGTGAAGGTCAGAGCGAGAGCCTCATTTCGGTGCAATTTTCAGTCTAGACTAGATGCCCTGTTGCGGCTTCGCTCGCAAAAACACATATGACAGCTGATTCATTCATGATGGGGGCAACTGATCGATCCAATCTCTCTCTCTCTCTCTCTCTCTCTCTCTCACACACACACACACACACACACACACACACACGCGCGCTCTCCCTCCTTTCCCTCCTCTGTACTATCCCCTCTTCTTCTCTTCCTTCCCCTTTGTCCTCCTCCTCCCCCTTCTCCTCCAGCTCCATCTCTTTCTGCCTCCTTACCCTCCCTCCTTTCAGGGTTTCGCCTTCCTTTCGCTTCTCCTCCTCGTGTTCCTCTTCCTCTTCCTCGTCCTCGCCCTCCCCCTCTTCCTCGTCCTTTCCCTTTGTCCTCCTCCTCCCCCTTCTCCTCCAGCTTCATCCCTTTCTGCCTCCCTACCCTCCTTTTGCCTTCCTTTCGCTCCTTCTCCTCGTGTTCCCCTTCCTCTTCCTTGTCCTCACCCTCCCCCTCCACTTCCTCGTCCTCCCCTTCATGTCGCTTTGTCTCCCTTTAGTTCGTGCGTTTGTGTGAACCCCCCCAAAAAAGCACGACTCTCCCAGACTGTTTCGTTGGACTTTTACCAACTCAGCAGGAGGTTGAACCCTTTCGTTGGACTTTCACCAACTCAGCAGGAGGTTGAACCTCCACAGTCTGCCCATGATGCATTTCATGCGTGGGTGCATGTGCGTATGTTCGTGCGTGTGCATGCATGCATGTGCATGTGTTTATCCATGTGCTTGTTCAAGCGGGCGGGCAGGCGACCGTGTGTGTGAGTGAGTGTTGTCTCGTTCGCTATGCACCGGCTCTGAGCGCCGCCGAAGTCATGCGCGGGGGCCGAACTGCTGCACCCTATAGGAGACCATGCCCCCTGAAACCGGTTTCTCCCCACGCCTGGCAGCCCTAACTTCGGTTGCGCTGCGAACTTCTAATCTGGGCCGTTGGCCAACTGGTACCGGGCCGACGGTCCCGATCGCATCCAGGTGTGGGCAAAATTGCGGTCTGATGCATTTTGGAAACTGCTAGTGTGAGTATTGCAATCAGACTCGACTTCAGACTTGCTCACAACATGCACACTTGAGAACCGATGGCGAAACCAAACTCTTCCAACTGAAAAACAACAATGCACTTGTCTTAAACTCAGTCTGAATCAACTGTACAACTTGCGGCTATGGCCGCCAAACGCTGTCTCTACCACCAGCCTCACTTCCCCACACTCTCGCATGCACGAGGATCACCCTGAATGTCCATGCTACACAGCCACACACACTCTGTAAACGCCATCTACACCAACAGCTGAGGGGCTATGGCCGCCGTCGTCTTCCTCCTCCGAGCTATGGCCGCCGGTGTCTCCCTCGCTGGCTCGCTATGGCCGCTGTCTTCTTCACAGCCCACTTCTTCTCTGGGCACCTGCAGTCCTCCACGCAGAAGATACCAAGGCAGCTCTTCCGCATGGCACACAGGCGAATGAATGAATGGCTGGACGCTGCCTGTTTATTTATACTTCTTCAGAGGTACCCGGGCCTGCCTCAAAACGTGGGGGCCTGGGCCAAAACGTGTGGCCCAGGGAAGCTTCCAGACGTTTGGCCTCTTGGGCCAAAACGTGTGGAACCCACCACGTGGTCCAGAACCTTCCCCACGTGCAGCCCCTACCCCTGGTACTTGCTGACTGGACTGGCCTACAGGGACCTACGACCTTCTAGAGCCTACCGACTTACAGACAGACTCTAGGCCTCAGTAGACTCAGATAGAGATTTCTAGAACAGACCTTCTAAGCCTAACAGTAACAGACCTAACTTCTAATCTACAGACCTAGGGATCAAGTCCTACTGTCCGAGCTACAGACTAGCCTAGGACGTAGGGCACGTCTAGGGATCGAAGCCTGCTCAGATCACTGGGTCTATGTACAGGTATAGGATAGGTCTAGGGATCCAATCCCACTCAGCACACAGGTTCAATGTACAGGGTTAGGGCACAGGTCTGGGGATCGAATCTCTGTCTGCAATGTCGGGTCAACTGGGTGAAACCGTTTCAGTATGCCCTGAGCCTCTTTTTGCCGTGGCGGGTTCGCACTGCATGATGCTAAGCTTTGCCGACCCGCCAGCGGCACACTTTTCTCGACTTTTTTGGCTGGCGCCATCCGCCATTGTGGTCTGGTAGCCCCAAGACCCAAAACTTTTGGATTGGCTTGATTTCCATTCTCAAGGTTACTTGGCTCGATTTTTCTATTCTCAAGTTTGTCTAGGTGATGTACCGGCAGTTTACGAAGAAAAAAAAACAGACAAAAAAGGAGGCCCCATTCTTCGACATTTTGAGAACGAGGTGCTGAAATACAGACCTGAGTTCGAATCCTTGAATGACCAGGACCAAATACTACTGAAACACCTACCTTCTTCACCCGAAAATAACGCCCGGGCTTTATATTCAACTTAATAGTCTTATACCCTAGGCTACCAGCCGGGCCGCCCGGGTCCCGGGTGGCCAGCCCGTGCAAGGAACAGGGAAGGTCCCAGCAAAAAAAAAAAAAGAAAAAAAAGTATTCCAAAAATTTTGAAAAAAAAACTATGTTATGCAGAAAAGTAAACTGAACAACTTTTGCCTCAGAGTCGCATCAAAATTCTTCACCAAGTTTAGAATAAAAAATAAAATTTAAAAATCATATTTTTACTTTTTTTTTTTTTTTTTTTTTTTTTTTTTTTTTTTTTTTTTGGTCCGGCCGGGCAAGTGACCCCGGGCCACTCTGGTAGCCTAGCTTATACCCTAAAAAGATCAGATTTTCGTTTTTACTCTCTTTTTCTCAAATAGAACTCCCCTTCGAATATAAAGCACGGGCATTATATTTCAATGCTTTATGGGCAGAGTGCCTTGTAGAGGTAGCACACATGGGTTTGAAAGGGCGGGGAGGGGAATATACATGGGTCTTAAAGGGGGTTGAAAGGGGTTTTGACTTCCAACGGGCATATTTCGGTTTTGATTTTTTGTTTTTATTTTCTATTTCCGAGTTTATAAGGAATTCTGTAGTGACCCCCAGCCAAGAGATGGTCGCATTGCAATTCTGGACAACATATTGTTTTTACAGAATTTTTTTATTTTTTTTCCTTCGGCATTTTGGCTCCCTATCAAAGTTGCCACCAATTTACTGAATACAACGCCCGGGCGTTGTTTTCGGGTGAAGACGGTAGGGGACGGGCAGTTCGATGGTAACATCACAAAGCAATCACCTTCTAAGGAAAAAGAAAAAAAAATAAAGAAAGAAAAAAGAAAGGAGAAAGAAAGAAAAAAGAAAGAAAACAAAAAAAAGACCGAGGTCATATGTGCATCAACGAGAGGTGGTTGTCATACCAACGGCCTGGCTCAGTTGGTACAAGGCCAAGGGTGCAATTCTTCCACAAAGCTTGACCTAAAAGTTTGAATCCTTGAATGAAGGACATACAGGGACACTGGATCCGGTTTCCAGCAGGTGCTGCTCCCCCCCAACCAATAGATGGAGTCACCAGGGACAGATACTAAAGGAGGGGGGGGGGGGGGGCTTTTATCACCCCCCATAGTAGAGGGCGCTGGTTTTTTTTTTTTTTTTTTAAGAAAAAAAAGGACGGCGTAATTTGTTAATTTTGGATTACCTGGGGGGCTGTCAGGTCCATGGCAATATCTCACGGCCGTCGCCCTTCTACGAAAAACAAAGAAAGAAAAAAAGAGGAAAAAAAAAAGAAAGAAAAAAAGGTAAAGAAAAAGAACGTGGTCAGATCTGAGTCAGCGTGAGGTGATGAACTCTCAGATGAAAATACTGGTAGGAGGTGCCGCATTAGCGAATTCATTCACTATAGGGTGGCTCGTGATTTGTTGCCTCCAAAAAAGAACGTGGTCAGATCTGAGTCAGCGTGAGGTGATGAACTCTCAGATGAAAATACTGGTAGGAGGTGCCACATTAGCGAATTCATTCACTATAGGGTGGCTCGTGATTTGTTGCCTCCATTCCCCATTCATGCCGGACTGCCCTAAGCGGTCACACCATGGCCTCAGAATTTCGATCACGCAAAAAGAGTAGTTTCTGTTTTTCGTCTTGGGACATGGGAGCCTCTTGACCAGCAATTTTTCATGACCCGGTGTGAGATATTCCTATCGGACTGACATCGGAGGCACTGCATTATTAATATAATCCCCCCGATAGCGTTCTGGATAAGAGCGTACGCACAAGGACTTTTGGTACTAAGCTCTGGGCGTGATTACGGTCACATTCATCCAAGTCTGGAGGTAATTGCAGTCAGATGCATGTCGGAAAGTGCTAGTGTGAGTATGCCGTAAGATTCACAAATCCTTTTCCCTCAATAACCTTCTGGATAAGATTTTTTTGTGCTGTGGGATGAAAATCCTCCTTTTTTTTAAGCGTCATTATGATCATCAAGCCCCCGACTGCCAGGGGTTCTTTGCCGACTCCTTTGTGATTTTTGGCATGAACACTGCAGAGTGACACCAATCGTTGGATCATCGTCACACTAGCGGCACAGAGAGCAAATAGCAAGCAATACAGTTCTAAAAACAGCACACAAGGCACCACAACTTCTCATAAACTTCTCGCTAACTTCTCGGTAGCTTCCCAGAAACAGCGAGGGTATGGGGAGGCGGAAAGCGAGATGGACAGGCCATCCTGTGCGAACTTACTTTAAGCGCTTGAAAGGGTAACGATTTGTAGCGGCCGATTTTCCACGGCCGTGAAGGCCTCTCTGCGGTCACAGAGGGAGAAGGTGCAGCAGCCGAATCTGCAACCACTTGGACTTTCCTGAACCCCATGTGCCAATGGCGACTGTACCTTGAGGACCTGTTTGTGCCCGAAGAAGACCCCCTTCCTCCCGAGCTTCCCGGTCTTGACGGGCCCGGTTTGTAAACCCGCTCGAGTAGGAATGCCCAGTCCACGAGTTGCAACTCCACATTCAGCTCGTCGGGCATGCCAACACTCAGTCCAGTTGAACCTTCACTAGCTCTGGGAGATGGATCTGATGGTTCATAAGACACAAAAACACCAAGAAAATCAATATCTGAAACATGAAACCCAGTAGGGTACACCTAGTGTAGCGAAGGGTATAACCTAGGGTAGGGAAGGGTGTAGTGTAGTGAAGTGTGTAGACTAGGGTAGGGAAGGGTACACCCTTGCAGGTAGGGTCTAGCTAGGGTAGGGAGTGTGTAGCCTAACGAAGGGAAGTGTGTAGCCTAGGGTAGGGAAGGATACACCCCCTAGTGCAGGGAAGGGTATAGCCTAGGGTAGGGAGTGTGCAGCCTAAGGTAGGGAAGGGTGTAGCGTAGGGTAGGCAAGTATGTAGCCTAGGGTAGGGAAGGGTACACCCCCTAATGCAGGGAAGGGTATAGCCTAGGGTAGGGACTGCGTAGCCTAGGGTAGGGAACGGTATACCCTATTGTAGCGAAGGGTATAGCCTAGGGTGGGCAGGGTATAGCCTAGGGTAGGGAAGGGTCAACCCCTAGCGTAGGGAAGGGTACACCCCCTAGTATAGGGAAGGGTGCACCCCCTTGTGTAGGGAAGGGTACACCCCCTAGTGTAAGGGTACACCCCTTAGTGTAGGGAAGGGTACACCCCCTAGTGTAGGGAAGGGTACACCCCCTAGTGTAGGGAAGGGTATCGCCTAGGGTAGGGAGTGTGTAGCCTAGGGTAGGGAAGGGTATACTGTAGTGTAGCAAAGGGTATAGGGAAGGGTATAGTCTACGGTAGGGAAGTGTGTAGCCTAGGGTAGGAAAGGGTACTGTCTAGGGTAGGGTATACCCTAGGGTAGTGAAGCTGAGCTTGGCCGGCCTGGCAAGACACCACATGACCCAGGAGCGGAGAGGATGAAAAATGGGCCAAGCAATTCAAAATCAATGCAGCATCAGTGACAAAATCATTCATTCTCAAAAAAGAAAAAACAGAGAAAAGAAAACAATCCAGCTTCGGGCCACATCTGCGCACGGTCTGAGCATTCCGAATGCCGCCCTAACTTTGAATCTGAAGATGGTTCAACTTAGGGCGACTCGACTCCTGAGTGTAGAAACGGGCTTCAAGGGGTGTGCCATAATCCACTTAACAATTTGTCAATTTTACTTTCAATTTAGTAAGGAATCTTTTTTTTTTTTTTTTTTTTTTTGGAACGACCCTCGTCCAAAAGTTGCTACGTTCGCAATGCGACGCAACAATCTTTCTTTCTTTTTCTTTTTGTTCCCTACGCAACGATCTTCTTTCGAAGATCTTTATTTCCTATGTAACGGGGACGGCTGGCCGGGCAGCTGGGCGACTGATCCGGCAGGACTCCTGCCCAGCCAGCCCAGGAATGTCAAAAGTATGGGTTGTTCTTGTTCCTTTTTCCCGTCATTCGGGAGTTTCTACAACCGCCGAAAGCAGCCCAACTCCAGCCTCTCTCCACCACCATAGCCCCGAATGGAAGGTCTTCTCCCACTACCTCCATAGCGTGGGGCTTGCCCTACCTCTCCCTACAATGCCTCCATAGCCATAAAGGTCTTCCGACTCTTCTCTTCTCCTTCACCTTCATCTCCAGGAGCTCCACCAACCTTTCCAACTGGGAGAAGCAGCAGCATGACTGCTTGGTGAATGAGCGGAGTGCTCACCGCACCAAATGATATACTATACGCTGCCCGCCGGCCTCCGCTACCCCTACCGCTTGGCAGGGCACTACCTGGGTTCTTGGACTCCTTTGGCTGCGCTTGGCCTACTGGATGTTCCCCCCCCTTTTGGCGTGAGCACAACTTAATCTCTACCCACAACATATGTCCCTACTGCCAACTTCCCCCGTCCTGAACCTGGTCCAGCCCTTATCGCTACTCTGTTTCTGTCTGAGGCACAGCGAAACAACACGGCCAACAAGGTTAGGCGCATGGACTCAGACTTGCACTCCGGCAAGCACACGTGTTTTTTTTTTTTTTTTTCGTTTTGTTCTGGTACTTTTTTTTTGTTCGTTCGGAATTACTTGCATCTGCTCATAGCTTTGCCGCAACTACGAATCTTTTTATTATTATTTTTAAATTTTAAATGGCAAGCCTACCTTTGGTTCTTTTAAAAAGAAAAAAGAACGACTGGCGACTCCGATCACCTATCTGAAATCGAACAAGATGCTCAAACGACAGCTAACGCTCTACATACATGTGTGTGGCCGATCACGAATGCATGTATAGTTCATTGAATACACAATCAAAACACACTGTGTGTATACACATAGGTTCAGCCTCCTGATGAGTTGGTGAAACTCCGACGAAACAGTTTGTCACAGCCCCTCGTTTGTTGTCCTCTTCTCCCTCCCTCTCTACTTACGCTTTACCGGGCAGCTCTGTTTGACGATACATAGGTACACAACCAAAACACGATCAAACGGCGAAACAGACTGAGAACCGAAATTCTCAGCAATCGCCGCACAAGGCCCGCACCATTTTCTCAGAAAAGTGTAGAATCCTAGCAGTCTGTAATTGCACGCGTAATTGCGTCTGGCGGCAAATTCAAGTCTGTGATTCTGAACTCTCACAGCACTCTCACAGCACTCTCACAGCATGCACCTGTGATGACAGAACAGGAGATGGGGATGGTTGATGAGGTGGTTGGTGTTTTTTTTCCCTCCTTTTGCTCTTCCCCTCCCCCCCCTCTGCTCTTCCCCGCCCCCATTCCGGTTGTTGCATCCTCGTGGCGAGAGCAGCTCGGGCAGTCTAGCGGCAGCCAACGACATTGAGGTGCAGACCCCTAGGCCCAGCCCTTAGAGCCAACCCTTTTCCCAAGGTTACGGATCCATATTGTCGACTTCCCTTACCCACATTCTTCCTTTGGACCAGATGCTGCTCACCTAGGAGATGCATGGGATCGTTTGTATTCATTGTGCTCTTTTTTTTTTTTTGTTTTGTTTTTGTTCATCCTTGTGCGAGGGCCATGGGCATCTCCCCAGCGGAATGTTGGGAGCGCAACAGGGTGATGCTGGGAATTTGTTAGAAGTTTGGGTGTGCGGTTCACCAGTGAGGCACAACAGACCTTTCGACAGTTTCCGAAGGAATTCGGAGAACTGCTTCTTGGACAGAATCTTAAGTATCCGCTTAACAGCTTCCCCGGGACCACCATCTTCATCGAGAACTCCGAACCGATGAAGCAACGCTTCGTTATACTCCATGCCACCACCGACCCGCACTCCTGTGACCTGGACTTTGCCCTCTACAGAGCTCCTTGAACCCGTGTCCACGTACGGAATAACGTGAACCATACTCGCTTCGAGAAGCGGTTGGCGGCCTTCAAATTCCTGTCCGAATGCCGAGCTCTCTTCCTCGCCATCCTTCCCTTTCGTCCAGAAGACTGCCCTCATCGGCGGTTGCCTCGGCTTATCCACGACTTCCAAGGCCCCCGAGTCACGACTTCCACGGCTGCCGTGTCGACTCCTCGATTTCTTATCACCAGCAATGCCCCAGTTAAGAAACTTGACGATGCCTTCAGAAGACAGTCCCTCCCTCTCCAAGGCCCTGAGGTCTGCGTCCCGGTCGCTGGCACCAGTGCTCTCCGTGTCGACAAGTTCCACTCTGATGTCCCTCCACATGACGTTCCATGTTATTGCCGCTGCCCCTTCCAACGATCGAAACTTTGCCTGAGCACCAAGTCCCGCTGCCATTACCCGGCCCAGAAGAGGCCCTTCGATCGCAATCTGCCCGGGAACAGACTCTAACAGCCTCATCTCCACTGCCTCGACAAGAATTGTGACACCACTGTCTCCGGGAATTGCTGTTGCCAACTCCCCGACACCATCTACGCCGCCAGCATTTCTAGGCATCGAGCTAGATGACCTTGCACAGCCGATGCTTTTGTTATCGCTTCCAGCTCTACTGTCCGTCGCACTTCCATCACTCGACCCATCGAGATCCCACTCGTCGTCGTCGTAATCTTCATCTTCGTCCTCGTCAAACCGCTGCTCGGCTGCTTCTTCCAACACTTGTCTGACATCCACCGGCGATTCAACCCTAACCTTCTTCCGAAGAATTTTGCCGATCTTCATGAACTTCTTCGTGACCTTGCCCATGTGCAGTATCATCCGAAGGGCAAATAGTAATTGCTCCCTCGAGGTGTTCGACATCAGCTGCTGACACTTGAATCCAACCCTCAAGACGCCACCAGGAGGTGGTATGACTGTGATTGGAGACCCGTCCTGTGTTGCCATAGCGACCTCTACACAAGGATTTTGTACTTCTAGACACCTCCACAGCCCGGAAGTCCGTTCTCCCACATTGGAGCCCAGATCATCACACCGCCCCGTCTCAAGCGCTGCGCTGATGCTAACCGCAGTAATCGCGAATCGCCATTGGCTGTTATCGGCTGGCTGCCCTTCCCAGAACAAATAGCAGGCCGCATCCTTGTCCATCTGCAGAACACGGTACTTGAGGCTCGGGTCATGTATCAACGATAATCCGTCTATATATAACTGTGCGCCTGTGAATCCAGACTGCCCCTTTCCTTCTACCCCCCTACCTCGTTGGCGAGCTTGCCGGCCCGCGGCTGGTTGTTGTGCATCCGATGGTCCTGTGTCCTTTAGTGGAAGAGTTATGTCCAGCTCCTCCAAGTGAATCTGGATCGATTTCAGGATGGGCTCTTTCACGACCTTCACTGGCGCATCCATCGCACCGTCCGACAGCAGTGACGCCATACGCAGACAAGAGTCCTCTTGCAGGTTAATCTGTCATCAGCAGCGATCCCACCGGACATGCCAACCCACTCACTGTTACCCTTGAAACAGAGAAAATCTGAGTTCAAACAGACACACCGCTTCGCAAACCAAAAACAAACAAATAAACCGAAGAAAACAACTTATAACGGCGAACTTCCTTCAAGTTCCTTGTACACACTGCACGATCTTGCAGGTTTTTCATTTTTTTCTTTTTCTTTTTCTTTCTTTCTTCCTTTTTTTTTTTTTTTTTTTTCCTTGGGCCCCTGCCTTCCCTCAGGATGGCTTCTTGCAGATCATTCCGTAATGCAGAGCTAACACGTTCCTTTCTGGCCATTTCCTGACTATTCCATATTCTACCTACTTCAGCACAAACGTGTACCATGTACCTGGCTGATGGGTACGCGGTAGACACATTTGATTGATAGTAAAAAAACTTTAAAGAAGTTTAAAAAAACAGAAGAAGAGCTAGACCGACGTTGTTGAATGAACTTCAAGGTCTTAAATCCAGTTACAGGTTGCAATAATGAAAGGGGCAAATCCCCGCCGAAATGAAGGGATTTCCAGAAACGCACAACAAAAAGAAACAAAAATTGCTTAAAATGCTTAAAAGTTAAAATCTACCCTAATTTTTGTTGTACTGGAATTGACTGACAAACAGTCACACAATTTGCCACCAGAATCAAAAGTATAAGCCTCCTAAAGTTTATTAAAGAAGGCCTTCAATATTCTCTTTTGTGTGCTTCTACACGGGGGTACATAGAAGATGCTGGTACAGACACACTCTCCGTGTAAACCTGAGACCGCCCCTTGAGGGATCAGTAGCACGGGTTCATGAGGGCTACTGGTAGCATAGTGGGGAGAGCGGCAACAATGGAAAACGCATCGAATTGCCGCCGGGATTTATTTCGCGGCGAAATGAATCAAATGTTCTTTCCATTTTTTTAACAATTTTCCTGGAAAGATGAGGACCAAATCTACGGGCCCTCCAATATTCAGATTTTTAAAGTGTTTTGAGAAGTTTCGATGCATTTTCTGAGCTAAAAAAATCTCTGAAGTTGGAGTACGTTTTCCCTAGCAAAAATCGTGATGGCCCACATATGGTTTTGGGAAGATGGAAAATGTGCCAAATCGGCACGACGATTGATTTCATGGTCAATTTTTTTTCGTGCGAAAAACCGCCAAACTTGATGCTTTAAACTTTAAAGTTTAAAGTTTAAACTGCTTTTTCTTTTTTTTTGAATTGCCGAAGACCTCCCCTTCCTTCATGCATACCGGCTTCCAAAAGGCCTGGAAAGCAAAGTTTAGACTGTCGGGGGGAGTGGTGGTTTATAAACATTAAAGTGGTGAAAAAAATTAAGGATTCCATGCCTTGCTTCATTTGACAGCGTCAAGGAGGAGCAACCCACAACAGCTTCTGTTCACAAATCGACAAAAAGAAGGCATGTTCTTCAAGACATCCGTGAAAATGAACGATACCGAGAAGATTAGCATGGCCCCTGCAGAAGGGCAACAAGGAAAAAGGCAAAACAGAAAGGGATGTACTTTATTACTTTGTACAGTGTATCTGACCTTCTAGTCTACCTTCTTCGCCCGCATACAACAGTCATTATAGCTGTATTTGGGGCATCTTTCATTCTACATACAGCAATAATGATCGTACGTTGAATGTGTGTGAAGAAGGTAGTTTCCATACATCTTATGCAGAACAGCGTCGTGTATGATTTTAATTCAAAGGCATGGAATGGTAGTTTGATGGAAGTTTCACCTTCATTGGTTGCAGGCGCAAGAACACATGCGAAGTGACCTCCGGAGGCGCCGGACAGGGAGATGTCTGTGCCGCAAATAGCTGAAACATCGGGAGAACTGGCGATTCATGCTGAGTTGGCGATGCGAGGGGGTAAACTCTCGCAAAGAACCCCCCTCTGGCTGTTTGAATCACAAACATGACAGTCACATGTCATGGGGGCAAACCCATCAGGCGAAAGTGGCCACAAGAACTTGTACTCATCCAAAGTCGATCTGAAGATCGCAAAACAAAAAAACAAAAAAAAACAAAAAAAAAACACAGAGAAAAACACAGAGAAAACTACTATCTTCAACTGAATAGAACGCCCATTCACATCTGGACTTCAAATTATCCCCAGTACAGCTTAAGTTATCCCCAGTACAGCTATTATAATGAGCGGGTGTGCATTCTATTCTGGTGCCAATCCACCCGCCTGGCGGGCAAATGGTACACACAAGTACCCGCTGATAAACAGGTCAGGAGTCTTTTCTCTTCTCTCTCTCTCTCTCTGTGTGTGTGTGTGTGTGTGTGTGTGTGTGTGTGTGTGTGTGTGTGTGTGTGTGTGTGTGTGTGTGTGTGTGTCTGTCTAAACACTCCAAAGCTCAAATCCATAAGGATACAGTCACGTCAGTGCAGTATTCTTTTCTCCGCGTCTCGAACCTTTCTTTCACTCGGAACGTGATAGGGAAACGACAGTAAACAACCCAAACGAGTGATTCAAGACTCAAAGAGCATTTACCATATAGCAACACAGTCTCTTCAATCCCACCCGCCCCAGACATGTAGAAGACACATGTAGAAGACACATGTAGAAGACACATGTAGAAGACACATGTAGAAGACACATGTAGAAGACACATGTAGAAGACAACACCAGCAACAACAACGAGAGAGAGAGAGAGAGAGAGAGAGAGAGAGAGAGAGAGAGAGAGAGAGAGAGAGAGAGAGAGAGAGAGAGAGAGAG
>BFEA01000514.1:750180-760776 GCA_003427395.1 Chara braunii | reverse complement strand
AAAAAAAAAAAAAAAAAAAAAAAAAGACGTTCTTTTCCCCTATTCCAAACAATGAGGAATAAATTGATATGACACTGTCGATTCTCATCGATCACATGAGGCATAGAGAGGGGTGAGGTGAGGAGGAACTCCACAGGTCCGATAACTCTGCACTGCAGCAAAAATTTGTAATGATCTGCGTACAACTTGCTTGATGCATTGTCATGGCCCCAACCACCACATAACAGCACAGAGAGAGATAAAATGTGCGCGCGCGTGAGAGAGAGAGAGAGAGAGCGAGAGCGAGCGAGCGAGAGAGAGAGAGAGAGAGAGAGAGAGAGAGAGAGAGAGAGAGAGAGAGAGAGAGAGAGAGAGAAGCTTACCTTAAAAATGTAAATGAATTTTTTCCCGTGAAAAAATTGCCGTGTCTCTTTCAAGTTGACAGCCTGCGAAAGCCAAGGCATGTAACCGCATGAGAAATGAAGTGCATTACACCACCAACAACAACAACAACAGCAACAATGATGGAGGACATAAAATGAAGGTAGCTGGAAAAGCTGAAAAGATTAGAGGAGATGTACAAGTGAGGCCAAACAGAGGAAAGAGAAGACATGCAGACATGCAGAGCAAGTGAGTCAAGACACTGGAGAGCTGAACAAGTGCCACTGCCCAGAGAAATATGCCCAAAAAAGGTCTGAAAACCACCCCAAGTACCTGGCCGGCCTGTATGGCTAAGTGTTCTTGATAAACAGATCATGAGTTCGAATCCAAAAGAGTACCAGTGCTGAGAGAAATATGCGCAAGGTGAAAGATCCGACAACCAAACGAGAGAACCCAGCCTGGTCGCTAGGTGTTACGCACATGAAGCTCTCCAGAAACAGATCATCAGTTCGAATCTGGACAGATCCAACAAAGTTGTTAGGTGCTTATCCCCTTCCAAAAGTACCGTACAAAATGAAAAAGAATCAGTCAAATGAACAAGACCGAAGAGCTGAAAGAGAATGCACCAGAGTTATTTGAGCAAAGGTCGTAAAGGAAGAGGTCAAAAATGCAAATGGAGTTTGATGGACCCAAAACATGACGGGTCAACAAAGAATCAAGCCGGAACAAAAAAAGGAAGAAAGAATCTACGGGAAACGAGGACAAAGGGGTGTCTGGAGTGGTTGTGGCATAACCGAAGGAAGGGGTGCAAGCAAAAGCCACAGATGCAGGAGCACACAATAGCGAGGCAGAATTCCCAAGCAGCGGTGGGAAATACACAGTAGCAGAAAATGCGGTGACTCGTAGACAGAGCTGGGTACCTCACACAAGTAAAAGAGTAAGTACTAAGTAGTGTTTTTCTTTCTTTAAGAGTATAATAATGGTGCAAGGAACATGAATGTGGACGAAGCACAGAAATCCAGATTGCAAAATCACACTGAATTCCAAGTAGTCAAAGCAAGAGCAGACAGCACAATGGGACCGAGTAACCATCCATTTGAGAACGATACAGAAGAATCGTGAGTCAATGTCCAAGCCCAATCGGGCAACACCAACAGCATAACCCAATGTAGCTCTCTCTCTTGAATGGCGCCAGGCGCCCTATCTACTCTACAGCCTATCACTACAACTACAGCAATGAAAGCAACCAGACAACTTGACGACCAGCGAGTGATGATGTCAACACCAATGCCGACCTCCTCTCCACCAGGTACGTCTCTCTCTTCTCCCTCACTCTCCCTTGTTATCCCACACAGCGCCCTTCACCTCCGAAGAACCACCTTCGCCCTTCACCTCCTCTGCGCCCTTCAGGCAGCCCGGCTATGGCTGCCAGCGCCCTGCACACAGGCAGCGCCCTACCGCTTAGTGCTAGCCTGTCTCCCTCAGCCGCAGCGCAAGTGCAGCGCTACAATGCAGCAGCGTGCCCGCAATGCCTGCATTGGCCAAGATCCCTGCCCACTCGCCCTCCTTGCCTATATGCCAGTGTTGTGTGTGGGCGGCCTCCCTTGAGCCTGCACCTGGGCCCCAGTACCTGTACCCAGGCCCAATGCGGTTGGGGCCCAGGAGATGCAGTTGCGCCTCTTTCATCAAGGCCTGCGGCCAGATTCAGATAGTGGACCGGTTTCCCATTGGCATTTTCGGCCTCTATATCCAGCATGCATTGTCGGCCTCACGTTTATGTGCCCAGGGCCTGACCAACTCTGGGGCCCTGGGATTTCTGCATTTGCAGAGCTCCGATACTCGGTGCACTCCAACCAACTGGCGTGCTGCAACTGTATGGACCCCACTTCGTGAAATGTTTGCACAGAGGGCTCTAGTTGATTTGCTGGCCCGCCTTCACTTAGGGCGGGCACGAGGCTTGCTGGGGCCTTAGCCCAGAACATGTACATCATGGCAAGGCCCCTTCTTGAGGGCTCAATCCTCACATTCCATCCCCCTTAGCTTCGAAAGTCCGCTGAGATGCTTACTTCGCAGGTGCCTTCCCTTTTAACATTCTTTCATATTCTGCCACCACTTGAGGAGCTGTGTCAATCAGTTCCTCTCTGGTAAACCACCGATCTTCTTTTGGATCCGTATGATGCCTGAATCTGACGCAATATTCTCTCTTGGGTTTGGGAGGTCTTCCTCTACCCAGTGGCTTTGGAACAGGCAGGTCTCTGTGATCCACAATGTCGTCGATGTCCACTTGGCCATCCACGGTTGGGGGCAGCATCGATCTCCTTGAAGGGAATTGATCTGTCTCAGCGAAAGGTGCAAGCTTTGAGGCATGAAAGGCAGGGTGAGTGCGCAGATGACCAGGGATACGGATAACATAGGTAGGACCATCCATCTCATCCCCAACTATATCCAGGACTTCCCATGGACCAAAATACTGAGGCATTAGTTTGCGAGAGATTCCGAATTCCTGTCCAAGTTCACTAGCCTTGACCCAGACACGTTCCCCTACCTGAAATGAGGACTGCCGACGATGTTTGTTCTCAGAAGCAATCATTGCTTGCTGAGCTTTCTTGATGTGCTCGACAGCTTGCTGCAACAACTTCTCATACTGCACACCATACTCAAGTGTGCCTGAAGTCGCAGAGGGTGGATTTTCAGGCAGGAGAAGTCCAGAGCTGATCTAGGCTTCCATCCCAAGTGTAGTTGATTACGACTAACGCCGGTACTGCTGTGTACAGCGTTGTTGTACAGGCTGGCGATGAGAGGCAACTTCTCATCCCAGTCATCCTGGCTGGGCTTGATGTAATGCCTCAGCAGGTGTTGTACAACCCTGTTCATCTGCTCGGCCTGTCCGTTGGCTTTGGGATGATTCCCTGAAGTCATCTGAAGTTGACTGCCCATCTGCTCAGCAGTCTTCTTCCACAGCTCACTTGTGAATCGGACATCTTTGTCACTAACAATTGACTTTGGTAATCCAAAATCACGCACCCAGTTGTCCATGAACAACTTGATGACATGGTCAGTCCTTGCGGTCTCTGGCATGGCAATTAGTCTAGCGTATTTGGTGAATCTGTCAATGATGACAAAGATATGCCTCTTGCCACTCCTACTGGTCATTAGGGTGTCCATGAAGTCCATCGAAACACTCTCCTGGACCAGCGGGGATAGGTAAGGGCTTCAGCAACCCAAGCGGTGCTTGAGTTCGCGGCTTGTCCCGCTGACATACCTGACATGTCTCTACATACTTCTTTGCGTCATCCAGCATTCCAGGCCACCAAAATCGCTGTACTAGGTTGGCACTCGTCTTTTTGTAGCCAAAGTGTCCGGTTGGGTCATGACATTCTCCTAGAAATAAACTACGCAAACGTTCACTAGATGGAACAACTAACCTTTTAACTCCGGCCTTATCAAGAAAGAGAAGCCCGTCCACCATCACAAACTCATTTTCTGTGGCCTTGTCTTTTACCTGAAGTTTGCGTATGATGTCCATCGTGACAGGGTCTTCCTGATAGGCTCCCACCAACGATTGAGTTAGTTCTTCAGATACACCAAAATCAGAAACTAGCGCGCCTAGGTAGTCTGCTCTACGTGACAGCGCATCTTCAACCTTGTTGTGCTCTCCCTTAAGATACTCTAGCTTGAAGTCATACTAATCTATGACCTCAATCCATCGCTTGAGTGCATCAGAGAGAGCAGGTTGAGTCTTGATCCATTTGAGGGTCTGATGGTCGGTTCTCAAATAGAAGAACCTTCCCAATAGAAAGTGCCTCCAATGAACAAGTGTTTTGTAGAGAGCATAGAGTTCTCTTTCATAGGTCGACTTTGCCAGTTTCTTTGATGGCATTTTCTTGCTCATGTACTCAATCGGCCTCAACTTCTTCCCATCCTGCTGAGCCAGCACTGCGCCAATGTCGTATTGGCTTGCGTCAGTGGTCACTATGAATGGCTTCTGAGGATCAGGCACCATGAGAACCTCATGATTCATGAGTGCATGATTCAATCGTTTGAAAGCAGCCTCGCACTCATCACTCCAGTCCCACGGCGTGTCAAGTCGAGTTAGATCGGTCAAAGGAGAGGCGACTGTAGAATAGTTCTTTACAAAGTTCCTATAGTAGCCGCACATTCCTAAGAAAGTCGGAGGTCGTGGCCAGTCCCTGATACTAGCCACCTTCGCATCTTCCGGCCTAATACCATTCGCGGATACTTCATGACCCGAGTATAATATCTTAGTGCGTCCGAACTCACATTTCTCTAAGTTGACCTTATACTTGTGCTGCCGCAAGAGTGAAAGTACAGTCTCAACTTGCTGTGCATGCTCTTCGACAGACTTACTAAAGATAAGAATATCATCAACGTAAACTACGAGAAACTTATCTAAGTGGTCATGGAAGATCCTATTCATGGCATGCTGGAATGTACCCGGCGCATTGCAAAGGCCAAAGGGCATCACTACGAACTCATACAGACCGTACCTGGTCTGAAAAGTAGTCTTGTGCTGATCCTCAGGTCTTATTGCAATCTGATGGTAGCCGGATTTGAAGTCTATCTTGCTATAATACTTACATCCCTGCACCCTATCCAATAGGTCGTCTATGCGAGGTAGAGGCTCTGCGTTCTTTACTGTAATGGCATTGAGGCCTCTATAATCAATGCACATCCTCAATCTACCCCCCTTCTTTGGTACAAATAGTACTGGAGATCCGTAGGGGGAAGTACTCGGCCGGATCCATCCCTTCTCTGTCAGCTCTTTCAGTTGTCGCCGAAGTTCATCCAACTCGGCCGGAGCCATCCTATAGATCCTTCCCTTTGGGGTTTTACTCCCTGGAATGATTTCTATGGCATGGACAATCTCCCTCTCTACGACTTCTGTAGGCTCTGTGAACAGATCAAGGAACTTAGCAACGACGTGTTCTATCTCTGGGGGTGTTTTAACGGCCGCCCCTTTCTCAGAGACATACACTAGGTACATACCCTCCTCTTGGTTCTGTTTATAATAGTTATAGAACGATGATGCACACAAGCAGCCATAGGTATCGATTATACTGGCATTGAACTTAGTCTAACTGTTCTTCCATCAGGCAACTTCTGCTTTAGCACCTTCTTNTATCTCTGGGGGTGTTTTAACGGCCGCCCCTTTCTCAGAGACATACACTAGGTACATACCCTCCTCTTGGTTCTGTTTATAATAGTTATAGAACGATGATGCACACAAGCAGCCATAGGTATCGATTATACTGGCATTGAACTTAGTCTAACTGTTCTTCCATCAGGCAACTTCTGCTTTAGCACCTTCTTGTCCGGTTCTGTTTATAATAATTATAGAACGTTGATGCACACAAGCAGCCATAGGTATCGATTATACTACTGGCTTTGAACTTAGTCAGTCTAATTGTTCTTCCATCAGGCAACTTATGCTTTAGCACCTTCTTGTCCCAGTCAAACTGGGGCTTGGCAACCTCGAGGAAGTACATTCCTAACAACATATCAAACGGTAAGTCGTCGCTGACCAGGAACGAAATCTTGTGATTAAGTTCCCCTCCTCCATAGGAGAAGGTGCAGACTACATCCTTGATATAGTCTGTGACAATCATGAGCTCCTTATTGGCCAAAGTAAATGCTACGGGTCTACTAAGGTGTTGTACCTAGTCCTGTAGGTGCAGCCTTTCCAAACAGTCGCGACTTATGTAATTCCGCGTGGAGCCGATGTCTATGAAGGCACCACATTTGCGGCCTCCTACAACTTCCACAACGAAATGTTCCCCTCTAGGACCTTTCCTTAGTGCCACCCAAGATTCGCGAGGGTCCTTGCTTGACCACTCACTTTCCAAATCTTCTAAGGCTTCAGACACATCCAACGTACAGAGCATAGTTTGGTCTGGATGAGTCTGCAGGGTGACTAAAGAGTCTTTAGCTATGGCCATCTCATGAAGTGGGGAGGGTATCTGGCCCACTTCACCATGAGTAGAAGCAGCTAAAAATTCCACCGGCCTCACGTGTTTCCCGAGCTAGAAGCCTGGGAAGAAGGTGCCCCCATCTTAGGAGGTATCTTCTGCGTGACCTTTGCGTTCTTGCACTTGTACTGGGTGTGTCCGTATTCACCACAGTTAATGCAAGCACCACGCACTCTTCGGTCCCACCACACTTCTTGATCAAGACCTGCCTTGGTCCAATCAACTACTTTGGTCTGATTGGAGGCGGCCTGCCCTTGACGCTTCTGATAACCCTTCCCTCGGCCACCTGCCTTATAGTCTTTACTACTGCGGCGAGGGTGCTACCCTCAGCGATCTCCTCGCCGTCGTACTCTGAATAGTCCAACAGGTCTGTGAGCTCTTCGATCTCTGTTTGAGTCCCATCAGACTCAACCATCATCAATTTGCTCCCCTTCTTCTTCCATTCCTGCGGACTCTTTTTCTTCCTCGCGTCAACTGAAGTAGGTTGAGCACTTCCTAGAGTGGCCTCTAAATCTAAGGCTTTTCTAGACAAGGTCTCAAATGAGTGATACTCGAGGCGAGCCTCGCTGGCCAGCAAATTTCTTAGATTCTCTGGGAGACATCTCACAAACGTGGTTAGTAAGAACTGGTCATCGTAGTTTATGCCAGGAACGACGATGAGGCTCTCTACGGTAGTCGTAAGCTTTCTGACCGACTTGAACTTTCTTTGGTCTAGTTTGTGCGTCGTATCAGTGGCAATTTGTGCCTGCTGTGGATTGTGCCAACGAGCTTCTACCATTTCTAAGAACTGGTCTAACGTAATAGTCTTAGCCCAGTCCGCCATGCGTCGTCCGTACCCGGCCTTTGCGACTAAACCATCCAGCCATTTGGCTGCCTTACCCTCAAGGTAAGATGCGGCAGTAATCACCTCCTCCTCCTGCAAAGTCCTCTTCGCCTTTACCCATACTGGAACCGTTCTCAACCATTTGTTTAGTTCCTCGTCCTTCTTCTCTCCGGAGAAGGCAAGGGGCAGTTGAGGAACAGGTTGCGGTGATGGTGTAGCAACCACCACTGACCCAGAAGAAGAAGAAGCAACAGTCTGTGCGGCTGCTGGAGACGTACCACTTGGCTGTGTGCCAGCTTGTACCGGAAAGGGGCCTGACATCGCCGTTAACGGCAAAACAGCGACTGTGCTGCTGGCCTGAATCCTGGCCTTTGCAAAAGGTCCAAGATCTGGTCCAAAGAGTTTTGCATGAAATCCAATCTGCTGTCCACATGTGCATGCAGCGACAACATATTGTTCTTCAATATTTTCAGTTGGTCAGACATGGCTGACTCATCCAAACCCTCTAATGCGGCTTTGTCTGCCTCTAACGTATCAAGCCTGGCTGTTCTATTTTTAATCTCTCTTTCTCTGTCGGTAGCTTGCTTCAGTTCCCTCTCTAACCGCTCGCGGATCCTTTCGACCTGTTGGGGTCAACAGGCTTAACTGCGAGCCCGCCATTTGACTTGTGGACTGACCAGAACCTACTGATCCGGAAGTACCCGCGGGCCCTGAGGGCATTCCCAACAGGGTCCCTGACGAGGATGCAGCAGAGGCTGCGCCGTTAGCCATTGCTGCGGCTCTGGCTGCTGCTGCCTGATCTCTAGCTGCTATGTTTGCTGCTGCCCTCGCTGCTGCAAGAGCACGGGCTCTACGTTCGGCACGAAGCCGTGCTCCGTCTCCCGGTTGAAGGGTCTGGAACACGTGCGGGACCCTTAGTGATCTCGAACGTGTCAGTCTCGCATTGTCGACTCTACCCTCATCGGTGTCTGACCCGCTCATCAGTTAGGCAAACACTATCTGCACTACAACTCCCTGCTGGAATCCTACCACAGCATGTGTCTGACCGGCACCTAATCTTCTAAAAATAAATGTGTCCGGCAGGTCCCCTACTTGACCGATCAAGTGGTAGCCTACAACATTCACAAAAGATTGTCTACATAGTTTGGTCTTGCCATGATTAGTTCACTTACAGAAGTTTGCATAGAACTGGCTATGGTAGTATACAACAGTCCTACTACTAAACTGTCTGTGAGGTATTAGCAGTCCGTCAACCAACTAATCAAGAACAAAACCAGACTATGTTGCAGATGTATGAACAGTGGGTATAGTTGTATTCACAGTTGAGCATCAATTAGAACCTACCCTCCCCTCAATCCAACATACCGAAGAGCATCTTTGAGCAGCAGTGTCTTCGTGTGTATTGTCGGCCCACCCCTGTGCCCCAAGTCATTGCCGAGCAAGCCAGCCAGTCCACTCTTACTTACCCTCGTACGGAACGAGCCTTACACCCGGTTGATCTGGCTGATCAGGAGGAATTTTAGGAGAGCCCCCATCTCCTCAGGAATTATTTAACGTCCCAGTCAGGACGACGATCACAGCCAGATTCAATCCGAGTCCCCAACCAGAAATGTTTATAGACGGTCTGGTAAGCGTCTCATAAAAGGCTGGCACACCCGGCACGACTTCTATAGCGCAGCAAAGTGCCAAAATGGACAAGCAGCCATCGTATGCGTGACCTACTCCCATTGGGTTGGCATGGTGACCGTGACCCAGTGCTTCGACCAGGGCCCTTCAGAGGCACCGCCCTTTCTCCTTCCAGATGCTTGGGAAGATTGTCGTCTCTCAAGGTAGCGCGCACACGACACCTCACCAAAAGAGAGGACTCTCAAGTTGGACTCACTTCCTCGTGGTAAGAAGAGATTGAGAGAGTAGATAAGGTAAGGGAACAACGTACCTGGAGATAGCTGCCCCCAACCACAGATTTCTCACCAATTGAGCTGAGTGTGCATTTGATGACCGGTCGTAGCCTCGTTACCACCCACAACGCAATGCAGTGCCACCTCAGCTTAATGCCACATCAGCATGCTCTCATCACCAATCATACATTCCACTGTAACCACAGCAACCCATGCCGTATAGCCTTCCGGCGCACACCTCTCCACCCAGGTCGTGGGCCTAATGTTGGCCTGACGTCACAAGAACCAACTGCGAAGAAGCATCATCAACGCACCAAGTCTGTATAACGCCAGCGCACCAAGGTAAGTGGCGAATCAAACCAGCTCTGATACCAAAATACAAGGAACATGAATGTGGACGAAGCACAGAAATCCAGATTGCAAAATCACACTGAAGTCCAAGTAGTCAAAGCAAGAGAAGATAGCACAATGGAACCGAGTAACCATCCATTTGAGAACGATACAGAAGAATCGTGAGTCAATGTCCAAGCCCAATCGGGCAACACCAACAGCATAACCCAATGTAGCTCTCTCTCTTGAATGGCGCCAGGCGCCCTATCTACTCTACAGCCTATCACTACAACTACAGCAATGAAAGCAACCAGACAACTTGACGACCAGCGAGTGATGATGTCAACACCAATGCCGACCTCCTCTCCACCAGGTACGTCTCTCTCTTCTCCCTCACTCTCCCTTGTTATCCCACACAGCGCCCTTCACCTCCGAAGAACCACCTTCGCCTTTCACCTCCTCTGCACCCTTCAGGCAGCCCGGCTATGGCTGCCAGCGCCCTGCGCACAGGCAGCGCCCTACCGCTTAGCGCTAGCCTGTCTCCCTCAGCCGCAGCGCAAGTGCAGCGCTACAATGCAGCAGCGTGCCCGCAATGCCTGCATTGGCCAAGATCCCTGCCCACTCGCCCTCCTTGCCTATATGCCAGTGTTGTGTGTGGGCGGCCTCCCTTGAGCCTGCACCTGGGCCCCAGTACCTGTACCCAGGCCCAATGCGGTTGGGGCCCAGGAGATGCAGTTGCGCCTCTTTCATCAAGGCCTGCGGCCAGATTCAGATAGTGGACCGGTTTCCCATTGGCATTTTCGGCCTCTATATCCAGCATGCATTGTCGGCCTCACGTTTATGTGCCCAGGGCCTGACCAACTCTGGGGCCCTGGGATTTCTGCATTTGCAGAGCTCCGATACTCGGTGCACTCCAACCAACTGGCGTGCTGCAACTGTATGGACCCAAAATGTTTGCACAGAGGGCTCTTGTTGATTTGCTGGCCCGCCTTCACTTAGGGCGGGCACGAGGCTTGCTGGGGCCTTAGCCCAGAACATGTACATCATGGCAAGGCCCCTCCTTGAGGACTCAATCCTCACAATGGACTCAAAATTTCAGAAAACAATAACAAGATGTGGTCCCAATCAACCGCTTCTTGGCTGGAAGAACTTATAGCGATTTCGATGATGAGTTCTAAACATAGTGCTTTTCTTTCTT
>BFEA01000514.1:737075-747231 GCA_003427395.1 Chara braunii | reverse complement strand
GGAGTTTCGAAAATTTAGCAGCTGAGGCTGGATTTGCCTGGAAGCCTGTTCCAAAAATAAAAAGGTGGGCACCATGCACCCAGGACCCTGCAATGATTTGGACATAACTGTGGGAGTACCATTCCAATTGCGAAACATTTCTCACACGGTCGCTGATTGACAAAACATCCCGATCGCTCAGCGTCGATTATGCCCCGGTCACAGAGTCAAAGATTTGCCAAAACAATAAAATAATAAACTATCCACTGATGGATAATACCCAAGCCCAGGAAAAATGTTTTAACTTTTAATTAAAAAAACACCAGGTTTCTTCTTTTTTTTTTTTTTTTTTAATTTGGACCAGTTCTCGATTAATGTGTGTCATCCTTGCGCAGGGGCCATGCTAATCTTCTCCGTATCGTTCCAATTTTAATGGATGTCCCGAAGGAGAAAAAAAAAAAAAAACACCAGGTTTCAAGCCTACCAAGAAGCTGCATCTGCCCCTTCCGATCCAGCACTTCCCAGTGTTTCAAGCATGATGTTCAGTTCACCAACATTCACGGTCACACCATCTGCAACCTGCCAAGCAGCAAGAAATGCACAAGCGTCCAGAAGAAAGAAATCAGAACATGTGGTCACTCGAAGCGTGCCGTAGCATGGTCACATTACGGCTTTCCTGAATGTATACGACTGCAAATACTGTGCTTCGTCAACATATCTGACCGTATTACGTCCACAAATCCCTCGAAAACGTCTTTTAGTGCGAATGCACTTGCAGATTTCCAAGTAATAACAAACAAGTGAGAGGATGAGGAGACACAGAACAGGGGGTGGCGGATGGTCGAGGGACACACGTTGCTAAGAAGCGTAACAAACAGAACTCAACTATAACAAGAACTAGACGACTCAATTTACTTCTACTAAATTTATCAGCAATTAACTAAGCTGCTGGCGTACCTTCCCCGGCTCCACCTGAAACGGTTTTCACCTCTTTGCAGTAGCAGATGCAGATCCCAGGGCTCGATCCCTAGACCTTGCCCTACCTGTGTACAGTACCTGTGTAGACCCCGAGAGTCGAACCTGTGACCTGTGTATTCATAAACAGTTGGTAGGCTGTCATAGGTCAGTAGGTAGCAGGGGTTCGATCTGTAGATCTGTAGAATAGAAGTCTTAGCGAGTTCCAGAAGTCTTAGCTATAATCCTTCTAGAAGGTCAGCAAGTGGGCAAGTGGGCGAGTGGTGAGTCAAGTGGTGGACTAACTGCAGTGCAATTGCCGTACGACCTCGGTAGGTTAGCAGTGAGTCCCCATTCAGTAAGCGGTAAGGTCCAGTCAGTCCCAGTCCGGTCCAGCAAGTACCACAAGGGACTGTGAGCACCATGGGCTGATGGAAAAGGGGCAGACCAACGAGTTTCAGAAGTATAAATCAAGATGCAGCGCCCAGCCATTCATTCATTTCCTGCGTGAGCCATGCGGAAGCGCTGCCACAGCGACTTGTGCAAGGAGGTCTGCAGTGAGCCCGGAGCTGAAGTGGGCGAGAGGGAAGGAGCGTAGCATAGCGATAGGGTAGTCGCGGCCATAGCCGCCATAGCTAGAGTTAGTGTATAGTGTGTGTGTGTGTGAGTGTTGAGTAACGCGTGTGGGATATCCAGGGTGATCCGGTGTATGTGAACAGTGAGTTGTTTGGGCGCTGAGTCACCATAGTCATTGAAAGTGAACTCGTATCTGGGTTTCCATATCTCCGAGTTTTGAGTGGGCGGATGTCGGCAGTTTGCTGCGCTACTGTTTACATGCATGAAAAGTGTGAATGAGAGTGAGTCTGATTGCACACCTGCCATTGGCTGCTTGGATTGCTAAGCCAGGCAAGGTTCGCGACAAGGTCCCAGCCAAGTCCTGGGCAGCCTCATCATAAAATCAGACAGCTTGTAAACCGCCAGTCCCACCCACCCCTCCTCAGCCACTCGCTGCCAGAAATGAGCTGCAAAAACGAAGGACCAAGGGGGGTGGGGTGGGGGGGGAGGTAGGACGAAAGAAGAAAACGCTAGGCAGACCCATGTAGGAACTTCTTTGGAAAGAAAATGGCACAGAATGCCGAGCAATGTACAAGAGGATCCAGACTGGACTCTCACGTGCATCTGGCCTTCAGTACCTCTCTCTCTCTCTCTCTCTCACTCTCTCTTGCGTGTTGAGAGAGAGGTGTGCACACCGTCATGCATGCCGCTATCCATGCGTCCCTGTCTGCCTTTTCCATATCTGAAGCGTGTTGGATCCTATTATCAATCCAGCATGTTGCATATCCAAGGGATATCCATAAAGGCTTGTTGGAAATCCAGCCCAGAGAGGCAAAATTTCTTGGACTTCAGTCAAGAGTTCGGTCTTCAGATTCCAGACCAGGATTTACAAGGCCTCGTTTGAAAAGAATTATGGTGAGATGCCTGCAATTCAGACAAGACTGGCACAAAGTTCACACGCCAGATTGTTAGCCGTTGGACGTGTCACTGTGCACCACTCTTCGACGAGAGGCGATCGACCGCAAGAGAAGAATGAGTGCAATGGAATTCATTCGAACACTGGAGTTCGATGGCAAAGGACATATCCCACATGTTGGATATCTCGCAAGAGAGAGAGAGAGAGAGAGAGAGAGAGAGAGAGAGAGAGAGAGAGAGAGAGAGAGAGAGAGGTTTATGTGTGCTATCTCTGTCTCTTATACACATCTAGATGTGTATAAGAGACAGGAGAGAGAGAGAGAGAGAGAGAGAGAGAGAGAGAGAGAGAGAGAGAGAGAGCATGCGGGATATCCCACATGCCAAGGAGATATCCAACACGACATTCAACTAGTTGGAAATAACTAAGTGTCAGAGAGACCCAACGTGTTGGATACCCAATACATCAGAGATATGCAACATCCACCAGACAGACAGCCAACATGATATGATATCGAATGTGTTCAAGTCTTCAACATATCGAAGTGAGGTAGATGTCGCGTTCCATATACACTGAAGAAGGGAACGAAAGGTGCCTTAGATTATCTGACAAACAGCTTCCTCTTCAGAGACCACAAACAAAGTTAGCAAGGGTGAGCTGCATGATGGGAGCCACTGGCGTGCTTGCAAATTCGGGACAACCCGGACAAGTCTTCCCTCACCTTGTCAGAGAAGCCGTAGGTAGAATTCCGGTTCGAGGAAGATCCTGATGACGCATCAGAGCTGCGAAAGAAGACACGGCCATCCGACCAAAAAAAAAGTGGGTGAGACGACCACACAATATCACTACTCCCTGGCAAGTGGCAAGAAACAACTGCCATACGAGTTCTCTCTTCCCCCGAATAGAATGTACGGTTATTCTCACAGTATCTAGACTGAAAGCTGCCCTAAATACAGCAATAATGAGTGTCCGTTCTATTAGGGTTACGACGGTAGCAGGGTAAGTATCTGACAAACCCATTCGCCATCTTTTCTTTTCTTGGTCTTGAACAAATACCAACATTTGAATTTCCATTTTCATGCAAGGGGCCAGTGACTTGTTCTGCGGTATGTTAAGGGGCAGCACGCTTTGAACCACGGACCTCTCATAAGTATGTGTTTAATACTGTCTATTCTCTGCCTATTGTTTTTTTTTTAGTACAGTCAGTCTCTGGTTGCCAAGACTAAGCTCTGCTATTTGTTAAGTTCTGGACCTTTCTGAAAGCCTGGACTGACGTTCCGTCTGTTGACGGGAGGAGTTTTGGATAGTAGGTGGGTTCAGTTTTGACCCTCCGCTCTCATATTTTTCCAAGCTTCTTCAGACTTTTTCTGAATTTTGGCCTATCTCATGAAAAAAAAAAAAGAAGTTCTGGACCTTTCAGACTAGCATAAGCCTTTTTTTGTCCGAGGGCATTTGATCCATTAGGCATAGGGAAACACAGCTCTTGACAAAGTGATGAGCAGGGCATCAGGTTTCCTGACCACTACCTTTAAGGCTGGAGAGCTAAGTCGTAAGAATAACCTACACTGCATTCTTCGGAGCCGGCGGAGGTCGGGTGCTACAGGACCAGAAGGGCTGGCGGCACCAGCCAACAGAAAACAACAAAAAGCGCCGCGCTGGCGCTTTGGCAAAAGCTTGGCATCTCGGCAAAAAGCGGCTCGGAGGTAGTGACGGTTTGAGCACCAAATCCTTTGGGACATCCGTTAAAATTGGAATTTGGAACGACACAGAAAAAGGGTAATTAGCAGGGCCCCTGCCCAAGAATGACACACATAAATTGAGCAACTGGCCTCCCCAACCTACCCCCCCCCCCCTCCGAAAAACAAAAAAATAGGCTAAGCACCAAAAGAAACAAGGCAGTGTTAATTTTACCACGATTTGGTACAATCAGGTCCTTTTTCCCTTCTTTTTTCCAAGTCCTCCCCACCTGTGGAATGGAAACAAGTGCAGTGGGAGGAAAGAGAGGTGGCGGCTTCAAGCAGGATTTCAGCCGCTCAGCTCCAACAGGAGGAACTGGCAAGACGGAGAGTAGAAGAATAAGACAAGGCCTTCGAGGAAAACATCAAGGTCACACATGCCGAGGACCGAAAGGCCAAAGAATGTAGAAGAATAAGACAAGGCCTTCCAAGAGGAGGAACTGGTTCAACGGTCGGGTATGAGCAAGAGTGGCGCTCAGGGGTTAAGTGCTTGGTGGTTGCCGAGCCAGATCTGTCTGGAGTCTGGACTGGATCTGAACCAGCCAGAGTGTCCTTAGATATCCAAATTACCAAACGTCAACCTCGTACGCAAGAAAAATTCAAAAATTTCAACTACTTATTTGCGCATCAAGCAAGTTCTTCACACACTGCACACCACACAGCTCACAGTGCAGACGGGCCAAACAGCATGGCTACCGTCTTCACCCGAATAGAAGGCCCGGTCATTACTGCTGTATCTAGACTGCAAATTGCACCAGATACAACGATAATGACCTCGTGTTGTATTCGGGTGAAGACGGTTGTGTGGTTAGATACAAACTTTCATGACTATTCAAGATCAGCTCCAGTGGGATAATTGCTCGGACGTGTTCGGCCACAATTGCCGATCCACTACACGATCTCACAACGTCTTTCCCTCGTGCAGCGACGTTGAAAATCGTATGTGCCAGAACATTGAGGAAACCAGGCCACAATTGGCAACAACATCACCTCAGGACATCCCATTCATCATTCATGTGCAAATGGCTTCCATTTTACTCACCACTCTAGCATGAATGCAATAAATGATTTCAACAGGTGAGCTGCAATGACCACGCGTTCTATTCACGTGAAGACGGTAGTGTTGGTAGCTACAAACTTGCATGGCTATTTAAGATCAGCTCCTGATAGATGACCAGCCTCGGGACAGACCATTCATCCACAAATCGCTTCCACTATACTCACCGCCACTAGGACAGAAGCGGTTAACAGACCCCTAAATTTTCAGGAGGTTTTTTTGAGGGTCATTATAACAAACGTCCCACACCTTTTAAGCCAGACTTGTCAGCAGCCCATAGAGCGGACACCAAATAAACCAACAGCAAAACAGAAAAAAAGTAAAAAAATGTGTGAGATATGCCCCAACGAGCCCCTTTTTGCGCCTGTAAGCAGCACTGTCGACCACCCTAAGTGAAGGTGGGCCCGACCAAGGCCAAGAGGCCTACTTTTCGGCCACCATGCAACTGGGGAAATTCATGCAGTTGCGCAGCGCCAGTTGGTTGAGAGCGTCCAGGCCCTGGCTGCCTTTTTTGTACGTAACCGAGGCAGGCCCTGGGCCAGATACACAACATGGGCCGAACACAGGCTGCGGGCAGTTGGGCACACGCAACCGTCACAGGCCCTGGGCCTGAATCGTTTGGACCGGGGCTCAGGCTCTCAGGGCCTACCCGAAGCTTCTGCGCAGGGCCCCAGTGCAGCCAGGCCACACGCAGCAGGAAGGCCACTTCCATTTCGGAAAGTGCCTGCCCTCACATTTGGCATTCGGGCACTGGCTGCATGCTGCGCAAGCGCTGCTGTGCTAAGCGTTGGCCAGCGCCCACGCGCTCATGGGCGAGCAGGAAGAGCAGACAGCCATAGCCGAGCTGCGCTGCGCTATGCTAGATGGGGCGCATGGGGGTCCTTGGGTGCAAGTGGCATCTATGAGTGGGGGATCGAGGTTGTGAATGACGAGAGACATACCTGGTGCTTGAGGCGAACGGCATTGGCCGAGATCTGCTCGTACTTTGGGGAGCTGTTGACGTCACCAGCGGCATTGTAGATAGGCTAGATAGGATCTGCCATTTGTAGTCTGGGCGCAGAGCGCCAGATAGGAAGTCGACATTGGTTCTTGGTTGATGATGATGAGACTACTCCAACATTGTCACATATGAGCTTTGGCTGTGCTCTTATTTCGTGGAACTCGTGTTGCAATTCTGCTTTTGGTTCGAGGTCACGACTCTCTGGTTACATGTGTATGACGCTGCTTGGTTTCTATCGGAGCGAGGTTACGTTGCGCTAATCTGGCGCTTGTCTTCTGCCAATATGGTACATGCACGCGGTCTGCTGGGCGAGAGGCCGTGGGAGGTGTGTAGTGAGGAGGGCAAAGGCAAGCAGGCGACCCAGATGGAGAGGGGATCGCCATGGGTGTTCGCAGTGTGATGAGAACTATCTGATGTGTGATTGATGCTGAGGTGGAACGGCGGTGTAATGCTGGTTGTGCTGAAGCAGCGACTGGTTATCACAATCGGCGTCAGGTCATCTGGTGAGAATATCTGTGGTTGGGGGCAGCTATTTTGAGGTACGTTGCTCTTAACCTTATCTACCCTCTTCGACACTTCTTACCGTGAGGATGGGTGTTATGTCTTGAGAGTCCTCTCATGTGAGGAGTCAAGTGAGCTTAACCTTGAGAGTCGGGAGGTACGTTGCTCTTAACCATATCTACCCTCTTCGACATTTCTTACCGTGAGGATGGGTGTTCTGTCTTGAGATTCCTCTCATGTGAGGAGTCAAGTGCGCTTAACCTTGAGAGTCGGCATTATTCACGTGGAGCATCTGAAAGGAGAGGGTGGAGCTATCTGAAGGGCCCTGGGCGGAGCACTGGGTCACGGTCACCACGCCAACCCACCAGGAGTAGAGCACGCATGCATTGCTGCTTTGTCCTTTGTCTGCCTACTGTGCTGATAGATGGGTTATGAGGGGCAGGCCAGCCCTACAGGGGAGACGAGTACCGGGCGTCTATAAACAAGCACCGGCGGGGTTACCTTCCATTGGCTGTGATCGTCGACCTGTCTGCGACGTTAAACAATTCCTGAGGACTTCGGGGGTCATCCTTAAACGCCTCTTGATCAGCCAATCAGTCGGTGTACGGCTCGCTGCACGCAAAGGTACTCGGGGCACAGGGGTGGGCCGTGTGCACACCTTCAGACACGCATGCTATCCAGATCGCTCAGGAACGCTGACGTCAAGTGACAATCAGGGAGAACTAAGGGAGGGGTAGATTCCAGGTGATAAGTTCGGGACAAATTCCATTCTGCCAACAGCCATTCTGATTAGTTAGATGTTACAGCCATTGACATCTGACAGACAGCATAGGTAGAACAGTTTCTCCTCATCTGCTTTCTGTTTGCGGACTAGTCAAGTAAAAATAGCTTCGTTTGTAGGAATCTGAACTTACCTGTTGGACCCAACTGTGTATCCTCTGACATAGCCACCAATTAATTGGTCTGTGCATTATGCTGCGGTAGGCATCTAGAGTGTTCTAGTGCATATTGTAAACAGTGCTGTAGCTTATGAGCAACAGGGACCTAACCCGGACGATAGAATCTTGCGATCTTCACAAAATTGCGGTAGTAGCCGGTCATCCCTAAGAAGGACCTCATCTCAGTCACAGACTGAGGACACGGCCAGTCACAAATGTGGGCCACCTGCGCATCATCGGGCTTCAATCCCTCTGCGGAAATCTCATGACCCAGATACAAGTTCCGGGTGCGGCCAAACTCGCACTTCTCCCGGTTAATCTTGGACTGCTGCTGTCTGAGGAGACTTTGTCTAAGTGGGCTACATGATCCTCGACAGTCCTACTAAAGATAAGTATGTCATCGAGGTACACGATGACAAACTTGTCCAAGTAGTCATGAAAAATCTGGTTCATGACATGCTGGAAGGTGCCAGGAGCATTACAAAGGCCGAAAGGCATCACCACAAACTCGTACAGACCGTACCTGGTCTGAAAAACGGTTTTGTGTTGATCTGCGGGCTGTATTGCAATCTGATGGTACCCGGACTCCAGATCTATCTTACTGAAGTACCGACACCCTTGCAAATGGATCAAAGGGGCCTAAAACCCCAAGGCAAAAGTGTGTTTTCATGCAAAATTCACTCGTCTCAGTTTTTCGGGATCTTTCAGGATTTTTCAGGATTTTCAGGGCTGGCGAAAACAGTAATCTCCAAGACCCCAACAAACACCAAACTTGGTACACGCAGACCTCCACAAAAATAAAACAGGGCCAAAAAAAAAAAAAACTAAAAAAGACTCAAACAAAAGTCCGCAAATGCACTTTTTCAGTGTTGGGGGTAACACCTGGGGCTGGCCAAAATAGAAATCTCCAAGACCCCAACAAACGCGAAACTTGGCACATGCAAACCCTGACCAAAACAAAACAGGCCAAAAAAAAAAAAAAAAAAAAAAACCTGAGTGGGGATCCGGGCCGCCCCGGTGACTGCCTGGGGCCTGGAGGCGGTCCCGAGCGGCCTGGCCGGGCCCCCCCAGCGCAGTTACCTGCCAGGCACCCGGTATGTCTGTGTGTGTGTGTGTTGTCATGACTGTACCAGACTGTACCAGACTGTACCAGACTGTACCAGACTGTTTCATCGGACTTTCACCAACTGTGTGTGTGTGTGTGTGTGTGTGTGTGTGTGTGTGTGTGTGTGTGTGTGAGATCGAGGTGGGAGTGAATAGCTTGAGCGCTTAGGGGTGTGTGTGTGTTTGTGTGTGTGTGTGTGTGTGTGTATGTGTTTGTGAGTGAGAGAGAGAGAGAGAGAGAGAGAGAGAGAGAGAGAGAGAGGTGTTCGAATGTGGGTCGATATTGGCCATATGCAGCTGAGTATGCTGCTGAAGAACTCAAAGATTTCCTGCAAGTTGTCAGTCTGTAAGTCTTCTTCTTCTTCTTCTCCTCCATCTTATCAGTCTTCTTCTTCTTCTTCTTCTTCTTCTTCTTCTTCTTCTTCTTCTCGTCAGTCTTCTTTTCTTTTTTCAGTCTTGTTCTTCTTCAGAATGAATGCATGCGGCAGACATCAGAGCAGCAGGCTACAAACATGCAGAGCCCCCAACCCAGTACATATCAGATGACATACATTCAGCACAAGGCAGGCATGTATGCCCCCCCCCGAAACCAAAATTTTATTGCAGATTCTGGGTCCTCTCGCCGAGAGGCAGAACGACCCCGGTTTCAAAATATATACATATATACAGGGTCACCAGCCCGTACGTACAGAGGTCCCCGGGTCGACCTCCGTACGTACGGGCGTTCGGGGTCCCCGACGGCGTTCGGCCCCCACCAAAATTATTTTGGGGCCTAAATTTTTTTTTTTTTTCTGAATTTTTTTTTGTGAGTTCTCTATGACGTGAGGTACATGCCTATACATTTTGACGTCATTTTACTGAGCCAAATAAGAATTATAAATCGCCAAAGATGGCGGTGTCAAAACGTGCTCGCCCACGTTTTTTTTCACTTTTTACTTTTTGTTTTTCACTTTAGTTCGGGGTCTAAACAATTTTATTATTTTTTGAAACTTTTTTAGTGGTTTTTGCATTATGTGAAGTACACATCTGTAAATTTTCAGGGCATTTAGCTATGTTATTATTAGTATTTGTTCTCCATATTTTATTTTTATTTCAAAATTTGTAAGGAATTTGGATAAAATGCTTCAGGCAAATCTTGTTTAATTTTTTTTCTTCATAACATATCTTTTTTCATAGTTCTTTTCCTTTTTTTTTTTTTTTTTTGTCTGCGTTCGGCCCGAACAGCCGAAAGCACCCCTGAGAGGTCCCACACTTTCGGGCGTTCGGTTTCGGGCGCTCGGCCCGTCCCGAATGCCGGTTACCCTGTATATATATATATTGTCACATAACTACGAACTAAAAGAGCGCACTTTGCGGAACAAAGAATAACAGCAAAAAACGGGCAAGGTGATAACATGCAAAAAAAAAAAAAAAAAAAAA
>BFEA01000514.1:696381-731557 GCA_003427395.1 Chara braunii | reverse complement strand
AAAAAAAAAAAAAAAAAAAAAAGTTTCCAAAAATTCTGAAAAATGACTATGTCATGCAGAAGAATAAACTCCCAGCACACCTCCACACTTACCCAGTTTTCCATGCATCGAAGTTGCTACCTTGTCAAACAAGTGATCAGTTTCCATCCCGTAGGTCGATGATCCCACCGGATATGGATGGAAGATATGACATCGATGGTATAGTGGCTGAAGATGTCTTCAGGACTGGAGGTAGGGGTCGTCCACAGAAACAGTACAAGGTTCATTTTAGTTATCAAGAACCGGAAAACGACCGCTGGTTTACGAGATCTGAACTTCTAGAGACAGCTCCCGATATAGTCCGGGCCTACGAGAGACAACAGAGAGGTAAAGGTCCTGCCTTGGACTGAAATTTTCTCGGAGGACCTCGAATTTAGGCCGGCGGGAGTGAAACGGTATTCACCAGTTCGCACTAGCTGATGAAGATCCCAGGGCTCGATCCCTAGTTCCCCATCTTACCTGTGTACAGTACCGGTGTCAACCTTTAGATTTGAACCTGCGACCTGTAGGACCGCCAGTGGGAGGTAGGATTTCGTAGGCTACAGGGTAGAAGAGATTCGAACTGTAGACCTGTCGGGTAGGAGTCTAGACAGTCTAGAGGTCGTAGCTGTAGACTGTCCGAAGGGTCAAGGTCGCAGCTGCTACTTACCTGAAAGGGCAAAGTCGTAGCTGCTACAGTACCGAAAGGCCAAAACAGAGAGTTCTAGAAGTGGCCTTTCGGAGTCAGCCTACGTTAGGCAGAGGCAAGTGGTCAAGTGGTGGCAGTCCACCTCGTACAGTCAGCAGTCCCAGTCCACCCAGTCCGGTCCAGTCAAGCAAGTACCGTCTGGGACTRTGCACACCGTGGGMYAAGGGATACAGGGCAGACCAACGCATCACAGAAGTATAAAGCAAGAGGCTGCGCCCAGCCATTCATTCATTCATGCGGAAGCCATGCGGAAGCGCTGCCTTAGCGTCTTGTGCAAGGAGGTCTGCAGGAGACCCGAGGACAGAGTGAGCGAGAGTGAAGCAGTGTAGTCATAGTGATAGGTAGCGGCAGCCATAGCTGCTGCCATAGCGTAGTGTAGGGTGTAGAGTGTGTACTGAGTGTGTGTTCTGAGTATCGCGTGTGGGACATCCAGGGTGATCCAGAGTGTGAACAGTGAGTTGTTTGAGGCGCACAGTCGCCATAGCCAGTGGAAGCGAACTGTTACTTGGAAGCCATGTCTCTGAGTTCTGTGTGGGCGCATGGCGCCAGTTTGTTGTTCTGCTGTTCACGTGCATGAGAAGTGTGAATAAGTCGAGTCTGATTGCAGTTTTCAGTGTTGGGGGTGTTATTAACCTGGGGCTGAAAAGTGGGGGTCCCCACGCTTGGAATGCCATAAATCATTTCAACAGGACAGGCCATTCATCTGCCAATCCCTTACACTATACTCACCACGCCATGTCATACGTGACTCTGACAGGATCGACCATTCATTTGTCAATTTCAGGTTCAAATTCAGTTCATCGACACCTCTCATGGGCTACTCCGTTTTTTTTCCGGCAAGCATAAAACACAGCCTCATCATTACTGTATCATGTCAGAAAGATTGCGCGCATACATTCCCGATGAGGATGTCTTCTGTCCTGGGTGAAGGCGGTAGGTTTTCAAAATATATCAAAGCAAAAGAAAGAAGAATGCAATAACAAAACCGATACGACATGACCCTACCCATCACACGGTCAAAAACGTGAATGCAAATGGAAATGACATAATAACACATACCCTGTGGAATCGGAATCGCCAGCCTCTGTCAGCGTCTCGCAGAGCACTATATCGAGTCTGTTTATTGAAACCACCACAGGATCTGATTTCACATTTGAAACAGATGGAAGCTGTGCCACAAACGACAAAATACAGAAGGATTAATTAACGTGCATTCACTATTGAGAATCAGCACACCAGCAAGTATAACATAGGGCAAAAAAAAAAAAAGAGAGAGCATCGTTTTCGGAACTTTTATGAAGTTTTTCATTTCATAACTTCCAAAGAATCCAAAGATTCCAAACGCATGCAGTCCATTTTCTTACGTATTCTGTTTTGTAGTAAATTGATATTTATATTTATACAAAAAGTCTCTGCCCAAACGCATTCAGTCCATTTTCTTAGGCATGCTGTTTTGTAGTAACTTGATATTTAATATTATTATTTATATTTATACAAGAAGCCTCTGAATCTCACCTTGTTTGGCACGTCACAACGGGTCTGTCACAACGTACCTGGACATTCCCATCACCAGATGCATGACCTCTAGAGGGACATGTTGCTATCAGGGTGCAGTCAAACCAAAGGAATTGGGCCTCCGAACCGTACGAGATAGTCACCTATCATACGGCTCTCCAACTCAACTTACGATTAGGATAGATAGATATTTCTGGATATAGGCCCCTTTCTCCACGAAGTGGGTGATGTTGAGTATAGCCTCTAATTCTCGGACACATTCTTAGATCCCTTCCCCAATTCAATTAATTAAATGAAATTATTCATTCTTAGCACATGACGTAGCAAAGAGCAATTTAACCCTTCTTTCTAAACATTGCTGCTTAGATCGTTAAAAAGCTATATAAAAAGTATTAAAAAACAAGAAAAAAATCCCAACAAAAAATCCTAACAAAAACGAAACTATATCCATCAACTGAACACAAAATCCATTCCCTCGACTGCACGAACCCGAAAGAAAAGTTCGAAAACGGGATTAAAAAAGCAACAAAAGAAGTCCAGAAAACAGCTGGCACTTTGTCTCTGGGTAAAGAGGGTATCTTCAACTTTTTTTAACTTTTCTTTTTTTCTTTATGAAAAAAAAAGCAAAAAAAGAGCAACGGGCTTGAGATATCATCGTCGAACTGACCCACCCCATGGAATTCAGATTCCACAAGGATTCAGTTCGAGCGAGTCGGGACCACCGCGAATATAACTTAATAGGTCAAAGTGTCAGATTGCGAATTTGAAAACACGGGTTCAACTCCCTTTATTCGCCTCTTGCATCTGAACTCTGGCGAGCCTAAATCCAGCCAAAGCTGGCATCAAGACAGTTATTCATTGACTGAAGTCCACGAATCTAAGTTATTAAGATTTGAACTCGGATCTGTTTGTCAACAGTATTATGGATGTACCGTCCAGCCACAACGACTGGGTTTTCCATCTGCAGTCACCTCAAGGACAGCAGATCACTTGGCTAAAAACTGTGATATCTTTTGATTTCTTTCTCTGAGCATAATATCTCTTTCAGCGCATACTCACACTAGGACTTGTTGGGATGAATCTGACTGCAATTCCACCTCGGCTTGGATGTATCTGACCACAATTACATCCAGAGGCTCAGTCCAGGAAGTCCCAGTATATTCTCTCAGATACCAATGGGAGATCGCCCCCCCCTACCTGGAAGTCCCAGTATATTCTCTCAGATACCAATGGGAGATCGCCCCCCCCTACCTGCCTCCCTCCTCCCCTCTCCAGTTCACCATGATGCCGTGACAAATTACCGGTTTGAGTTAATTTAACCTCGAGTTCGTAAACTCAATGTTCGGTGCTCAGTAACAGCAGGGTTGGCTCAGATGAACTGCTGAGATGCAGAGACTCAGCTCAACTCCAGGCGGAACCAGAAGAACAACATTCCTGAATTACCTGGGGCCAAGTTCAGTTTTCAACTTTTCAGTGTTTTCACCTATTTTAACATCCAGCTCACCATACCGTTCACTGATTTACACCACCGGTACGTTTCCCCGCTATTTTTCAGAGATGCGGCTCGTCAACGGCCGCACCTTTTAGGGCTGCGCCGCCATTCATCGGCGGCCGTTGTTGCATTTTCAGGCCTCCAAAAGTTGCGGTGAGGGCCACGCGGCCGATGCATGGGAAGCGTACTGGTGGATCAGTCCAAGCAAAATTTTGGCCGCACCATTTAGGCCTGAGCAGCCATTCATCGGCGGCCGTTGTCGCATTTTCGGGCCTCCAAAAGTTGCGGTGAGGGCCGATATATGGGAAACGTACTGGGGAATCAGTCCAGGCAAAATTTTGGCTCACTTTTTATTTTAAAGACAGTAGTCCTCTAAGTTATTGTATCCGTCTGATTCTGTCAAGATTTGAGCTTACGGCCTAGGCTACCAGCCGGGCCGCCCGGGTCACCCTGTTTTCCTGGGCGGCCCGGCCGTGCAAGGACCCAGGAAGGTCGCAGCAAAAAAAAAAAAAAAAAAAACTACGTTATGCAGAAAGATGAACTGAACAACTCTTGCCTCAGGGTCAATCGAAATTGTTTACCAAATTTGAAATAAAAATTTACATTCAAAAATAGTCCTTTTTTTTTTTTGGCCCATCCGGGCAAGCGGTCCCAGGCCACTCTAGTAACCTATCTTACGACCTGTTTGGACTTGCAACCTGTTTCAACAGTGCCTTCACAATAACCACTCCAAGTAAAATTTTGGATCCCTTTTTCCGAGGCATAAGGGCCCCAACGAGCCCCTTTCCACCCTGTAAGCAGCACTGTCGACCGCCCTAAGTGAAGGCAGGCCCGACCAAGGCCAAGAGGCTTATTTTCGGCTACCACGCAACTGGGGAAATTCAGGCAGTTCCGCAGCGCCAGTTGGTTGAGAGTGCCCAAGCCCTCGCTGCCTTTTCCGTACGTAACCAAGGCAGGCCCTGGGCAAGATACACAACATGGGCCGAACCCAGGCTGCGGGCAGTTGGGCACAAGCAACCATCACAGGCCCTGGGCCTGATTCATTACGACCGGGGCTCAGCCTCTCGGGCCCTACCGGAAGCTTCTGGGCCAGGGCCCAGCACAACCAGGCCGCACGCAGCTGGCAGGGCATTTCCATATAGGAAAGGGCCTGTGCCCGCATTCGGCATTCGGCCACTGGCTGCATGCTGCGCAAGCGCTGCTGCGCTGATCGCTGGCCAGGCCCACGCGCTCACGGGAGAGCTGGATAAGGCGAACAGAAGTGGCCGAGATTTGCTCGTACTTCGGGGAGCTGTTGACGTCACCAACGGCATTGTAGATAGGCTAGATAGTATCTGCCATTTGTAGTCTGGGCGCAGAGCGCCAAATAGGAGTTCGACATTGGTTCTTTGTTGATGATGATGAGACTATCCCAGCATTGTCACTTATGAGCTTTTGCTGTGTTCTTATTTCGTGGAACTCGAGTTGCAATTCTGCTTTTGGTTCGAGCCTTCGAGGTCACGACTATCTGGTTTAATGTGTACGATGCTGCTTGGTTTCTGGAATCCGCTATCGCTCATTTTCCTTGCATTTTTTTTGTTTTGAAAATAGGTCTCCTTTCTACCGCCAGCTCAATCAGAGTACTGCTCTTACTGCTTTACGCAGTCCGACCTTTTCGGCTCAGGCCTGGGCCAGAAGCAAAAGGTGCAGCAGACCACTTTGAAAAGACTCCGTTGCAGGCCCATGAGCCTTGGAAGATAGCCATGTCAACTCGGGGGCTGCGCGAACTGGCGGTTCAAGCCGGGCCTGCAGGCCTCTTACTGCGCGCCAAGCTTTTCCAAGGCGCCAGCGGTGCACTTCTTTTCTTGTTTGGCTGGCGCCACCAGCCATCGTGGTTCAGTAGCCTGAGCCTCCACAATTTTCATAGGCTACGAGTTTCTTTTTCAGCAAGGCTGGGGCCGTGTACTGGCGGTTTAAAGCACCAGTACACCACATATCGGCCCACGGGTGGCAGCATGAGACCTGCACGACTTCGGAGGCCGCCGTTTTTTTTTCTCAACGGCGGGCCTGGCCTCGCGGCGTCTCCGAGTTTYGCTTGTGGCGACAAAGACTTTCTGCAAGCTGGGGCCGTGTACTAGCGGTTTAAAACTGATGTATGTATCCATCTGATTCTGTCAAGATTTGAGCTTATGACCTGTTTGGACTTGCAACCTGTTTGTTCACAGTTACGTACACATACGATTCAGACACAGAAGATGGGTAACCTGGGTTTAATTAAACACAAGCCGACGCGCGCCACGTTCGCGGCGGGGGCAAACAGCATCCCCACCCCCCACCCCCCCAAAAAAAAGATGTCGCAATGAGAGTGAATCTTCTGGTAGAGCAGGGAAAGGTACACCACCATGAGAAGGTGAGGATGTCGAAAGAGGGCATCACTCCACTACTCAGCAAAAGTGAAAAATGATAATGCATCTTCCCCTAGAGCACGGGGAGATACACCAGCACATTTTTTGCCTTCCGTGCATGTGGTGAGTCGCCGCGCAAGGTCAAGAGTCCCAAGGAAAGGAACGGGGAGATACACTGACATTTGTTTTGCCTTTTGTGCATGTCGCGAGGATTCCAGCTTGTTACCTGCCACAGGTCCTCTTCGAGCTCCATGTCGTGGACGTATCTTTCCGCGCTACAGCAGCAGACATATATTCTCGTTTTGCACATTGGATTTGGTGGCTCAGACGCCCACTGTCTTCCAAGCTTGTTGTTATGGATGCATCTTTCCACGATCCAGTAACGCATACCTTCTTGAGAAGCCCACTGTCTTCTGCCTGGAAAGATATGCGGCCACCTGGGTGGCGCCCGAAAACCACAAAATTCAAGATTCTGGCCCGACCATGCTCCAAGAGACAGGTCCACTGTGTGCTTGTATTCAAACAGGCGCCTATTCCTGTTGAAACGAAGTTCTACCTTTGACCGCAGCGCCATGAAAAAAGAAAGGCAGACCCAACGAAGATCTAGATTCGACCACGCCGCCCAAAAAACCAAAAAAAGCAGACCCCTCCCCACAACAGCACGGCACTTGACACAAACTTCTGGATTCGAACACACAGCCGGAAAATAAAAAAACGCAGATTCCTCCCCAATCGCGTTCACACCCGCTCGTGTGAGAAAGATGTGATGACCCGCCATAGCACGGACTGAGAACACTGCTGACTTCTGAGTTCTGCCGATGGAATGGATGCCTTGCTGAGATCCCCGCATTCTGCTGAGTTTTCTAAGTCCGTGTGTGTTCGTGCTTGATGACCTGCATGCCTGTCTGAGTGCTTGTCAGCACGAGTGTGTGTGTGACCCGCAAGGGTACTTGCTTGTTTGGGAGGCCCGTAGGGCCGGTACTTACCTGTGGCCGTGACATTGAGAGTTGCCGAAGGGAAAACACTCAAATGGCGGAGCCAGAGGCCTGCCGCACTCGGCGCGGAAAAACACTCAAGTAGCAGGTAGGCCGGTACCGCACCCAGTAGAAGTAGATGTGCCAGGTACTCTAGGCCGAGCAGAAGAAGACAAAGTTGGCATTTTTAGAGGCCCAGTAGTGGTAGGCTAGGCCCTAGGCGGGTACCAGTCCATCCCGTCTGAGTCTAGGGCCTGTACGGGCAATATCAGAGTCTGCAATGATGTCTCCCTCCGAAAGGGAGGAGGTACCGGTTGCTTGGGAGGCCGAGCAGCATGTACGTCACTTCCCAGGAGGCAAGTAGGCCGCTATATCATGACGCTGAGCGAAGAGCCCAGCCTCATTCTTCAGTGTGCAAGTTTGGCGACACACTGCTGGAGCGCTGGCTGGAGGAGCGCTGGTTACTACAGCGCTGCTGGGAGGAAGGAAGCCCGGGAGCTTCCACCTTGGCTATGGTGGAGCTCTACCGGTAGGAGGAGGGAAAAGAGGACCAAGGAGGAGAGTGGCGAGGTACCTACCTGCCACCTGGCTATGGTGGACACCATCTTCATCACCTTGTTAGGCAATGCATCTGGAAGGACCCAGTTGGGGTAGTGCCGCATCAAGGAAACTCGGGACAGAGTCAGGCATGGCGGCTGAATGGGCAGCGGCATAGCTGGCTTGTGTTGACCTTGGGACAGGGGGGCAGCGACATAGCAGCTTTGGGTTGTCCTTTGGACAGGAGGGTAGAGCCCTCAGTACTCCGCCATAGCCTTGGCCTACATGAAGAGGAAGAGGAAGGGTGGCCATGACTATGGTGGACCTCATGTTGTGCCTGCAGCAGAAGAGGGATTCGGACATTGATTCTGGTTCAGCCATTCAACATTATTATTGCTATTTCTTGTTTGAATAAGAGGGGAGGAGATAAGGAGGAGATTGGTTGGCGAAGAAGAAGAGCATTATCTTCCGTCTATGCTGAAGTACATCATCTTCTTCTTCTTTCTTTATTTTTCTTCTTTCCCTCTCTCTCCTCTCAAGTTCATTCATTTCTTTTTGCAATTGGCCGGCATTGTACTTTCTGATGAGTGTGTACTTCGAAATTGGCCAGGATCGTAACAAAGAAAAAAAAAAGACAAACGTGCCCATACACGAAAAGCTCTGGGCCCAGCCCGGAAAAGGGTCTCCCGTGGGAAGCGTTGTGCAAGACCCACTATTTGCTTTCAGAGTATCCCTATCTGCCTACGGTTTACCGGGCAGCTCTGTTTGACGATATATAGGGAAGACACACCCGGTCCTGCAGGTGCCTTACTGTGCGGCAAGCTTTTCCAAACTGCCAGCAGAGCACTTTTTTAACTTTTTGGCTGGCGCCACCAGCCATTGTCGTCCGGTAGGACGATCCTCCAAAATTTCCGTAGGTTCTTTTTCAGCAAGGCTGGGACCGTCTACTGGCGGTTTAATTAAGAGATTCAGCGTGATTTCACATGGACTGCAGTGACTACAGTCCAAGTTATATTCACTAGAGATTCCATCAGAACTCAAAACCAACATCCTATACAGTTCATCCTGTTGCCACCGAATTTTGCTTTTTCTTTTTTTTCTCAATCGGGCTGAGACTGCTGTGGGGGGTGGTACGAGCATCCACCCATAGTATTCTCTCACGGGAAACTATCAAGTTAGTATCAACCCAAGTTAAATAAAGATCCGGCTGGCAGGCTTGTGAACACACATTTTGCTGTTCCCTAATAGACCATGAGTTAAAATCCTGGTTCATACACAACAGTGCAAGGGGGGTTACCCCTTATCCAAAAAAAAAAAAAAAAAAAAAAAAAACTTTACGATTGTGCCATCCCACAAAGGAGATTGTTGTAAAAATTAGACGAGACGTAAGGATTCAATAGGAAGCCGGGATAGGGAAGGATCTAGACTAAGAGAGTGTTAGTAGGTACAAAAAGATGGTTGAACAGAGGGTGTGACTGACAGGATGTGAGGCCCGTGACACTGCTAGAACGGCCCCCCCGGGCCAGGCCTTCCCTGGGGATCCATCTGTTGTGTAGCTGGGTGCTGCTAGGAAGCCTCCCGACCAACAGAGGTATCCCTGGGGAGGCTATGGTATGGCAAGAGGGATCGATTGTAGCAATCCCCCCTTTGTAAGAAGTCTAGGGCCACAAGGGTAGGGCTTTCCTCTTTTCCTACAAATAATTTGTACTTTGGAACTTGTGCTTGCCGGTGATAAGCAACGGGACAGATGCCCCCCAGAATAGAAGGGACTGAGTCGTTTTGGGTCAAAAAAAAACAAAAAAAAACAATGGTGCCATCCCAAACGACCAGTCCACACTAAATAAAAACCCAGTTGAATGCAATGACCTGCGCCGTTCCAGACATTGAAATCTGCATGTTTTAAGAAAAGCTGTCGTCTTTGAAGTTTGACTGTTTGCCGAGATTTCCAAGTTTGAGTGTCTGTAGTTGTGTTTTTTTTCTGAGTGTGCATGCAACCTGCTGATGATGCATGTACGTCGTGTGGTTGCCTGCGCCTTGAGCAGGGGTAGATAAGGTTACGACCCCGCGACCACACGCTTTCTCTCCCCCCTTTCTGTGCGGGTTTCCCCTTGATTTTTCAGAAGGCAGTGCGGATTCGTCGCCTGTTTTCTTTCCCAGCGCCTGTTTTCTTACCGGCGCCTGTTTTTTTTGCTCATTTTTCGATACTCAAAAGCGACATCAGGGTGCTTGCCCCTTTTTTTTCTTCTTTTTCAACAGACAACATGAGAGGCAGTCACCTGAATTTCCAGCTTTCCAACGCGAGCCTGTGTCACACGCAATGATGGAGGAAGCCCAAGACAAGCATGAAGTGTCTTCCCATTCAGATCTGCAAACATCAGGCCACAAAACAACCATGTCAGTGCGCGATTTTACTAGCAGACTCTGCACTCTCTGGACTCCTTTTACAATTTCTGGACGCAATTGCAGTCAGGTTCATCCACGTACGGCCGTAAATGCAGTCAAAATATCAACTTATGATAGAACTCGTCTGAGTACGCCCTCCGGAGAATCAGCACTACTGATGGGTTAAGCATGTGATAGAGATTGCTGAATGTGACCAATAGTCGACCTGCCAAGTGCTGCAAACCTGATCCTAAAAAAAAAAAAAAAAAAAACAGATCTTCACGTATATTGTCACATATCTATCATATATTCATATATTGTGAGAATTTGTGACATAACTATCAAGTGGTATCAACTAAAAGGGCGCATTTAGCGAAACAAGTGACAAAAACATTACGAAGACAAGGATAAAGAGCACACTGAGACCCCTTTACTGTGCCTCGCACACACAGGGGCTCGTTCGACACTCCTCGGGGCATCCTCGGGCCCCGAGGACGATTCCTTGGAGTCGCCGGAGGAAAATCCCGCCTTCGTTCCACTCATCCTCGGAAATGTTCCCCGAGGACGATTCCTCGGGGCATCCCGCGGCCAGTTTCATATATCGACAAGTGGACGCGGGGGGTGGTCGCCGTTTGGTCCATCCTGCATGTCCGTGTGGGTGAGGGTGGTCCAGTGCTGGCGGCATGCATGACCGGGCTCTGCGGCGGGGAAAAAATAAGGCAAGGAAAAGGCGCGGTGTCCCAGTTCGAAATTTGAATTCGAATTTTTGAGGACAAGCGTGTACAAGCGTGTGTCCCTTGCGGGTGATGGCGGCGACGTTGTTCAGCGGTGGCCGTTTCGGATCTCGGCGGCGGCGCGCTTCTGACGACACGCGGAACGTACATGTACGCGTTGGAAGCAGTGGAGATGGCGTGACACAATCGCGTTCGTCCTCCCGCTTTCAGGAACATGGATTTCCATCGCCGGTTGCGCTGAGCATTGTCATCTTCACTGCTGGCAGCGCTGTTTGGCGGCCCGCATAGCGCTCTGGCGTCTTCTGCACTCCGCGACAGGCGACGGGGGGGGTTGGACGTGCGGATCCTCGCTGTTGATTCGTGGTCTGCGGTCTTCTGCACTTCGCGACGGGCGGATCCTCGGTAACGTTTACGGCGATGGCGCCGGAGGGGATGGACATGCGTCATGCGCTATCGAAGGCGGAGAGGACTGCAGTGGCAGCGGCCGTGAGCGCCGTCCTCTTCCGGTGCCAGTTGGAGAGGGGCGAGGGGAGGATGAGAGCGGCCATTCGCGCGCGGCGGAAACGGACTCTGCAGTCGCCCGTCTGTGGGGGGTGACGACAGCGCTTCCATTTGCGACGTCGTGCTGCAGGTGTGCTACGCCATGGGGTGTGGAGCGTTCCCCAGAGCGACGCCCAGATGGTGGATGACGCGACGTACAGGCGGCACGTGGGAGGATCTCCCGCTATGCGACGACGCGACGGCGGACTACTTCAGGGAGAAGCTACGAATGTCGCCACGTGTATTCTGAGAGATAACGGAAGCTCCGTCTCCCTTCCTTGAGCGACGTGTCACTTTCTACAGGGAGCCCCTCCAGCCAGACCAGATTGTCGCCTACACTTTGTACAGGTGGGCGTCAGGGGAGACATACGAGAGCGGGACATGCAGCTTTGGCATTGGCAGATCTTCCGGGTTGGTGGCGGTGCGGGATGTGACTGCGGCGTTGCTCAGTGCGCTCCCTGACAAGATCTCGTGGCCGACGGGTCTGCAGAAGGTGGTCGTCTCGCGCGCTTACGCTGACAAGGGTTTCCCCAACTGCCATAGGTGCATCGACTGCACCCACATCTTCATCGACAAGCCTGCGAATTGCCCCCGGGAGGACTACTACGATAGGAAACGGCGTTTCTCCGTGCAGGCACAGGTCGTCGTGGATTTGAACTTACGCGTGCTGGATGTGTTCGTCGGTTACCCGGGAAGTTGCCACGACGTCAGGATCGTCCATCTGTCCAGTTTATGGGCACGCGCGGAGGAGGGAGAGCTTTTCACCGGCCCATCTGTCATGCTGCCTTTCGGTGTGCGAACGGACGGATATCTGCTGGGGGACAACGGCCATGAAACGCCATGAAACGCGCGTGGACGACGCGAGCACCTGCAAGACAGCCGTGGACGTACAAGAAACGGCGACGGTCACTCTGCCGATAACGGTCAATCGCAGCTAACGACAAACAGTGGGTAACGTGCTCCGTCGCGGAAGACACAACGCGATCGGGAAAGCGGGGGCGGCCTGAAGTATTCGAATCTTCCGACCGTTAGTCGCTTCCCCACCAGTGTCGAAGGGCGGCAAGGCAGCCCCTTTCCGACGTCGCGAAGGACGGCAGGCCGCCCAAGGGACCATTGGCTGAGTATTCCACGACGCCGACCGTTGCCAACCAGAGATGTCCGTCCACGGGCCGCCGAGAACAGCAATGAACCAGCCGCGTCGAAAATTGTCGTCGAGAGAGCTGTCGTCGACGCTCCGATTCTTCCGGAAGCTCGACCTCCAAGGGACCTCGGGAGGTCCCTTGGGGAACTCGTCGAAATGGCTGTAGCCCGAGGAATCCCCGAGGAAACCCCGAGGAAACCCCGAGGAAATGTTTTCACATTTTTTTTTCGTTTTGTTCCCCGAGGATAGGTGGAACGATGATTTCCATACACGCCCGAGGAGTGTCGAACGAGCCCCATACAAGACTCGCCAAACACAGAATGAACCTGGTCCAGAAAACAATCAAGGTTCTATGGAACCCAGTTACTACCACATCACTCTTCCTATGCAGTTCTTCCTTTTCTGTGCCTCTCACGTACAAGGTTGGCCTAGCTGTTGCCTCTTTGATCATTCATTTTCTTAGATCCCCCCCCCTTTACTGACACCCTCGCATACAAGGTTCGCCTAGCACAGAATGAACCTGGTTCAGAAAACAAACAAGGTTCTATCAAAACCCAGGTACTCCGTGTGGTTTGCGATGAATGATTTCATTTCATCCAAAAAAGGGCCGTGTCAAGCATCCCATCACCTTCGACAGTGGAAGGTATACACTTTCAAATCAGTCCACCATTTTTCCATGGTAACCCCGGACCCAGACACCGGACACTTTCGGACTGTCTTCCAGACCAGTGTCTAGACACGTAGACTCCATACTGTCCGGCGATCTAGACATCACTAGACACCGGACAGTCCGAACAGGTCTCCGGAGTGCAAAAATGTACGGACCCAAAAAAAAAAAAAAAAAAAAAAAAGGGCGGTGGGGAGGAGGTTGGGTGGGGGTGTTGGCAGGCCACCTGCTTTGCACTCTGTAGTTCAGGCAGCAGAGCAACTGTCTTGCAGCAAATCAACCAGCACATTTAACTAGCAGACATGCAGAGTTGCAAACAGTGCAGAGCAGGCACAAGACTAAAGAAACAGAGAAATTTTTTTTTTTTAAAGTACAATTAACTTTGAACTTTGAATTTTGGATTTAGTAATATAAAGTTCATAACTTTGTATATAACTTCAAAGTTCGTAATTGCAGTTCAATTCAGAACCTCAGAGTCTTCAGACTGGCAGCACTGTCAATGTCTCTCTCTCTCTCTCTCTCTCTCTCTCTCTCTCTCTCTCTCTCTCTCTCCCCCCCCCTAACGGGCAGGAGCGGTGGGAGCCATGAAGAAACGGCCGCTTTGAAATTGCTCGGGCCTGTGCGAAACCCGCCACCTCAAAAACCTGCAGTGTCTTGTGTCTGGACCTCTAGGCCATGTCCGGCGGGGTGAAAGGACACTCAAAAATCAACTTGTTCTTTTTCGAGGGCCGGCTAGGACCCGACAAACGTCCTGGGCCGCCCCATTTTTTTATTTTTATTTTGCCCCAGCGGCTTCCATCCAGACATGGGGACAAGAAACCGGACACCGGACTGTCTGGAACCCGATCCGGACGTCCGGGCCGTTACCAACTTACCATGCATTTTTCCCTCTTTTTTCTTTGGGCCAGGCGAGAGGGGGGTGGGCGGGGGGGGGAGGGGGGGCGGGGGCGGGGGGCCATTAATCCAGTTACTATTCCCCCAGCAAGTCAAAGGTACAACATTGACATCACTCACGCTTCCTTCCATTTGGCGGAAGGATTCCTGACCCCCATTGATTTCTCCAATGGCTTGGAGGATTAAGCCACAGGTACTCCAGAGACTCTTAGGCCCCCTCTGACGCAAATGCATATGGACCCGCGCTGCGCACAGATTCAGCCTCCGAATTAACGGCTAAATATATGGTAGGTACTGGTGGTTTAAACCACCAGTACTTGGCCCAGCTATCGGCTGCAGGAAAGAAATAGAGTAGAAACGTTTCTAGTTGGATGAATTTGGGCGCCCCTGTAGTGTCCCGTACGTTTCCTAAAACCGTGGCGCGTTAACGGGCACGACTCTAGGAAGTACTGGTGGTTTAAGTGTCAGCTTGCCATTCTCCTAATACTTCTCCTGGATCAGGCCATCGAGCTGGACATGTCAACATAAACAGGGAAACCACAAAAGACGAGCACGGCCAGGTTGGAGTCCATTTTTCTCGTTTTTAACTCGGGACCATTTCTCGATTTATGCATGGCATCTTTGTGCAGGGGCCATGCTAATCATGTCTGTATCGTTCCAATTTCCACGGATGTCCCGATGGACTTCTCTGTGTCGACTTCTGACACACAGTGTCAAATCAAACATCGAAATTGGGATTGTCGTCAGGAGTCCATGCATGTTACATGCACAGATATACAATGTACGTAATAACCAAGGAACTGCAGTGTGATGAAAAGGACTGACTGAACAATACAGTGCGAGTAGAATCTCGACAGACAATGTACATTCTCATACATACAAAAGGTGCTGAATGGCGCAGGGAAGACTTTGATACAAAGACTGACCTGACAGGACTGACCTCATTCACGTAGTTCAGAGTAGCGAAACAGAATGCTAGAGTAGTACTAACTAGCCCAATCAATGTTTGAGCTCAGACTAAACATGCATGATATCCATCACCAAGTGTGAAGGAGCCTGGCGCTGTACACAGGAAGAAAGCGCCAGGTCCAGACATACACAGACGAAGAGATAAGGATCAGACGAAAGGAGGGAGAAGGATGGGAATGTCCTTAACACCAAGTCTTGGTCACCAATCCCAAATAGTCCCTCGTTGCCATGTCTGAACCTCCAAAAGTCGAGTCTGGATCAAATGTCACCAAGCTCTGTATCTCTTCTCTCATAGTCTGCAGATGCAGTGAAGTCAGAAGTTGAGAGGGAGAGAAGAGATGGACTGAGAAGAGGAAGAAGAAGAACTCTCTCTCTTTCTCTGTTACGAACCAGATACTAACCTGTGATGTTGGCGCTGTGCCGCAGGTACCTCGAAGACGAAGCTGGAGCAACGGCGCTGCAGGTAGGTACCTCTGGCCTCCGCCCAAGCTCTCTCTCTCTCTCTCTAGTACTACATAGCTATGGCGCCCAGCGCTGGAGACTACAGCTACCTACTGCGCCCAGCGCTGAAGACTACAAGCTAACGCTACTACTACTACACTGCAGTGCTCCCTCCAGAGTGCTGCTCCCGAATCCTGAAGACTACAACTCCTGAATGAATCGTGAAGTGCCTGGGGGGGTACCTATATACTTCCACGGCCTGCCTCCTACGGGCCAGCCAGGCCGAGGAGGCTGCTCTTGCCAATCCACGGCCTGCCTCCTGACTGCCTNCCTCCTGACTGCCTGAAGGGCCAGCCAGGCCGAGGAGGCTGCTCTTGCCAATGCACGGCCTGCCTCCTGACTGCCTGAAGGGCCAGCCAGGCCGAAGAGGCCGCTCTTGCCAATGCCGAAGTGTGCCAGGGGCTGGCGCTGCAGCATCTGCTGAGGTTGGCGTGGATACAGGCTAAGAATAGCCTATTCCCGAAACCCTGGTTTGGTGCCTGAGTTTCAGGGCCGGTCGTTCTGGTGAACGACCGAAAATAGCCCTTCGTTTCAGGCTAAAAAGGCTCTTGCCATTTTAGGTTTGAAACGACACAGGGACTGTAGGCCCCTGTTTTCAGGCTGAATTCTAGGCTTTTTGGCTGAAGGGCGCAGGGCCTGAAAAATGGCCTGTGTCCAGGCGCAGCATGTAACAATGCAGCATTGCTTTCGTACGGATGAGTACGAACATGACACCCCGACTGTGGACAAGGTTTATCTCTGTCTAGCCAAGCCTTAGGGCGTACTCACACTAGCACTATCTTAAATGTATTGGACCGCATTTACCGCCACATCTGGATCCAACTGGCTGCAATTCCATTCCGAAATACGAAAAAAAGGCCTACTGTGAGTATGCCCTTAGTTTATCAGGAGCAATCCCCAAGCCAAACACAGCTGGAGTACAAGTTTGCAAACTCAGCACGTCTGACGGGCAAATCCTGCTGTTCTTTTCTCTTTTTCTTTTGATTTTTTGTTTTGTTTTGTTTTGCTTAGTGTGGTCCAATGGATCACGGATCAAATATTGAACTGAACAGAACAGATAGTACACACACAAAAAAAAAACAAAAAAAGACAGTACACTTGATCCCTTTGTTTCAAATCCAGCTGTTCTAGAAAAGCACTACTCCAGCTGGAATACAATTTGCAGTTGGTACTCTCACATGTAGTATAGATTCTGTATCAACTACTTTCACGTCCATAGCAGTTGGATACGTTGTTTTTTTGTTCTTCTCACTGTAAAGGGACCTAGAGGCTCGCCAGACAGACCGCTGTCAGAAAAAATTGAAAGTCGGCCGTCGACAGTTTACCTCCCCTTCGCCACAGGCTGTCGAGCAGCAAGGTTTTTGGTCATGGCCAAATGGACTCCGCCTTTCCACAGGGCACGACCGTCATGGAACGCAATTCTCGAAAGGCAGGTGGGGCACTTTCGAATTTCCGTCTCCTGCAGGCGGGACGGAGGAAATGAATGGGGGAGGGTGGCTATTGAGAGTACCGTTCTGACACCTGTCGAAATTTTTTTGAGCCGCAATTCTTCGAAAGTCTGTGTGGCAATGCAAAATTGTCAAAAACCTGGTTTTCGACAGGCTGTGTGGCAAGCCTCCTAGGCAGGGCACGGTTTCACACGTGATGCAGATTCTGTATCCAACTGCTTTCGCGTCCATGGCAGTGGGATTTTTTTTTTTTTTCGTTTTTCTTGTTCGAAAGCCCCCCGCTGTGATGACCGCGCCGCTGCAACAGGACCCAAAAGGGCATACTCTCACATGTGATGACATTGTTTTCTTCTTTTTTTGAGAGAGAGTACCACAGAAAAAATAGAACAGGACCTAGGCTCAGCAAAACTCGGCGCGCGGTGCCCCCCGCCCCACTGCTTCTCCAGTTCAGGGTTTCGGTATGTATTTCAGACTCTGAGCCGACTTTTTATGTCAATACTCCCCCCACGTACACGCACATTCACACACACATGCTTGCACACATGCGCACACACACTCGCATCCACCCACACACATGCATACACAGTTTCTTCTGGGACTGCGGATGGAACCCAAAAAAAACAGATATTGAGATTTCAATGTACCAACAGACACGTGAGTTAACCACTCAGGTGGACTGGGTCCTTGGGCAAGTTGTAGGGGGCTAGATATCTTGCATGAAAAGGCTCGCATTTCACGATATTTGACCCACTTTCTACCAGTTGCTTCCACCCAAAATGAACAGGGAGTTCTTTTCTTATTTCTTAAACCACCACTACTGTTCAGGCTGGAGAGCTAAGTCGTAAACATAACCTACAACGCATTCTTTGGAAGCCGGTGAAGGACAGGCGCCACCGGACCAAACAGGCTGGTGGCGCCGCCCAAAAGAGACTGAAAAAGGCCGCTGGTGCTTCGGCCAAAGCTAGGCCCTCAGTTCCGGTCCGCCGCCTTGGCAAACAGAGGCTCAGAGGTAGTGGTGGTTTAAAGATGCCTCACTGAGATATATATATAGGCTACCAGAGTGGCCCGGGGTCACTTGCCCGGCCGGGCCAAAATACTTAAAAAAAATAAAAAAAAATAAAATATTTTTGAATTTTATTTTTTATTTGAAATTTGGTGAAGAATTTCGATGTGACCCTGAGGCAAAAGTTGTTCAGTTTATTTTCCTGCATAACATAGTTTTTTTTTCAGAATTTTTGGGTTTTTTTTTTTTTTTTTGGGGGGGGCTGGGACCTTACCTGATCCTTGCACGGGCTGGCCGCCCGGGACCCGGGCGGCCCGGATATATATATATATATCGTCACAAACAGAACTGCCCGGTAAACCGTAGGCAGAGAGAGAGAAGAGGACAACAAACGAGGGGCTCTGACAAACTGTTTCGTTGGAGTATATATATATAGAGAGAGAAGGACAGGTGTGGTGTAGTCGACTGTAACACTATTCGGAGAGAATATTAGGGTGAGCAGGCTCTCCCCTTCTTTGCCCTGACTTTCCTCCCCTATCTGATTCCATCACGAATTGAGATTGTGATCTCTTTACGAATTATTGCATTAGCGAGTGTGTGATTCACACATGGGGTTGAATGGAACTTTCAAGAAGGTACTTTCGCAAAGTCTAGTATTTTGCACATCAGGAAACAGTACGATGTTTACACGACTGTTCCAATTGGCCACTCAGGAAATGTTCAGTTAGCTATTCTCTATACTTGGCATAGGCTTTCCATAAGCCCAAAACCTAGGTTGCAACAAAACGTGCGACCTCTACAGAGTAATAATAGCTCGCTCAAGTCCTGGGAGGTCATATCATGAGGCCAGATGCAGTTCCCAAGAGCTGCATCGCGGAACACTCATAAAAAGGAATGTCAATCTTCCCTCCCCCACTCATAACGGGGACGCTGTAGGTTCAAATCCTACTAAGCCTATCTGGATTGTGGGTGCATAGCTTACTTGGTAGATCATTGGGTTTTTTACCAGATGGTCCCAAGTTCAAATCCTGTTATACCCATAAGATATGATGAAATTGGTAGACACACTTGCACTTCTTTCATGCAACTAACTCATATGCATATTCCAGAGAGAGTCGGCTCTGCCGAATTTGGTTTACGCACCACTATTACAATGTAACTTCTACAGCATAAAAATAGCTTCCTGTAGTACTGGGAAGTCATATCATGATGGCAGAGGCAGCTCCCGAGAACTCCATCACCAAACATTAAAGGAAGGAACGCCTAACTCATATGGATATTCCAGAGAGAGTCGGCTCTGCCAAATTTTGGTGTACGCACCACTATTACGATGTAACTTCTACAGCATAAAAATAGCTCCCTGTAGTACTCGGAAGTCATATCATGATGGCAGAGGCAGCTCCCGAGAACTCCATCACCAAACATCAGAACAAGAACGCCAATCTTCCCGGCAATTCCTTCGGAAGTAAACAAATCATGCCTTTCTTGCGTATCGTGCTGAAGGCAAACCAGTGCTAATTCTAGGTAGTACATGGGATCGCCTTCTAACATTAATATAAAAAAGGACCCCTACCCCATATTGTCAACGATTCTCAGTGAACATGTCACCCCTTGTCTGGAAAAGATCCTTCTAGCTGTCAGTGAGTCACACAGACCAGATTGCCATTCATTGCAGCCAGTTTCCCTTAACAGCACAAGTCGAGTCTGGCTGCTGTGGGCACCCCTAAACCCTATGAGTAAGTCAGGCTTGTCAGGAGAATAACCCAAGAATCATCTCCGGAGGCCATGTGGCAAACAGATATTGATCGAAGCAGAAAAAAACTATTCTCAACCAGTGCACATGCATGTGTCCATGGCTGAGCCAACCGACAATAACAGCCAGAAGTAGCTACTTCATCTTTGGACCACATACGATTCACACATGACAGGAACTCATAGAATGGTCCTTTTCTCGCAAAGCGAGTACTCTTTACCATTTCTCCAGCTGCAAAGGACACTCAAGACTGCCATGCAATATTGGCAAACAAAGAACTAGTCAATCTGGTGGCTGAATGGTAAAGACATGGAATTCTTTCTTTATCAAAAGATAAAGAGCTCCGATGGGCCTGCATCCCATTCCATTAAAAAAAAAAACTGAAGTCTATCCCCTTTTCTCAAACAGTCGAATAGACATTCGAAATGTAAAGAATGGGAGACTCCGTTGTCTGTGCATACCACACAACATTGTCACCAACTTTAAACCCTGAATCAGAATCCCGGAAACAACCCAATCCTTACATATGTTTACCTCCTCTTCTCCCTCTCTGCCTACGGTTCACCAGGCAGCTCTCTATGATGGTATGTATACATCGACATGGCCTTTGGCGGCCAGGCGCAGCGTGTTGTGCATTCCTAAGGTCAGTGGCAGAGGTTGATGAGATTACCTCGGCGAGCATGGCACACAGTTCAATAAGTGCGCAGAACTCCGTTCACCACGCACATACATATGTATACGTATATATGAACCTGACCCAAACATTTCTCAAACCAGTCTCACATCCATTCGTAACTAGAGCTCATCTTTTTGCTGTGATCCTAAAAATGGTGTTCGTCAGTTGTTTGACAATTGTCAGGATCAAGAAGAAGCACAGGCTCTACTGCTGCTCTATTCTATCATGGAGCAGATGCCTGTCAGGAGAACCTCTCATAGCGTCTGGCCAGCCTTATATCATATGTGAAGGCCTCCTCTGTTAGTGGTGGAGGGCAGAAGGGGACTCCCAATTGGCTTCACTTCCCCTTTCTACTTTGGATGCCTCGCAATGTACTTGGGCTTATACGCAACTTCTCACATCATCATCCTGTGTAGCCATGCTCACCATCATACTCTTTGATGCCTGGAGCCAACACTAGTACCCACTTCAAGCTCAATTCGATGCTTACACAGCACAGGACATTCACAAAAACACCTATGAGATAGCCCAGAACAGTTCTTAGAAACACTTCAAACCATTATCATACTATACAAAGATCGAGTTAGAGTTCAGCGGCTATAGCGGCAACATCCCGCAGCATCTCAACCAGGTAATCTCGCACCTCTCTCTCTCTCTCTCTCTCTCTCTCTCTCTCTCTCTCTCTCTCTCTCTCTCTCTCTCTCTTGCTCTCACGCTCCGACATTGTATCACTTGTCCTCTCCCTCTCTTCCTGAATACCCCCATCTGCGTCTAGCTCTACCTAGCCCCGGCTATGGCCGTGCCACCCTTTGTAAACTCCACCAACACTGTCCTTGTCCAAGCCACACGTAATCGCACCAGCGTTCCGAAGCGCTTCCATAACGCACGACTTTACAAGTGAAGTGCAAAGACACTGTAGCAGCTATAGATAGAAACTTGACTACTAGAAACTTGACTACTTGTTTGCTGTTTCGGACCGGTACCAGTCCCCACAGCTTGCCAGCAGTAATTGTCTGTTCCAAAAGTCTCCGAACTTTCCTGGGCTGCTGCTGCAAATTGGACTTTTGGACTTCGGACCTTTCTTGTCTGCTGCTGCAAATTGGACTTTTGGACTTCGGACCTTTCTTGTCAGTTGCGGGCCTGACTCTTACCGAACAGTACAGGACTGTTGCAGCTGAGCAGATGAAGTCGTCGGACAGGACCAGCGCCACAACCTTCATGTTCTTCAGCATACTTCTCTCCCTGATCTCCCTCTACATACCAGGCACACTAGGGCAAAATGTGTGCCAGTCTGTCTGAGTAGGAAGAAAATGAGAACAAACATAGTTTCTGGAAAAATCAGGCCAAACGGAAACAAGAAAATGGAGCTACAGAGAAACGGACAAACCAATGGTAGCCCAAACAAAAATAAGAACCACATAAATCTCAAACTCCCTTGGGTCTAAAGACTCTAAACTGATGCCTGTCGCCCAAGGTGCAGCCTTGGCCACCTAACTTTGCATCCATGCCCTTGGCCTGGTGTGAGATGTCGCAAGCATGCCATGATGTTTGTGCCGCTCAACATACTTCTCTCCCTCAGTTTCTCTCTCCTTGTACCACTGGAAGTATGCCCATTACTCTAGACACGCCATTACTCTAGACACGCCTGTCTGGTACTGCATTCGCTCTTAATACACGCACAGCTCCACCACTCTTCAATCATTGGCCACTCCTCGGCATCTTCCCTCCCCAGGAAAATCTCCAACCGTTCATACATAACTGCACCCTGGATATCCAAGAGTTCACAAAGTTGCTCACCATGAATTGGCTACCACAGGAAATTTGATCAAATTAAGACTTGTCCAGGATCACTGGTGATGCATCTTGTGAATTATTAATACGATTCTACTCTACAAGCCTACACCTACATATTTTTGTTTTTCTCAATCATATTTCAATTTTTAGTTTCTGTTCAATTCATTTCTATTTTCAGTATTTCGATATTGCATGATGTTGAAAACTCACTATTGAACCGGGGGGTGAAACTACTGATTAAGAATCTGGGGATGTGTCCACGAGAAAGTTCCTCTACAGAATTTGTCCTCCAACTTTTCTTTCCACGATCGTAATGGCCAAAGTGTGGAAAGGAACCCTTGCTACCAACATGAGGGATTTCCTCTTATCCCCTACCGTTTCGATCACTGCACGCTGTTGACCTCCCTCATAATTCCAATGAAAAGTCACTAAAAATAGTCATCACGAGAGAAAAGACAAACACCCAGAAGGTTAAGTGGCTGAAACTGTCCACATATATCTAGTTAGAAATTTGAAGCGACTAAATGCTCCTTTAAACCACCACGTGTTTCCCGGCCAAAGAATAAAATACCCAGCTTACATGTGGCCGCAACTTTTGGGCCTCGGCCTCCAGAGCAAAATAGATGGCGGGCCCAAAGGAGCCCCACAGTGCCCACACCAGTTCTTTTTTTGGGGGTGGCGCAGGGCGTTCCTAGCCCCCAAGGAAAGTGCCTCGGAAGTACTGCTGGTTCAAAATGTTAACTCGCCAGTACACGGCCCCAGCCTTGTGGAAAAATGTTTCATCTCCAACGGAAACTTTGGAGGCTCCAGGCTACTGGACCACAATGGCTGGCGGCGCCAGCCAAAAAAGAAAGAAAGTGCGCTGCTGGCGGTTCGGCAAAGCTTGGTTCGCAATTGCAGGTCATATAACTTGTCTTCCTAAGAGTCTCCGAAAAAGCCAAAAAGTTTTTCGTAGTCCATTCAGAATGTTCTCAATCTCAAAAACGAATCCAAAAATTTTGAATATCGTAATCAAAGAAATTGGTGAGTGTTTCTTCTTCCTTTCCTCTGGCAGTTTGAAAACTCTCTCTGAAACAGTTGACATGCATCTGTAGAGAAACTCCAACATAGATACATTTATTGGCACGAGGCAGGCACTTTCAAAAAGGACTCTTTTAGCCCAGAGATTTTGAACATTTCGCCACAACCTTTCCGCTCGGTATCTGACAGACACCACTTTTTTCCCTAAAAGCTACTTGTTTGCCATGGTGAGGGAATTCCTCAAAAACAAAAAAAAGGGAATACCTTAGGGAGGAAGGTATAGCAACTGTCGTGGCCATGGACTGCACCATAGCCTTATTTCTACTTGTAAGCACAGGCAGCAGAAACTGCATTGCAGTGATTTCATAATGGACTGTTGGAACTCTCTCTTTACTGGGACAAGTGTGACATTGGCCTCCTGGGAAGCAGCAAGGCAAAATGTGTTGTCCAGCCAGCCGACAACTTCTCTCATGCATTGGATGCTTTAGCCGCCAGTACCCTTCCCCACTTGAAAATCAATACGCGCCGGTATATTCATGAGCCAAGCGGGTTCGCTACTACCCGACCAAAATGGCTGGTGGCGCCAGCCAGATTGAGGCCCGCTCCAATTCGTTTTTTTTTGGCGCGCAGGGCAATTTTAGGCTCAGCATCGATAGCTGAGTAAGGTACTGGTTGGTTTGAACCATCAATACTCTCTGGCCTGGAGGCTCTGCAGTGTGCGGCAAGCTCTACCGAACCGCCAGCGGCATCACACTTTTTCCTTTTTTGGCTAGCGCCGCCTACAACTCTCGTTCGGTAGTCCCGACCCCTGAAAAAGTTCGGAGTTGGCAACTCAAAATTTTCTGCAAGGCTGGTTCATTGTACTGGCAGTATAACCACCAGTGCTTGGAAGCTTCCATTCGCTGAAGTTTTGCGTTTGCGCGCGAAAAAGAAGAACGGAAAGAAGCGGGTGCTTGTTCCCTTGTTTGCAAGCCGTTTTGTAAGTTTGCTTAATTCCATACCCCCTACGCAAGTTGGCAGTTTTACACTTAAACTAAACTGAAGAACAGCACCCGCAATATCACACCTACACCTTGTTTAGGAGTATCTGACAGTCACAGCGAGATGCTAAGATTCAACTTAGCGTGGCATGTGTTCAATTCTCAAACTTAGACATAGAGATGGCTTAGAGATGGCTTAGTGGAGCCCGCACTTATTCTGCCACACGTGTGTGTGCCATTGCTCTAGGTGGCTTCTCATAATGGCTACGGTGTAAGACGTCCAGGCGCCCATCCCAAGGTTTGCATCCACTGCCTGAATTTGCAACACTCGCATTCTATTTTTTCGAAAGATCCAAAAATTTTGGTTCCGAAAGAAATCACAAAAACCTGTAAAGTCCTCCTCCTCCTGAAAGAAATAGCAAAAGGCTGTAAGGTTCCGAAAGAAATCACAAAAACCCGTAAGGTTCCGAAAGAAATCACAAAAGCCTGGAAGGTTCGGAAAGAAATCGCAAGAGCCTGTAAGCAAGCAAACACGCCATGTAGCCTGACAAATTACGGCTGAGGGTCATATCTAGATTCCCGACCGAAATCGAGACATATGGGAAGGATACTAAAAATATCAGATCACAGAACCAAATCCTGTCTGTGGGGCGCAGTGTCCAGTGTCCAAATGAGCCCCGTGTTCAGTTTCAAAGTGGCAATGTTTTTCATCAAAGAGAGGTCGAGAGTCCGCCAGTGTTCAATTCCGCACTGGCAATGCTTTCCTAACAAATGGTGGAGCAATGTTCAAAACAGAACAAAACTCTTGTAATTGTCCCAACGCATGGTCACCCCAGTGTACATGCGGCAGGAGATCCTAAAATTGAGCAAACATTCGCCAGCTCGATGGCCAAGAATCCTACCCATCGAAACTCGAAAAACAACGGATTCTTTTCTAATTCTCTGAAATTCACATCCAGATACTGGGCCTAGCTCCACTACTCTCCAAATGTGCAAATTGAGACTGAACCTTGCGCTAGAACATGGAAAGATACACCGCCATATTTTTCGATTTTGTACATGTGGGGAGTAGTGGAGTGACGCCCACTGTCACACTGCGCCCAAAACAAATTTGGGAAAACTAGCGGAATATGAAGGATCAAAGAAGGGCAGAAGACTGGAAACCCAGACTTGTTATTTCCTATATTTTTACGAACTGCGCCACGTTCACTGCTGCCCATCCCACACCGCACAGGTGTGCTGCAAGTATGATCTCAGACCGTGAGTACATCTCAGGCTGGCGGCTTCCCCCTGCGTGCCAAGCTTTGCCGAAACGCCAGAGAGCCGTTTCCGTTTTGAATTTGGCTGGTGCCACCAGCCATTTTCGTCCAGTTGCCCTGGGCCACCGAAATTTGAGGAGAGGCTCACCAGCTATATCAGTCCAGTTGCCCTGGGCCGTCGAACTTTGCGGAGAGGCTCTCTCATTTTTTCAAGTTGCCGAGGGCCATGCACCACTATGAGGTACTCATACAACACTACAAGGGGAGGATTTCATTTCTTAGCATGTAATCTAGTGTCCCACTATCCGGCTCAGCAGTGCTTTTGGTTCTGCAAATGCCAGGTTGGGAAAATTACTAAGGGGCTGATCCGACTACGACTACAGAGAGAGTAGTCGACTGGGTTTCAGGGGATCCGACTACTTTTCAAGTTTGCAGGTATTCCCGTCGAGTTCGGGAGGTAGTGAAAACAAATGTGTACGTGGCAGGTCTTCTGCGACCCACGGCAAAAAAGAACTTCCCAAAATCAGAAGAAGCCAGCACCGTCCCTGCATCTATAAAGAAAGCAGTTTTCTTCTTTTTTTTTTTTTTTTTTTTTCATTCTTGGAGTGTCCGGTGGTCCGCCTTCCATACATCGGTGCATGCCCCGCCCACGAATACCCGCCACGAAGTTCGAAAAAGCCCCGCCCAACCGGGCAAGTGGGATGCAATTACGCTTCTTTGGTCCGACCGGCCCGGGACCGAACAACGCGGTTCTTTTTGGTTCTTCCCAAAAAGAGTTGTAATCGAATCAGCCCCTAAATAGTAAAAACTCTCAGACTCTTCCCATGTACACAAACTCATTGGACCTCTTCCCCTGTGCACCAACTCATTAGACCTCTTCCCCTGTGTACCAACTCATTAGACCTCTTCCCCTGTGCACAAACTCATTAGCAGCTTGGTGCTAAAAGCATCAGATTGGGAAAACTACTCTTGCATAACATTCATGGGCCTAACCATAGCAACCAAAGGCGAACAATGTGTTCTTTTGCTGTCAGCATTTGTGATGGCATTTTTGTTTCATTTTTTACATATAGTTTTCGGAAAGATCAATCTACGTTACCCTCAATTCATGTCGCCGCCGTCCTCCCGGGGCAGTGGAGGTTCAAAACATCAGTCTTTTCAACAAATTTCCACACCTTGGCTAGTAGACGCGGAGGCCATGCTTTCAATGTTCTGGCCTGCATGCTCTATAGGAAAAACTCATTCACACACCCCTCCATACATTTGTTGTCTTTTAGCCAGTATATGCGGAGGACGTGTTCTCAATGTTGCCACCTCGTTTCACATTCGTGCAAAGTTTAATGCTCAAAGGGATAAATCCGGACAGTGCCCACCTCAGTTAGGGATTAGCAGTGAGAAATCAAATAGCAGGCCTGTACGCAATAGACCACTAAGATTCAGCAAAATCTTTAGGATCCAAGGACCGCAATTGGTTGCAAGGAACTGCCATGATACTAAAAGACAAAAAATGTTCCTGCCCGCTGAGGCAGCATGCACACTACGTCTCTGAAAAGATGGTTGGGCAACGTACTGGTGGATTAAACCACAAGTACTGCCGAACCACTTTTACCCGGGGCTCCAAATGCTCTGCGAGGCAAACAAAAATGAACTGGAGCAGGCCTCGTTTTGGGTGGCCCCAACAGCTATTTTGTTCCAGCTGTCAATGCCCGAAAGTTGCGACAGCATGCAAGGCGCATCAGAGAAGAATGGCTGGGAAATGTGCTGATGGTTTAAATGCTCAGCTGAAGAAATAACGAGGAAAAAAGCATCTTGAATGCTCTTCATTGCTACTGCTTTCCCCCTCCCGTTCTCCCTCGCCTCCTTTCAGCATCTTTTTTATCCCCCAAGGGCACATCCTTGAATCAAAACCTATTTACCATTCTATAATACATATAAATTATTGAAATTATTGCTGTCTGACAATGAAAACTACTAAATACAGAACTATTGGTGCGCTTATCATCCCACCTGGAGAGAGATCCCACTACCGATGTGTGTGGAGTGTATGTGGATTACTGCTTAAGGTGTGTGACTGTTAGGGATCGTGTATTTGGCAGGAAATCAGCGGTAGCCTGTTTTTTGTGAATTAAGCCAGCGAAAAGGATGTTTTTTTTGCTCTCCCATTGGTAGGTTTTTCTTTCGTTTTTGCTGTGGGGGGCCTGTGGCGGTCCCAAACGTGCTTGAAATCGAGACCACTTTTTTTGGTTCATGATCACGCACGTTTCACTTTTTTTAGTTCATGATCACGCACATTTCATGATCACACACATTTCATGATCACGCACATTTCATTCACGGTGAAGGCAAAGACGCATGGCTTCATCACTGGAAATTGATTGTGGTTTGGGAGGTGTTTGGGAGGGTTCGATCCCGTCACCTACAGCAGATGGTGTGTGGAGATACTCTTGCCCTCCTTTGCCAAAGAGAATTTCGGTCAGAACAACCGAACAGGGTGCACTGCAGCCTATTTCAAGGAAGCCTCAGACTATTGTCAATGAATATGGTCTGTGCGCCCACTCACATGCAGTCGTCTTGACTGCCACGGCCATGGTCAGTGAATCATACCCTGACATCTGACACCCTGCCTGGAGCAGACACCATCTGTGAGAAGAGCACTTTCTTTTCTTTTTTAGCAGTTTTTTCTTCATTTGTTTGGTCATGAAATGTTTTTTTCAATTTTTGCATTTATTTTCCTTATTTCACGCTGCCACCCACGTATTCCCCACCCATGCCACACCGTCACACTAATCCACATACATGGCTAGTGGGATCTCGCTCCTGGTACCCCGAGGGCGGTTTCCAAAAAAAAAAAAAAAAAAAATCCTCACAGAGCGAAAGAAGGCCACATCTACATCCAGGCCAAACTAAAGAACCCAAGGTAACTCCCTTCTTTCCAAATTGGGTGCCCAACCACAATGGATCTGGTTGGGCCCGACATCTGGAAGGTCATGGGCTTTCCGGTGCCAATCCAGACGGATATTTCTCGACAACGCAATCGTCGGTACCTGGCTGCCAGTGTGTGCAAGAACATTTTTCTCAGAATTTTGAAATTTCTTTTTGAAATACGAAGTGTGAGGATTGAGCCCTCAAGAAGGGGGCCTTGCCATGATGAACATGTTCTGGGCTAAGGCCCCAGCAAGCCTAGTGCCCGCCCTAAGTGAAGGCGGGCCAGCAAATCAACAAGAGCCCTCTGTGCAAACATTTTCCGAAGTGGGGTCCATACAGTTGCAGCACGCCAGTTGGTTGGAGTGCACCGAGTCTCGAATCTCGGCAAATGCTGAAAACCCTAAAGGCAAAAGTGAGCTCTGTGGTGCTTTTGCATAAAGTGTGGGGAAGAAATCAAAAACCTTAAACCACGAGTACACGGCCCCAGCCTTGCAGCCCGAAACTGGACGCCACAAGAAAACAGGGGCGAAACGTCAAACGCCGGGCCTGCCATTGATAAATTGGATCGGCGGGCGCTTTTCATTCCGCGGTTCCAGAATTCGGGGTGTCAAGCCCGTGCTCTAACAAAAAAGGGAAATATGTAGGTTGAGAATTAGCAAATGCGGACGTGTTTTTTATTGGGATAGGGGATGATGGACCGACAGTTTGGAAGCGGGATGAGGTTTTCTTGAAGGAGAAGAAAAGGGAGAATGTGTGTGTGTCATTTTGTTTGTTGCGTACATGTGCCTGGTTCACGATAAGATTCATCCATCATCTTTACATTTGGTGATTGGAGGAATGAGGGTGTGTGTGCCCCAAAAGAACAGAAAGAACCTTGCAAGTGTTATCCTCGTGTGTGGTGCTCGCGTGCCAGGGATGGTCCTGCCATAGCTCTGCCATCTTTTTCTTTTTCTAAACAGCGCTTTGTAGGGGGGCTCTTGGTAGTTTTAGGGGTCCTCAATTTTGTTCTTCTTTTACGTGTATTCCTTTAGAAACTTGTCGCAAAGATTGTGTTTTCTCCTACATTTTCTTTGAACTCTGGTGATGAGGCAGCGAAGTGGTAGACAAGAGCTGTGACTCCGCGTTGTGCGAAATTTGTTCCGAAGGTTGTGTTCTCTCATTCATACATTGCTTCTGGTGTTCAGCGATCGTAAAAAAAAAAGCATTCGTAATTTTCCCATCATCAGTCTCAAAGTTCAGTAGCTTGTTCAAGATCATAGAGGATACTCTCAAGCCGAATCCGGGTAATGGCCCCGGTATCTGAATTTGTCCATAACTTTTTTTCACACACAAAAAAAAAAGTTTGGGGAAAAAACATTGCTTCTCAACTTTTGTGGTTAGGCATAGAAGCGATAGTTGAGAGCTGTGACTACTTGCTGTGCAAGCAGAGGCACAGTTGGCTCTGAAATTTCCCACCCACCAGTGTCAGACGCCGCAGGTCTGCATGGGGAGGTTGACGCACCACAACTTCACATGTTCTTAAACCGCCAGCACACGCCCCCAGCCTTGTGGAAATTACTCCATCGCCTACTCCGAACTTCTAGGCGCGGGGCGACAATGCCCAGTGGCGCCAGCCAAAAAAGACAAAAAGTGCGCCCCTGGCGGTTCGGCAAAGCTTGGCGCACACAGAAGCGCCGCCAAGTCGGGTGTACTGGTGGTTTAAATACGGGAAGGGTCGCATTGCTGTGACTGACTAGCTGTTTTACTCTGCTCCTACGACCTCCCTTCGGAGCCGCAGTTGGGTCGGAGATTTCCCACCAATCAATATCAAATGCCGCAGAGTCAGTTCCGCACAGGAAGGTCGACGGACTATGGGTTCAAACATTCTTCAACACGGAAAGGGCCATATTGTTGTAACAGACTGGCTGTTTTACTCTGCTTCTATCACGTCCCTTCAATTCATGTGTTGCTTTTAGTTTGTTTCTGGGACATTCCTTGACAGCATACCGAACACATCACAACTCAGTACTCGTGATGGCTACCCTGTTTTTTTTCTTTCTTTCTTTCTTTCTTTTTTCGTTTAACTACACTATTATTCTTCTCTCAAATTCTTTCACCTTTCCCTACCTACCTAGCACCACTCCCAAGGTTATATAGCAGCAGTGCACCTAACTTGCTTCCCACGTGTTTTTTTTTCACTTCTTTTCGTTTTTTTGGGGAAAATCACATCCACACGATCAGGTTGGTCATGCACAAGGCCCAATGGTAACTATGCTTTGAACCACCACTACCGCCGACATAGGAAGTTCGGCTTTCCTGGCTATACGGACCGAGTTTTACGAGGGGGTGGCGACCGGCAGGTGCAGGCAGGTCCATTTTTGGCACTCCGCCGGTTCTCCCCACTGTGCTACCGGTAGTCCTCACGAACTTGTGCTACTGGTCCACCCGAATTTAGGAGGGTGGGGGTAATGGTGGTTTAAACCACCACTCCATACGAAGCTAAATCGACAAACCTAAAGCTGCATTTTTCGAAGCATAAAATCTATTGTGAAAAAAAGAATATAGTTGCCCCTTCTCACCGAGCCCCTACCGCCGGGCCTGAGTACTGTAGATTTTGGCCCAGCACTCGTGTACGAGCAAAGGATACAGGGCTGCCTGCTGATGGTGGTTTAAGGCCCCCCCTTTATACCCCTCCCAAAGCCCATAAAACGTTTGGAAACCAAACTGGAATTCAGGATCCCTTCACAAGCACATACTGAAAATAAGCCTGCACACCCTATGGAGTTCAGACAAGTTGGTGTAGACCTGTCAGTCAGATAGACCTGCTCCTACGGGGTCTGACCGTACCTGCTCCTACGGGGTCTAACCGTACGATAAACTACCTTGTCCTAGCCATAAATCAATCACATAGTCGGGATTCAGCAAATCATAACAGCAGCACCTTGCCTTGAGGATGCGTAATACAGACCAGTCATGAGCTAGCTCTGAACGGAGACCAACAAGTGAGCAGATCAAGGAAAATTTCTGTGTTTTATTTTCTTTTCCACTTCTTTTTTTTTAATTAAAACCACCACTACCTTTCCAACACATCGTCCACGAGCCCCTCACCGCGAGTTTTGGAGGCGGGAAATGCAACAAAGGCCGCCAATGAAATTTACCAACTTCGGCCCAATGACGGAGCGTCCCCCAAGAATGCAGTATACGATATTATAATCTCACTTGGGACTACAGCCCGAAAGATAGTGGTGGAATAAAAGGGCAACGGTCCTGAGATATAATCTTTGAAGTCACCAGCCACCAGGTAAATGCAAAGTTATCTTACATATCTCAGTCCATCTGGATTCGAACTGAGATCTGTATTTCAAGGGTGTACCAACTGAACTGGGCCAGTCAAATGTGCCTTCTTTTTTTTTTTCCCAATGTGGCCCGATGGACGGCAGATCAGATATTAAACTGATCAGAACAGATAATACACTTGATCTTAGCCACTTTTCAATCAAGCGAGAATCCAATCCTCCTTTCCTGAAAGATTCAGGAAAAACAAGTTTTAGCCTGGCCAGCCAAATGTGCCTATTTTAGTATTTTCACTAGGGTGTGTTACGGAGCCGGCCTGGAGGAAGTGCCGGAGGAAGGGCTGGAGGAAGGGCCGGAGGAAGGGCAGGTTGACGTAACACCCATTTCCCTGGACCCTAACGTGTGTGTTTTTGGTAATCTAAGAGGTCACAACAGACCCCACCTCATGCCCCCATTATTCAAGTCAGGGTTGGGAGCGCCACCGGTTTGCAAAATAGGCTAAGGAAAAGTAGTGGTTTAAACCAACAGTCAGTCAAAGTTTGGCTTTTGTGGTTTAAACCAACAGTCAGTCAAAGTTTGGCTTTTCCGGCAGGCAGAGGGCGGGGATGTACAGGTCATCAGCCAGGCAGAGGGCAGGGATGTACAGGTCGTCAGGCAGGCAACCTGGAGAGCATCCAGCCAAAAGGGTCTCTCCGCTCTACTGCAAAATCTAAGTACCAAGCCCCGTTTGTTGGGGGGGGGGGGGGGGGGGGGGGGGGGGGGGGGGGGGGGCAGGACAGCTCCAAAAGAACTCTGGAGAAAGAAATGTTGTGGAGAATTGCAATGCAAACAACCTTTTTTGGCTGGGGGTCACATCGCAAACAACATCATCTGGGCCTGAAATCTTCACCCTGTGTCCCTGTCAGTTCAGGCTCAACTTTGTCACACGCTACCGTCTTCCCCCAAACAGAACGAAGAGTCAATAATGCTGTATCCAGACCCAAATTCAGCTACACATAGAACGGACACAGTGGCTAATGCTATATCCAGACAGGCTGTTGCCCCAAATTCGGCTATAGTGACCGTCAGTTCTATTCAGGGAAGACCGTCGTCATTCGGCATCAGGTTCCAAGCACAGAGACCCGGGGTGATATTACAAACTGCATGCCCATCTGACACGGGCCTGCCGCAAAATTGTGAGGACCACACTGGTAGGTCTTTCTTTTCCCAAAGGAACACTGACTGCATACCAGGGTTTTCTTCCTCTTGGGGGAGATAGGAGGTGGGACAGGAGAGATGGGGATGGAGGAGAAGGATGTGCATGGAGGGAACACCGGAGAGAACGGTTGTTAACTTGAAGCAAAAAGGGAAGCCTTCGGTGAATCAGGACCAAAAAGAGAAACAAAGAGTTGTTCTTCTCTCAGTTCTTTGGTCATCCAGGCATGCGCATGGGCATAAGGACACAGACTTACAGAGCCCTCCACTTCAGTTGAAGTTCGTTGGAGTGGGGACCACTTGCTGACACATTTTGACCCACCTCAAATCCAACATGCAAACCGGGTCCATGCTGAGTTAGCAACCAGGAATTGGCAGCTGGTTCACAGATTTCTCTGATTTTTTGCTGACACATTTTCAGCCACCTTAACCCACCAGTACATCTGGAGAATCCGAATGAGCCTGTCCAAAAAGTTAGGGGACTCGGGACAGGGCGCGCCTGGGCTGGGGGTGGGCAATTTTTTTTCTTTTGTTCAGAGATGGGGCCTAGTGCTACCCCACGGCATGGGACTTTCTTTCTTTCCTACTGCCCCTTCAGACGCCCTGTCCTTAGCCTCCGAAGTTTTAGGAGAGGCTCAATCGGATTCTCAACGTGGCTGATACGCAAACCGGGTCCACGCTGAGTGTAGCAACCGGTTCACAGATTTCTCTGGTCTGTTGCACTCCTGCTTTTTGTCCAACGTTGAGCAAATTTTGTTTTTTTTCCTGAAAGGGCGTGACCTTGAGGTGTCATCCTCAAAACGACCAGCCCCAGGAAATTCAGATTCTTTTCGTCATCTGAGTCCATCAGGATTCGAACCCAGGTCTGTTTATCAACAACCGTTCACGGCTGCACCATTCAGCCACGTGAGCTGGGCGAGTCTTGATTTTTTCAATGGATAGCAGACACGTCACTAACATCCAGCTGTGCAGCGGAGGAGGGTACACGAGACCCATACAGGAGACCCCCACGGAGGAGGGTACAGGAGCTGCAACAATGTCTGGTTATGTACTGATAAGCAGATTGTGAGTACGCGTCCTGATAGAATCAGATTTACACAATGGAGGAGGGTACACGACCTACAACAATATATCTGGTTATGCCCCTGAATCAGGAGACCCCTTCGGAGGAGGGTACACGAGCTGCAACTACATCAGGTTATGTGTTAAATCTGCCAGCAATTACAGCCAGACCTGGATGAATCTGACTGCAATCTCGTAGATATACCACATAAATGCACGATCACCTGAGGAGAAAACACTCTTCAGCAGCGCACGTACAGCTGTAGAGAACCGTTGTCGAGCAGTGCAGGACCAATGAGAAGAACCCATCCTACATTCCCCTGTTGGTGCATATATTTCAGCACTAGTACTTTCTCAGCTGAAACGGGTCTTAATTGCGGTTAGATTCGTTCCAAAAATGTCCTAGTAGCCCCTTATTTTCTCTTTTCCTGACCGGATATCACTTCCCGGAGCTCAAGTAGCACGCTCCAGTCATACTCGCAAGTCCCGCCCCAAGGAAGCAAGCTGCCAGCTAATGGCATTTTAGTTCAGGCCATAACTCGTGATGACCATTTTCTCCAGAGCAATGTGGTTGTCTTAACCCCTTCGCATTCCCCCCTCTCTCCCACCTTTTCGCCTCTCTCCCACCTTTTCGCCTCTCCCCCACCTTCCTCTCTCTTCCCTACCTTCTCCCTCACCCCCATCTCTCCCCCTCTCCCTCCCCTTAGCCCTTTCCCCCTCCCCTTAATGAATTCTTTCATGAATGTTCATCGTAAAAGACAACGTGGCAAAAAATCACGACTTCTAAGTGCTAAGTCAGAAACACAAACAGCCCTGAGTCAAAGCCACGTGGAGCGCTGCTGAGTCAGAAACAAGTAGCGTCCTGAAGGCAGTGACACGTGGCATGGAACGCTGACTCAGAGACAAGTCAACTGCTAATCAGAGACACATGGAGCGCTCTGGATCACAGACATATGGAGCGCTCTGGACCAGAGACACACGAAGCGCTCTGGACCAGAGACAAGTGGAGCGCTGGATCAGAAACACGTGGGGCGCTGGGTCAGAGACACATGGAGCACCCTGGATCACAGACACATCAAGTACTAATTCTTTTTTTTTCTTCTTTTTTAAAGTTTTATTCTGAGTGGGGATCCGGGCCGCCCGGGTGACCGCAGGGGCCCGGGGGAGGTCCCGGGCGGCCTGGCCAGGCAGGGCACCCGGTTGGGGGCCGCCCCCCCCCAGTGGACTTACCTGTCAGGGGATTTCGGACCCCCTTTGTGTGTGTGTGCTGTCTCTTATACACATCTAGATGTGTATAAGCGGCCCGGATATATATATATATATCGTCACAAA
>BFEA01000514.1:665832-677127 GCA_003427395.1 Chara braunii | reverse complement strand
ACACACACACACACACACACACACACACACACACACACACACACACACACACACACACACACACACACATCATCACACAAGGTATCCACCAAATAGACATTAGTCGCACACTCTGCTCTCATCCAACACAATTCCTTATCTAACGATGTATCCACAAGCTTCCACAAAACCTCCTCTGTGCACGCGCGGATTCAAACGGACGCCCTTACCCTCAAGAATGCACTCTCTTAATAGAACACACAGTGGTCAGCAACCCAACGAAGCATCATGCAGTATTGCAGAGGCAGTACGGTTGTGCAACGCCAAAGATTAGTGCAAGGAAAGAGATGGTCAGCAGATAAACAACACTGTAACCTTACATTGAAACACAAGGCAACATCAATAAGGCACCCACACGCATAGTAGCAGGTAACAACTCAATGAACTATTAAACAACGTTGTTGAAGTAACTCAACTACACAACTCGGAATATTACTACAAGGCATGAACGGGGAAGTTGATAAGCAACAAAATAATTGTATAGTGAAGGATAAGGCAAAACCAACAATAGAACCAAACTATAAGAGATATAAGCAAAACTCACAGATGCCACGTCCTGCAGATAAGGGGTAATGCAGCGGAGTAGCGAAGCGCACGACAATACCAAGAAAATATTAATATCCTGTCGAACATAACAGCTTTCCAAGAAGAATATGCGGAGCAAGCGAGACGGGCAGTAAGGTAGTGACGCAACCCGAAGGAGGGAGTCCACACATCAAACATGCAGCAAAGCAACACATAAACACTTACTTACGTCACAAATGAACCTCCCAGATTGTTCGTTCTCACCACCCACAGCGACAGGGAATTACATCGACGAATATTTATCATCACCCATAGGGCAAACGATGATCTCGAATTGAGCCCTTCAGACTGTTGCATGCATTTGAATACGAACCGACTGATTATTTGACACTACTTAAAGGTATTCAATTGAGCAGATAAAAAACACTTCAAAAAAAAATGGAGCATCAATAAAATATCAAAAGAAAAAGAAATATACATAAGTCTGATTATGTGTGTGGAAGAGTGGAAAAAATTACATAAGTCTGATTATGTGTGTAGAAGAGTGGAAAAAACTTACTTTTAAAAAGAAAAAATAAGAAAGCAGATGCATATACACAGTCACACAACAAATAATAAGTTTCATGTCGTCGCATAAAAGAGGGTAAATGACAAGTACGTGATTTTGTGTATATGTATGTTAGTGTTTGTATGTTTGTAAGTTTGTGTTATGTGTGGGCACGTGTGTGGGTGTGAGTGAAAGAGTGTGTATGAGAAAAAAAAAAATGAAAGAAAGAGAAGAGGAATATTCGCAGTGTGGGCACGTGTGTGGGTGTGAGTGAGAGAGAGTGTGTATGAGAAAAAGAGAAATGAAAGAAAGAGAAGAGGAATATTCGCAGTTACACATCAAATAGCGATTTGCATGCATTCGCATAACAGTGGGGAAAGTACAAACTTTCAAAATACAAACGAAAGAGAAATGTTGTATATACGTGCGTGTGTATAAGTGTGTATGTATATGTGCAAATAAGAGTGTTTTTTATTTTTTATTTTTTAATTTAAATGTACAAGCGTGTGTACAAAGATGAAAAACTTTTTGTTATGAAAGAAGATGAAAAAATAATTCCTCCCTCGCAAGTTTTTTATTATGAATGTGTCATAAAAATGTTTATAGACCCATAACACGACTCAAGTGCAAGAGGTAGGGCAAAATGGATAAAGTATGAAGGTTTTCACTATTCAATTCATTTTACAAAGAATGTATAAATAATATCATTCTTAGGTTTTCACTATTCAATTCATTTTACAAAGAATGTATAAATAGTGTCATTCCACTTTTTAGCAATGCTTTTCTTTTAAATAACTTTACTTTATCTTTCAAACCATTCCTTTAAAGTCGAGTTCCCTTCATTCTTCTCTTATACATAAATAATAGATTCAAAAAGAAAAAAACTATTTGGCTATTTAAAGGGAATTTGAGGTTTTTAAAATATGTTAAGAAATATGTTTTTTCTCCCTTGATGAACCAAAGTGGTAATTCTCTTACCTATGAATGACCTAATGAGATATTCATGATTTGGTAATGAAAAAGCAAAGTTAGTATCCAAAAAAATTAGAAAAAAGTGAGGATCGTTTTTAAACCTACACCTCGACAAAACTTTTATTTTAACTTCACGAAACCCAAATCCATAACCTATTTCCCAAAGTGCAGGAACGTCGAAAAGACATATAAGCTCAGCAAAATACTATTTAAATATCATGTTGGCTCAAAGTGGAGGAGTGTAAGGAACATTTAATACCTCCTTCATGGTGTGTTGGACCATACATTGTTGAAATGAGAAAGAGAGGTCCATTAGACTTTTCATTATTAAAAAAAATATGCAATGGTTCTCTGCTACTAATCAAGAAAAATCAGCAGCGAAGATATTCCACTAGTTTTTTTCAAGAAGTAGGGGAAAAATAATCTGTTTTTTTTTCTTCTTAGAGGAGGCAGTGGGACACCAGGTTGTGAGTAAGCGGTGGATGTTCGTGACTTTTGGTATGCGCCTCCCTCCAACACGATATACTAGGTTCTGTGATAAATATACAGGCCAATGTTTACATCTCTGATACATGATAACATAAATTTTGGTAAAACTTTGTATGTAAGTAGGATGTAAATCAGTTTAAGAGACTGATGTAAGATAATGGTATGTTGAAATGACTTATTTAATTCATTTAAAATTATAATCAAGTTAATGCGAAGAAAAATTAAAGGTCTGCAAACTTCTTAGTTGGAGACATTTGCCTACAACCATCGAACTCTAATTTAATCCCTTCATCCATTATTAGTGCAAATGTTGTTAACTTTTTGTAACAATTATATCGAGCATTTTCATGCCGTGAAGCTTTTGATGTCGAAGTACGCCATCAACCAGTTTTCGACCTCCCCCGACCGGGAGTCTGTCGGTCAGACCAGGCGGTCCACGTGTATGGCAAGCCCCCCAATCCAACCTGGCATATCATATTGGGGGTTACGCCATCCTCGTTTCCACGAACGTGAATGTGAAGCTCCTATGTATCTTTTGCTCCTCTTAGTGGGACAATTGCGTTCGAAAAATAAAGAAACAGTTTAAGAAAACAATGCACTACTCGCTGCAACCTTGATAAGTACATGAATATTTACAGGGCTCGCTACTATACCATGATAAGAGTCAATCTAAGTGTTTTCGAAGTCGAATGCTTGCGGGTGTTTCTGCACCATTTAAATTATAAGCAACAACTAGTTTTTCTTATAAGTTTGAAGTAAAGGGAGAAAAAAAAAAAAAAAAACAGAGCGTCATACTATCTCATTCACGTTATTCTCATATTAATAAGAGTTTTTTTTAAGGTTTTTGGAGGATTGCCTGTTGGAATAAACAATTTAATATTCGTAAAGTCAACCACTTTTTTTAAAGGGTTATCGTTAACTTTAGGCAATACATTGACACCTTATCTATTAGTGAAATACATCTTGTACAAATCGTCGAGGTTCAACCTCCAAATACGTTAATGGAAGTTTAACAAACTAGTATGACACAATTTTTTTAATTTTGTTCAATCGAGCATTGCAAACATTGGAATACACAGTGTGATACATAGAAACATTAGAAGGCTAAAAAAAAAATAGTTTAATTCATATTTATTATAATTATTACCTAAGCTACCTGAGTGACTATGAGCCACTTGACTGGCCGAGCTGAAAAAAAAAATAAAAAAAAAAATAAAAAAATAAATTTGACAAAGAATTTCGATATGCCCCTAACGCAAAAGTTGTTCAATTTATTTTTTTGCATACCATAGTTTTCTTTTGGATTTTTTTTTTTTTTTTTGCGAGTCCTTGCATGGCTGGGCGGTCCGGGAAAATAGGGTGACTCGGGGCGCCCAACTGGTAGCATAGATTATTACATTAATTTTGACTAGTTGTGCATTTTGATAAAGTTTTAACCAATAAGTTGCGAACTTTAATGAAACCCTCAACCGATCAAGATCCGCATTTTTAATATTTACCTTCGCTACCAACCAAACTCTTAATGTCACCTTGTGTAGCACACCGAACATGTTCGGCGCCCCCCTGTGCAAACGAACATGTTCAAACGCTCGTGCGAGCGGGGACCGAACATGTTCGGCCGAGCGCAAATTAGGGGGATGTCAAACACGTCCTCATGTGTGTGTGGTGTATGGTGTGTGTGTGGAGAGAAGGTTAACAACAGTCATATTTTTCATCACCACTTCAGGACAACTTCACCACTTTAGACGTAGCCTGCCTAAACAAGTGGTTTTCAGGGTCTTCCGACCTTTCACCACTTCAGGATCATCGAGGTCTGAAAATCCTGAATGGTCCTGAAGTGGTGAAATCTCCGAAGACCCTGAAAACCACCAGTTTAGGCAGGCTGCATCATTAAGTGGTGAAGGGTGATTTTCACGGTCTTCGAACCTTTCACCACTTCATGACCATTCAGGATTTTCAGACTGCCCAAAACTTTCACTTGACCCCTTCAGGACACTCTTCACCACTTCAGAATGCAGTCTGCCTAAACAGGTGGTTTTCAGGGTCTTCGGACCCCCTTTCACCACTTCAGGACCATTCATGATTTTCAGACTGCCAAAAACTCTCACTTCATAATTTTCATTCCTGAATTTTCGCTACCCGGTAACTGCTTGTGTGTGTGTAGGGTGTCCGGCGGTGCGTGTGTATGGTGTGTGTGCGTGTGTATGTTCAGGAGTGATGAGCAATGCCCCCCATGGGCCCCCAACCCCTATATAAAAAAAAATTAAAAAATTAAAAATGTTCGGGCTCGGTCCATTTTAAGCCACGTTCGGGCTCGGTACTGAGCGTTCGGGTTCGGTCACCGAGCCCGAGCGCGATGCTACGCAGATGTCACCTTAGTTGCCTGAGTAGCCAAGTGATGCAAGGGTTAGAAAAAATCCGCAAAAAATATAAAAATGTACAAATTTGAAAAGAAACGTGATACGCAACGCTATCAGCCGGGTCGTCCAGTTCACCTTGTTTACCCGAGTGGATTGAACGTGCAAGTGCCAACGAAGAGTGGAAAAAAAAAAATAATAATAATAAAAATCTTAAAAAAACATTATTGTGCAAAACAATAAACTGAAGAATTTTTACCTGAGCGTCATATACTAGGCTACCAGAGTGTGATGTATGCATCCACTGGAAGACGTATAACAACTGCAAAAGGGAACCACACCATGCATTCAGGAAACTGACGAAGAAGAAGGTAAGAGAAAGAGAAAGAAAAGAAAGAATAAGGATGGAGAAAGAGACCAAGTACACGAAAATATAAAAGTAACCAGGCGGAATTGACCCGACTAGTTTCGGTCGGCCGCCACCGGCGACTCATCAGGGGTTTTGGTCGGTCGTGAGGTACCGAATCAAAGTCTGATACCTTTATTTATACCCTGTGTACTGGAAGAATGGCTGTAGACATCACTAGCTGCAGTGAATAGAAAAGAAGGAAACCACGTCTCAAGAGATAACCGGCCACTGCTCCGACCTTGGGACTGATACCCTCCGGCCGAACGCTATTGTTCCGAAAAAGGGGGACCCCGAGACTGAAACCCACGGATCACCGCCAACACAGCGGGCCCTGGGACTGACACCCACCGGCCTGACCATCGATCGAACCACGGAAGACCAAAAAAGAAAAAAAAAAAAAAAAAAAAAAAAAAAAAAAAAAAAAAAAAAAAAAAAAAAAAAAAAAAAAAAAAAAAAAAAAAAAAAAAGAATGGCAACAACTACTGTTGTCTTCGGGAAGCTAAACAATCTAGTGGTCCCACACCATACCAGACTGAAAAAGTACCTAAAAAACGGTTATTATCGAACGCTACGATCCCACAGCAGATCCAGTTCAACAGCAGATCTATCCCACAAATACTGCTATCTTCGGAAAGGTAAACAATCCAGTGATCCCACACCATACCAGACTGAAAAAATACACCTAAAAAATGGTTATTATCGAAAGCTACCACCCCATAGTTCAACAGCAGATCCACCGTCCCACGTCACCTATTCTGCACGAAAGCAATGTAGCATTTAAGTCAAGAATCTGTGCCAACCAGTGAGTATTGGGATCCAATGATCCCAACAACGTGTAAATTTCTGTGAAAAGTTGACCAAGGCACTGTCGAAAAAACTGTCAGGGTATCCACGAATCTACAACTCGTTCTTCAAGGTAAAGAGAAAGGATAACTAGAGTCCCGGAACAGAGGTGAATGTACGGGCTCTGTGAAGAAAAGAGCCGATGATGGCGAGCTTTTGTTGTTTACTCGAAAAAGACAAAAAATCTTGAATGCTCTGGAAAACCATCGGCTGATTAATTCCTCCACGTTGGTTCTTGTGAGTGGCCTCACAGACCACCCTGCAGGGATTGTCTGCAATTCTCAAAACACACCCAATAAAGTCTCATTCTTCTTTCAAATTTGTCTGCATCAATACCACCCCCTCGTCATAACATGTTTGAAAACAGTTGATCACCTGCTCAACCCTCAATTTGGATCCCACATCTGAGGTACGAAACTTTACAAAAAAAGAGACATCATCAACATTCCTATAGCCTCCCAGCAACAGCCTATCTGTGCGCAGGCCCGACAAAAAACGAAACTCGTCATATGCACACAGCAAACAGGCTAACGCCGGACTAGTGGACGTCCCCATGGGTATTCCGACATTCTGTTGCATCAAAACTCCTGATGCCATTACAAAAGTGTTACTCAAGTCATACTGAACGAAACGCATGATCTTTCCGAAACTGATTTGGACCCAACCTTCCTCACCCTTGCCCTTCGTCGGTCGAGCCATCTTTCCACGCAGGCAAACCGACACGGCAACATAACCCTGACTCTTCCAAAAATCCAGCACCCATTGAAGAGATCGGAGGATAGACTAATGAGACAAATTCGAAAACATTTCTTTGATATCAAACGATCCCCCGACCATCGCTTCATCATCTCTGAGCTCTTTGTTGATGTTAGCAATCCGTTGCATGACATCAGTGGTACAACGAAAATTGAAATGCATTTTGTCCGTAATCCTCCATAACATGCAATTGACTGCCCTGGCCACCCTTTTTCCACCCACAACGGAACCCTCAGAGTGTGAGATAGGCCGCCAATGGGAAACGTCTTTGTGCTTGGGCAAACCATAGGCCCTTCCTGTTCCACTTTTCGATTGTAGTGAAATTCCCGTCTTCGTACTGCTGCTTGCAACTCTGCAAAACTTCCTCCTCTGTCTTCAAGAAAGTTACGAAAGACAGATTATTTAAAAACAGGTTCCTCATACCTTCTCCATACACCGACGGACAACACACATAAGTGTCACATAAATTGTGATCCAATGGAAAACATACCAACCCGCTCAGCCTCTCAACATGTTCCTTCGTCATACAGACCAAGAAACCAGACCCAGTAGAAGAAGAAGACGGAGATACACCATTAAGAACACATGCTGAAAGAAGATCATGTTTGAGCAAATTGTCCCGAAAGTCAGGGAAGGAAACAAAGGATCGAAAGGAATCACGAATCTAACGAGCAAGATTGCCCACGAGGTTATCCCTAGCATGTCGAAGAATATTCTTGGAATTTCGCATACAAAGAGGGAAGCAATCTACCGAACTTATACGAAAGGACACATGACCGTTGGTACGGGGAAAAGACTGATTGACACCACTGCATGTACACCGAAAATCTCCGCAGCGTGCTGCTTGCCAAAAATTGTGAATCAAATCTCCAACCGATTTATTTTTACACCACACTACCCATAGCCGTCGAATCGTCATACTTTTCTATGAAGGATCGATGTCAAAACTGTCCACCACGAAGACACAAAACTTCCGGATTGCCGCCTTGCAATATCTATCATCATAGATAATCCTGCAAACCAGCCTCTGCCTGACCTGAATTCCAAATTGTTGAGAAATGCATTTTGACAGAATTATCCGCAGTCTACTACGAGTTTTTTTTCCTGGAAATAACGTACTGCCGAGAAGGCACACACCAATCTACCCAACTCCCAAGTTTTAAGCTCCCGACATGTTGAGGGTTGGCTCAATAGCTGTAACAGACGAGGCTTGAGAGCCAAGGAACGTTGACAAAAGGAACGACGGATTCAAAGGAGAGAATTACACCGTCCGCCAACCATCCTTTTTAACTACGCAATTGGTCCCTTCCATACGCACAAGATACCACAGACGACCCGTAACAACGCCTAAGCACTTTCCACTTGTCGATCAACAACGGACCCCCCCTACATACAACCGAGACCTGATCAATCGACTCATTCCGACAATAATTTAATACCCGCAAAAGGCTGGTGTACTCGATCCCACAGGAAGAATAAAAAGAGATCAAAGAGATCTGGCGAGCTGACACAGTACTCAACAACACCTTCTTCTTTCGCCTTAGTCTTTCCCTCGTACCCAAGCGTCTTCTTTTTGTCCGCCGCGGCTTGTCTTTTGAATTTAAACTAGGTGAGAAAAGACGAATGAAAAACCGTTCCGTGTCAACCAAATCTTTATTAGTGCAAACACATAGAGGTATGGCAAAATACTTTCCCACACCACAACGTCTGAGCCAACAAGATAATCGCTCGTTTCTTCTACCCTTACTAATTACAGAATCATTACAAGCCCTGTATACATGCTCTGCCCACCGAGTTCCCAAATCATGACTGGTGCTGCCAGCATAAAGATGATGATACCACCGTGAGACCAAAACGTATACCAACGGCCCCTTGACCTCCTGACCGGACGACAACCATCTCGTGATAACAGAAGAGAGTTTGGAAGCCCAGGGGACCAATCCGTACAAAATCAACAGAACAACCACTAAGCGAAAAAGGGCATCGACAGCCTTGCACCTCAGGTTACTAGTAGAAGAGGAACAAAAAAGTGCACAAGCATCAACTATTGACCAAAGACAAGTCGCGCTTGGGAGGGATTTTACGAATCCGCGGACTCCCTCTCGTCATCCTTACCGTCGAGTTCACACACGTCTTCTGAGATCTCGTGGACTGCCGCCTTCTTACCGAATGCTCGCTCCACACGCTTCTTGATAATACATGCAATAGACTTTGGAATGGTACTATATTTCACACCTTCCTTCATACAAATCCCAATCAACCCGTCCTTCCGTTTATTCCCCAGTTCTTTCCTCGCATCTTTGATGAAAACATCCCGCTCGGTCACCTGGGCAGCTCCATCTTCATCGCAAGTCTTCTTCTTACCTCGCCCTGTCTTAGCGGTTGAACCCCCTGCTTCGTCCAACTTCTGTTGAAAAACGAACTTCGGAGGAGATTTCTCTACATCCTTCTTCGCCAGTTCTTCTTTCAACCTGACGTTCTCCTGCTCCGCTTCACGTCAACGATTTAACTCTTGAAGCCTTAATTTTTTCAAGGCATTCACTTCCAATGTGTGCAGGTGCACCAACTTAGAGGGATCAGCACACCGTTCGGCAGGTGTCTTCCTGGGCGTAGCAGCTGGAGGCATCCTTAGTTGCGATGATGGAGACGTCACCAATCTACTTCGCTTCAACAGAAAAATTTCCCTGAATTAAATAATCATTCTAGAGTAAAATTACATTCTAAATTTCAAATTTTGATTCCATCTTAAAAATTGTCATTCCAATTTTAAAATTTACCGTCTTACTTAAAAACTTTCCTTCCAAGAATGGGGTATCCCTTCTTATTTGAACTGCATGCTAGAGATGGAATGAAAGTCTGGATGAGTTCATGAAATATTTTAATTGGATTTTCATTCTAAGTAAGGATTTCCAGTCATAAATAGGTTAATCCAATCTAAATTAGACGATATTTGTTGTGGTAGAATGAAAGTCTAATTTAAACATTGCATAAACTCGTTCAGACTTTCATTCCATTTTGAACAAATAGATGTAGTTGGAAGGGAAAGCTCATATTTAGACGGGAACTTATCAAATTAAATTGAAAATTTTAGAATTGGACAAACATTGGAATGATAATTTATAAATATGACGTTTTTTTTTTTTACGGAATGTTTTTTCAACTTTCATTTTTCATGGGAATTTTTTTGTTGTTGTTACCAGTCTGCAAAGCCTTTTTCTTCCAGTTTTCAGCCTCCTGCACGCGTCTTCGTGTTGTTGCTTCATTAACCGTAACACCTCCTTTAGAGAATCCGCTTTCTTGTTGGCCGCCGCCGCCGCCGCCTCCTCCATCTTCAATTTCATCTCCTCGTGTTTCTGTAAGTTGCGAGTCAGTAGTGCATCATCTCTTACAACCGGTCTGCTGGTGGAGGCTCCATTATTCCTCGCCATCGTACTCTGTGCGAACTTCAAGTTCTGAATCTCCTTTTCCAACTTATCAATCTTCTGCACATCCGCCTCAACATTCTTCTTCTGACCTCGAAAAGCGTCACAGACAGATTCTAGCCTAGCGTTCATTGCATCATTCATTTCTTTCTGAAAAGCCTCTCGGTTTTTTTTCTCCTTCAAACGCCTATCTTCATCCTCCTTTTCCTTCTTCTCCCTTTCCTTTTCCTGCCTCTTCGCAGGTGCCTTCGCCATCGCGTCATCGTACCATGCCTTCATCAAGGCCACTGTCTCTTCCAAAGCCGCTACCCGTTGATTGGTGTTGTACCAACCACTACCCTTACCAAACTGACCGTAAGTGTTAGCTGCCGTCGGCACCGCTCCAGAAGCTTCAGAAGGAGGTGGAAGAGGAAGAGGAGGAGGAGGAGGGGTAGGAGGAAGCGAAGGCGCGGACAGAGCAAGCAACGGGGCTTGGCCCGTAATGACTGTAGAATTGTGATTGACATTAGTACCTGCCTTAAGAGGATACCATCTAGCGAAGTGGTTAGGGTCTCCACAGTTGAAACATGTGCGCACGCTGCCAGTTGTAGAAGCCATTGTCAACACGGATGCTAGCAACAACGACGAAAAAAACGAAGCCACTCGATACGTAGTCTGACCTCTACGACAGTTACTTCGCGAATCAAAGTGTGATGTATGCATTCACCGAAAGACGTATGACAACTGCAAAAGGGAACCACACCATGCATTCAGGAAACTGACGAAGAAGAAGGTAAGAGAAAGAGAAAGAAGGGAAAGAATAAGGATGGAGAAAAAGACCAAGTACACGAAAATATAAAAGTCTCATGAACGCGACTTCGAAAAATATAAAAATAGTAATCAGGCGGAATTGACCCGACTAGTTTCGGTCGGCCGCCACCAGCGACTCATCAGGCG
>BFEA01000514.1:620192-646100 GCA_003427395.1 Chara braunii | reverse complement strand
GCGCAACCCGTGTGCGACCCCCGGGTCCGCTCTTCCACCCTGCGCAACTGTCCCCCTCCCCCACGTCCCCGACCTATCATCAACATCATCATCATCATCACCAATCTACCCGTGCCCTACCTACCACGCTACCACCCAATCAATAGTAGATAGGATCCCTCCGCCCTCGATTTTACATCAAAATTCATTTATTTATAGCATTCATTATATATATATATATTTTTGTACGTTCGAAAATACTCATTTCTTTCTCAAACGTATTTTCTTTTTCGAAATTTTCGAAATACATAGGATTTAATCATTTCTTTCTCGGCATTTCTTCTTTGAAATTTGAAAACAAATTTAATTTTCCGAAATTTTGTAATTCGAAAATATTTTAGAATTAACTTAACTCTTTTTCGATATTTTTTTTTCAACATTTCTTTTTCAAAATATTTCTACTTATTTTTTTATTTTTTATTTTTTTTATTTTATTTTTTTCCCAAAATTTTGAAAATAAGCTAGAATTAATTAATTTATTTTTCGATATTTCTTTTCAAAATTCAAAAATAATTCTAATTAATTATTTTTCCCAGTATTTTAATTCACAATTTCTTTTCGCAATTTTTGTTGAAATTCGAAACTCTTTTTTGAAAGTACTTTTCTTTTAAAAATGATATTCTAAACCCCTCAATGAATTTCGACTAAATTCAATTAATTCACGACTGAATTAATCTCTTTATTCGAAATTAATTATCCTTTTTCTGAAATGTCGACATTTTCCTTTGAAAAATTCTTGCCAAATATTTTAAAAATTTCCTCTTCCTAATTGTTTTCAAAAAAAATTTCCCCGTAATTCGAAAATATTTTCTTTCGAAATTTCACGTTTTTTTTTAAATAAATTTAAATCTAAATCATCATATATTTTTTTCGAATTTAATCTTTTTCTTTTCCAACATTTTTTTTTTTTTTTAAAGTAATTCGGAAATCCCGATTTGAATTATTTTCATAATTATCAATTAAATTCGTTAAAAATTTAAAATAACCCCTCAACATATAGCAATTTTTTTTTTAATTTTTTTTATTTATTCCAATTTTAATTTTTCCGCTTTTTGTCATGGAAAATAGCCCGAAATGTTTTATTGTCATTTAAAATTTCTTCCTACCGAAAATTTTTATTGTCATTTACTAATTTTTTTCCTTCCTTCCGCCAACCTCTCCCAAATTTCCAATTTTTTTCCTCTTCTTCTATCTTCTCCCCATTCCCCCATCCCTCCTCTCCCATCCCACCCAATTGGTCACATCATCCAAAATTCCTAATGCGTGTGACACGTATATCCTCTTTTTGTGTTTGTTTGACAATGTCGTTCATCCTCCTGTGCGGAACGCCAACCTAATTCGGTGGGATTAATCTTCGTTCTGCCTTCTTCCAACTCCGCAAACGGAATAAATTTCGGCCATTTTGTTCAAAAGTTACGTGAAATTCTTTATTTATATCAAATTCTTTCATAAATTAGTTTAAAATTTGGCTTTATTTCATAAATTCATAAAATAAAATTTAAAATTTACTAAATTTAATCCTTTTGACGTCCACTTTACTTCTACTTTATATCCCTCGTAAAATTCTAAAATTCCGCAATTCGTTTTGAAATTCTTTTGAAATTTTTTTGAAATTCTTCTTAATTTTACAACATGTCGATACAATTTATTAATTTATCTAAAAAAATTTGAAATTCCTCCCAATTCAATTTACTTGACTGTCATTCAATTCTTTCTACCATTTCATCATAAATTCTTCAGTCAGAAATTAGTCTTTTATTTTTATTTCAAATCACCTTTGAAATTAACTTAATTCCAAAAACACGTTAACAAATTGTCCATTTTAATCTGAAATCCTCCTCTGTATTCATCTGTACATGTTTTATCATCTCTTTTGGAAATTTTGATGAATATTTTTGAAATTCCTTGAATTTTGCTTCAATTTTTTTTCAATTCCGAATTTACGTCCAAATAGTTTCAGAATTTTATTTTGACTTTGTGATTGTCTTATGCATGCTTTCCTTTATGCCCCACGCCATTCTGTGAAAATCTCCTCTCATTTTCTTGCTGGAATTGAGAATTTTTCTCTCCCTCCCTCAATCTGATTCTGAATTTTTTTTCATTCAACTTCATAAATTTGTTAGACTCTATTTCTACGAGCCTTCTTTTCCCAGTCCCCTAACGCAGACTCGAGACGCCCGCGCTGCACACCGACTCGCTCGCTTTGACGCGCCGATCGCTGCCACTGAGCGGTCCCCCTTTTCCCCCTCTTCATCTTCTTTATACCCTGATTCTATGCAAAGTGTTGACTTTGCAAGTCTCTCCCGCTCCATCAGCGAAGGCCTTGCGTTCCTAGCTCGTGACACCACGTCTGACTCGATGGAGATTCCCACCTCTGCGGCCGCTTGTTCGGGCCCCACCACGCAGTCAGACCCTGTACTGGCCATCCTCCAGCACATACGGGCCACATTCGAGGCCAAATTCACGGTCATTAAACCAACTTCAATACTTTGTCGGACCGGCTGTTATAGATGGAGTCGCATGCCACCACACCTCCCTGCTCTCTTCCCCCCCCTCCTCTTCTCACACACATCTTCCTAGTGGATACACCTCCTAGTGGATCACACCTCCTAGTGGATCACATCTTCCTAGTGGATCACACCTCCTAGTGGATCACACCTCTCTCCCTCTCTCTCTCTCTCTAACACGGCCGATAAGGTCCCCCCAGCGGGGACCGTGCGCTCGACAACGTTACGCCCGGGTGCCCAACCGGGCATGAGAATCTTCCTAGTCAAAAATACGTTTTTTATTTTTTATATTTTCGCTTTAATAGGATAAGTGAAAGTTAAACATTGGGTAGCACTCCGTACAAGTACGAAAGGCTAATATACTCGTACATACCTAAATGCGTACGTACATACACTTCCCATCAGAGTGGTCCATGAGCACTTCCCAGGTTAGGCAAAACAAACAATCAAAATTTAGTCTACCAAACTAACCCTAAGCAACTTGCCCGGTCGGGCAAAAAAAAAAAAAAAAAAATAAAAAAAATTTCAGCTTTATTTTGACGTATCATGTAGTTTTATTTTTGAGTTTTTGAAGTTTTTGTTTTTTGTGTTGGGCCTTTCCATGGTTTTTGCCCGGTTGGGCTACCCGTTAAAGACCCTGGCGGCCTGGCTGGTAGCCCAGATAAAAATAAAAAATAATTTGGTAAAGTTTTTGATGTGCAACCTTGTGACATACTTGAAACTTGTTCAATTTCTTTTTCTGGATAACATAATATATGTATATATTTTTTTACTTTTAAATCTTTGCATGACCAAACTATCGAGGTAAGTAAGATCACCCAGGCGGCATGAGTGATAGTCTAAAAAAAAAAAATGTTTTGCGGAATTTTGCAACAATACAAATTCAAATATCTTTTGCCTAGGGGTTATCACCAAAGTCCCAACCAAGCTCGAGTAAAAAATCAAAAACCTTAAAGAAATGAGATATTTTAAAAATACGTTAAAATAGTTTTTGAATTATAATGATAAGGGCTGTCGGCGTTCGAGACGGGCCGAACGCCCAAACGTCCGGCACCCCCTCTCGACGCCTTCGGTCGATAAAAAAAACAAAAAAAAAAACATTCCAAAAAATTGAAAAAACAAAATGTTATGCGGAAGAGCTGAACAACATTTGCCTCAATATCACATCCAAATTCTTTACCAAATTTGAAATAAAAATTAAATACTAAAAATAAATAATAATAATAAAAATTAAAAAAAATAAAACGAGAATGAAATTATTGAGTGGGCGAGCACGTTTTTAAACATCCATCTTTGGCGATTTCGCTTTTTTTTTTTTTCCGTTGTGACAAATGCCATAAAAATTAATATATGTGTATATTACATAAGAGACAATCTATAAATAAACTTAAATAAAATAATATTTTTTTATGCCGCAAAATTAAAAAAAAACGAAAGTGAAAATAGAAAAAAAACAAATTAGTGAGTGAGAAAGCACGTTTCGACACCATCATCTTTGCTGATTTTTCATTTTTTTTTGGTTGAACAGAATGACTTCAAAATTAAGAGAGAACTTACATCACAAATAACTCACAAAAACAAAATAAAAAAAACATAATAATATTCAAGTGCCAAAATACCTTTTTGCGGAGTCTGAAGCCCTTCAGGTTTGGACCCCGTAAGGGGGCCAAAACAGCCGAACATTTGGGGGTTAGCTTAGGGACCTTTGTACGTTCGGGGCCTGGCAACCATGATTATGATAATATTACCTCTTTTTTAGTTTTTTATTTTTTGCTTGTGTGGTTGGGAAAGCGGGATAATTCCGATGCAAAAGTTGTTTGTAACATGATTTTGCACACTATATATTTGTTTTTTTTTCATTTCTTCTGTTTTCTCCTATTTAACAAAATATATTTAAATTATTTGTCTTTCGTGTTTCTAATTTTTAACTTTGGTGATGGTATAAAATTTTGAGATGAATCTCAGATAAAAGTTGTTAGAAGGGAAGAACGGTGGTCTTTTAAGTTATTTGTTTTTTGAGGACTTGTATACAAGACATAAGCATTACGTTTAAAGGAAGAACGGTGGTCTTGCTGTCCCAAATTTCTGCAAAGGCAGCGCAGAATACAATCCACAGTCTGAAACACGATAAAATAGGACACGAAGAGGGACCATACCAATGACAAAATAACAAATAGTGAAACAAAGACAAGACCTATTGCAACAACACCTCCTAATTTATTCAGTATACCACGAAGAATTGCATAAATAGGTAAAAAATACCATTGTGGCACTATGTGAGCTGGAGTTGACATCGGATTTGCAGGTATATAATTGTCAGGATGTCCCAATACGTTAGGTGCATAAAAAACAAAAATGGACAAAAATATTGCAAAGGCTACCCAACCTACTAAATCTTTGAATGAAATAGCATAACTAATGCCTTCATACATAACTTGGCATCAGAGAGCCTTTCTCGAACCGTATGTGCAAGTTTCGTATACCATTCCTCTTTCTGACTCAGAGGGCAGCCTATTAGACCTAAACAGGAAAATAAAACAGGAACTCGTGCCGAGGAGGGTACCTAGAAAGAAAAACGAAAACAGGATAGTAGACAATCTCAAAAGAAAAATGAAAACAGAAAGTCCTCTAGAAAAAGACCACACAAAAATAGATGGGAGCACAAATACCCACGTTGACAAAGCCGCTTTTCAAAAACATGAGAACCTGGAACTGCGCCTTTTTTCACTAGCGGTCCGGTCCCAAATCAAAATGTTCTTACCCTGTAGAAAAAAAACACTGCTTAGGTACATGCGACAGGAAGACAAGGCCAGATACCATTTCTCTTTCCGAGAAGAGGAACCTATTAACCTAAACATGAAAATGAAAACAGGAATGGGAGAACAAATACCCACATTCACAATGACTCTTTTCAAGGCTAGAGAACCCGGAACTGCACCTTTTTTTGACTACCGGCGCGAGGCTAAATCATAATTCTCTTACCATGCACACCGGTAAGAACACTGCTTAGATTCATGTGAACTGGTGGTTTCACCTGCGAAACGAAAAGCAAAAGCATGAAAAAGAGAGAAGCAAAACCGCAATAGCAAATGCTCCTACTAGTGAGAGCACCATATGGACAAGTCCACATACCACAATAATGTCATTATTAAACCACCAAAACTTGACCCACCTATCGAAAATCATGGCTTGTATACGGAGAGGACTATAGAAAATACCAGCAGTTGAAGCTATTTTAAGAAAAAACATCCGTGGATAGCGACAACAGAAATTGCCCTTGGCCATGGGCAGGACCATAGCTTGCGGCCACCGACACCAGATGACACGGATTGCAATTTACGTAAGCCCTGCAAAATCGCAGCGACCGGCAAACCTGCTGTTTTATGTGATTTGCTGCTTGTGTGAGTGACTTGCTGAAATTCTCATACCCTGCAGCGATGTCTAAGTTTGTGTGTGTGCATGATTGCTGAGTTTCAATGTATTTTCCTGCTTGCCAGCCTGCCTGCATGATTGCATGGGTGCGGTACATACTTGCGGAGCATAAACGAAGTGCGGTGCGCAGTGTGCTGATCGAAGCTGCACAAAAAAAAACAGAAGAACGAAAAAAAGAAAGAAGCAACCATGATGTATGTATACAAGCTGGGAGAGAGAGAGAGAGAGAGAGAGAGAGAGAGAGAGAGAGAGAGAGAGAGAGAGAGAGAGAGAGAGAGAGAGAGAGAGAGAGAGAGAGAGAGCCCTTTCAAATTATCCATTTAACCCCTGCCAGTACTTCAACAGGTCCCTGAAAGAAATTGGCATGGGTCCCATCGGCAGGAGAGGGAAAGAGGGAGCAGACCAGCTATATATATGGTGTAGCTCCGAATTGAAATTGAGATCCGTGTTTCAGAGTTATAGGTTACTGACTTACAAACGCGGCTTGTGATTTTCAACGCTTCACTCCACGACTCACCAAATGTACAAAGTAAAATGAATCTTCTCCAAGAAACCGGAACCGTACATGGCACACATTTTTCTTTTGCGATGAGTGCAACGAGGCCCTTAGGCCACTGCACGTAAGAAAAAGAAAAACAAAACAACGAGACAGCTACTGTAGCGTTTGTAGTGCTTTCACAACCCATAACTCTTGGAACACAGACCTGAATCCAAATCCAAAATACATTGCTGACCTTGTTGTGGTCTGCCAAAAATTCAATGAATATCCTTCCAAAAGCATTGAACCCCTGCTCAGCCTGATTCTTTGCAGCGGGGCTTTTTTTTTTGGAAAAGAGAATGATCCAATGAGTAGTATGAAGTGGTCCCCCAAAAAATATTTGTCTGTCCACTTACAACTTTCAAAAGTGAGAGACACTTGTGATTACCACGGCCTATCCTTTTTCTTTTCTTTTTCTTTTTTTTTTTGTAAATGCGCCACATCACATACGCCGGCACATGTGCACATGCGCTATGCGGCGCAAGTCCACAACTTGCCTGCAAGTGATGCACCGCACGTATGCTGTGTTATGAAATTTCACCACCACATCCCCTCTTCCACCAAGACGAGTAGATCCAATGAAACAGTTTTGCCTCTACAGTCAGCAACATGAAGCACAGTTTCTATTCAAGATCGTAACACATCGCGGCTTTCATACAAGCAATGCAACACACGTAGTTATGTGGGGGTGTTTTTTTCGTGAAAGTTCGCGGTGACCCTGCCATATTGCCCTTATCTTTTGCTTTTTTTCCTTTTCTATTGTGTGACATGCAGGTGCTTCAGTAAAGGGGGAGCACATTGATGATCGTTGAGCACCGGCTGTCCACCCCGGTGCCTTAATGGCACACTTGCACGTTATGAAAGGAAGCACTGTAAAGGTGGCGGTATACTCCTGTTCATTTTTCTTCAGGTCTCCGGATGCACTGTAAAGGGGGAGGTATACTCCTGTTCATGTTAAATATCCTACTTTTTTGGCATATGCATGTAGGAATAGAGGAAATTCTAGCAGACTATATTCACCATGAAGTAACACGAAATTTTATTTTTCTTTTTTTGAGAGTGTTTGTTTTAATAATCATCAAATATGTATTTGTTTTGTTTGTTTTGGTGTCATCTTATATCCACTAATGAATCAAATCAATGCGGAAAAGAAGTCGCCCATCTGCCTTCTGTTCTGTGTGAATGACATTCACGCTTGTTTGTAGGTAAGCCCACTGGTTAAGTACCGCTTTCTCTGATGGAGACTCTAATCATTATTAGTATGCGCAACGTGCATCCCCGGACTGCGAATTCGGGGCTTTTCTTTTGCCAACGTATATTACATATGCTCACGTATATTAAGAGACATTGGTGATCGTTGCCCTTTAGGGCCCAAATTTCCCATGTTGTACTAAATTACTTACAGANTATTAAGAGACATTGGTGATCGTTGCCCTTTAGGGCCCAAATTTCCCATGTTGTACTAAATTACTTACAGAGGTATGCATACACTCTAGGAATACCTCAGGATAAACACCCATCCAAACAACTCCAATTRCAAAAGGTAAAAACATGAAAAATTCTCTTCTGTTTAAATCGGAGAACTTATGAATGAAATACGGCTTGAAATTTCCAAACACAACACGATTATAGAGCCAAATATTTTTCTTCAGGTCGCCAACTTTTACTTTGTCTATCTGCTTGCGTGTGAAGATGTAGTACCTTTGGAGGCCAAGGTGGAATATAGAAGTCTGGTAGGCTTAGAGGCCGGGGGTACCGCAATGATGTTTCCCTCTGAAAGGGAAGAGGTACCGGTAGACTTCGAGGCTGCGCAGCCGAGAAGTAACTGCACGAGGAGGCACCTCGCACTAGGAGGCACTTCGCAGGTATATCAACCTGTGGAGGCGACGTGCTCCGCCTCGTTTGCATCAGTGCAATCGTCACCCAACCGAAGCAGCACTGAGCAATGAAGAGGCGAGCTTTGCCCTCTACGTTGGCTACGGTGGAGAGAACTAACGAGGGGCATCCGGGAGACTAGTGGGAAGAGGGAGAAAGCGGGCGAGGAGGAGAGTAATGCGAGGAAATTACTGGCTAGGGTGGTCGACATCTTCATCTCCGTGGTTGGTGCTACACCTGGAAGGCCCCAAATGGGGTAATAATACCTTGAAGAAAGACTCCACGGGTTATCCTTCTAAAAGTTAAAAGCGGTCCCATGCGAGTAATGCCCCTGGCGGGCCCATGACAAACTGAGTCACGGAGTATATCTTGCGTCCAAAGCTTTCATAATATAATATCCGATTTCGAAAATGAGAAATTCCGCTAACTAGCCTAGAGCGACACCAGAGAAAGAGGTAGGCTGGCCTTGAAGCAGTACCGGTGGGGTGCAGGGTATGGGGAAATCTCACAATTTTTTTATTTTTTTTTCTGACCCCCGACATTTCCCAAGCTGCGGAGTGCAGCCTGCCTGGGCTTCAAGGAAGTTTTGAGAATTTGTTTTTGACGCCGCCCATCCCAGATGCACCGCACATTTTTTTTGTTCTTTTCCAGCTGCCGTGTTGAGAAAGATTTGACCCTTGGCCGGCATGCTGGATCTGTTTCGTGGGGGACAATGCGGCGTGCACGTGTTTCATTTCGCGGCTAGACAATTTCGCAGGCATATGAAGCCATCTGCATGTTGCATGGGTGAAAGGGCTGGGCACCATGCACCGGTGGAGAGGGAGGTCACAGGGGGTAGGAATGCAACGGGACCAAGTACGAGGTTGAGGCAAGGGGGCCAACGACGAAAGGCGCAGAACGGAAGGCGCCATGCACGGGTGGAGAGGGAGATCGTAGGGGGTAGGAGTGCAACGCGACCAAGCGGGAGGTTGAGGCAAGGGGGGGCGACGATGGAAGGCGCAGAATGGAGAAGGGCACAGTCATGCTTTTTGAGGAGTTGCGTAGGCGGTTGACGAAATACACACAAACAGGCACAAACTCCATAAGAGAATAGTTCCAATGGTAGAACAATGGTCTCCAAAACCATAAGAGAAGGGTTCGATTCCCTTCTCTCTCGTAATGTAATTACATCATTGTAATTAATGTTCCTATCTATATCAAAACAGACCTTTCAATCAATTCAATTCAACGATGGTGAAGGCGGAGGAGAGACAAGGGAGCATCTTTGTTTTTTCCTGTCACAAATAAACACACACGGCCTCACTCCACTACTCGCCACATGCCCATGGCACAAGAAATTTTGTCGTGAGTAGTGCAGCGAGTCGTACCTTTCTGTGTAGAGTTGTGTAGCCGACACACACACACACACACACACACACACACACACACACACACACACACACACACCAAACAAACAAATAGCCCGCCTGACGAATGGCTGAGAGTGGGATGACACGGTTGTCTTTTGGGTGGAGTTGGTTACACCGAACTTGACAACAGTGGGAGAGGTGGTAGGGAGGACAAGGAGGGCAGGGGAAAAGGAGTGTGGACGAGGAGGAAGAAGTTGTGAGTTAAGGTACGATGACGGAGAGGAGGACGAGGGAGGCCAACAATGAAGGGAGTAGGAGGGAGGAGGGCACGGTCATCCTTTTTTTGTACAGTTGCATAGAGTGAACATGACGACACGATTCAAAGGCAACAACGTGAAGTTGAAGAGGATGATGGTGGAGTAGCAAGGATGAGAAGACGAGCTCCGAGTTTTTGCATGGCAACGGCATTAAGGATGAGAAGACGAGCTCCGAGTTGATGCATGGCAACGGCACCAAGGATGAGAAGACGAGCTCCGAGTTGATGAATAGCAACGGTTGAAGAGAAGTGGTAAGGAGGACAAGGAGGAGAGAGGAGGAAGAGAAGAGTGGACGACGATAACGATGGAGAGCGGCGGAAGGAGGACGGAGGACAAGAACAATGCATCAACTCGGAGCTTGTCTTTTTTTTTGCTATCGCACTAGGCCTTGCTCTACTCCTCGCCACATGCACAAAAGACAAATAATCTTTGACGGGGAATTCCATGTCAAACTTCGCTTTGTTGAGAGTCGAAGAGACGAATTTGTGGAGTTCGTGAAGAACAACCTCACATAATACGATTGCAAAGCACAGGCTAGTAACAACTTGTGGAGTTCCGGGAATATGCACTTTGCCTACATATGGTGATTCAGCTTATACCATGTTCTAGCGCGAAATTCATTTTGATTTTGCACATTTGGTTAAGTGTCCATGCCATCATGATCATTCCTGCTGCAAAATGCAAGCGCCCCCTTTCCACAACATATGCGTATGCCATGAGCCCCTTGTGTTAGCAGCCCTCGCACAGGAGAGGCCCTGCCCTTGGCAACAGGCGGGTCCACAAGTTATTATTAATGAGACATTGGGAAAGTAATCTGAGGATGAAGATGGTGGCGAGATGAAGGGGGGTTGACATTGATTCTTGCTGGTGTTCATCGCCTTCTTCTTCTTCCGTTATCTATTTCTACTTCAACATTCTTTCATTTCAGTTGCACTTGCGCGTCACTCTTTTTCCTTCAGTTTTTGCGCTCCAAGATAGATACCCAGGATCGTATCATAGCATTTACATGCTCCCCTGTTTTTATTATTTTGTCCAGCCCGGTTTCCAACTTTCCACAAAAAAATCCATCGGAAAGCACTGGCTAGACCGCCAGTCAACCGGGCTAAGCCGCCTTCGCCGGTTTCCACAAAGCAATCCATCAGGCGAACAGTCCGGTTATGGCCTCGGCAGTATATATGCCATAAGACTATTCCACCCGTGCCGGTCTGCGCCGGGTCTGCGCCGGTAGCAAAAGCGGCAGGGCACTTTGAAAAGCCGCAATTGCAGACTCGTGAGCCTTGTTCCTGCGGACTGATGGTTCACAGCTCGTTTTTTTTTTTATTTTTGTTTTTTTTGTTTTTTTCGACATTTCGCAGCTCTGAATGCAAATCAACTTCTTATTACCTCGACATACCCCATGCAGTCCACGCCACAGTAGCACTGAAATCCCACAGAAATGCTGTTGCAGGCGCAGACGCAGTGCCAGTCGAAGGCGATGATCCTGGAGAGGCTGCCACAGAAACACTCAAATCACACACAATAAGGGGCCCCCGGTATCTCGACTTGTCCATAAATGTTTTCACCCATCTTCGCATGGGATTAAAAAAAAAAAAAAAAAAAGAAGACAGCTGCCATGTTCTGTTCCGCGTAGATTCCGCGTTGAATCACTGTCAGCGATCCCAGGACAAAAATACCAATTACCACCCACTCTAACGATTACATGTCCAACCCGAACTCCCCAACTGAACCATCAGTACCCCCCGGCCTGGCGACCCCGCACAACTCTCACCGAGATTTGCTGAACCTCCGGCAGCGCGCTCTTTTCCTTTTTGGGCTGGTGCTGGCAGTCATTGGAGTCTGCTACCCCAGAGCCTCCAATTTCATATTTTTGGTTTTTCTTTTTTTTTAATTCGGCAGAATTTTGTCTGGTTTCGCACTTAAACATTTACCCAGATCCCTTCCCGCGATCTTGAATACTCTGACCTCTAGTCCTTCGGGACATCCGTTAAAATTGGAACGATACAGAGAAGGGTAAATTAGCAAATGGCCGCTGTGCTTTCAAGGATGACACGCATAAATCGAGAAATGGTCGAAGTTTTTCAAAAAAAAAAAAAAAAAAAAAACTTGAGCTCTAGTCCCAAAATTCTCATGCATGTCATCCTTGAGTGCGTAGGGGCCATTTGCTAATTTACCCTTCTCTGTATCGTTCCAATTTTAACGGATGTCCCAAAGGAGGAGCCGCCGAAATTTAGGAATAAATCTTGCACAGCTACCAAGGGGCCTAGCTCAGTTCGTACACCTCTCAACTGTTAAAATACAGACTCAAGCTCGAATCCAGATGCCCTCAGATGTGGAGAACAAAATCATATTGAATTGCCTGGGCCCGATCGGTTCAATGACGATATCTCAAGGCCGCCGCCCTTTATAAACAAAAAAAAAGAAATCTTGCACAGCACGGACCGCGTACTGGCGGTTCAACGCATCAACATGATTTTGGGCTTCGCTCGACTTACTCGCCAAATGTGCAAAATGCGAATGAATCTTCCGCTACAACATGGCAAGATGCACTGCCATATTTTTTGTCTTTTGTGTATCTTGGTGAGTGGTGGAGCAAGGCCCTAACACTGCACACATGTCACATCACATAGGTGCGCCGTGAATCCCTCATGAACGTAAAAAACACCGCACATCACACACTGAGGAAATGAGGAAAATTGAACTTCCCCCCCCCCACAACACACACAAAAAAAAAACCGGATAATGCCGTAAGTATGCCAAATTAATACCTTTCTCGGCCTTTTGGCTAAGATCAAGTGCAGTGCATCTGTTCTGATCAGTTTCATATCTCTGATCCGTGGTCCATCCCACCGCACAATATTAAATAATTAAATTAATAAATTGAATTTTCTGCGCCACGGAGTGGTCATACGGGTAAGCTTACTCACCCAACCTATGATGAAGGGGGAAGGGGGGAGGGGGAGAGGGGAAGGGGGTAGGGGAAGGGGGGAGGGGTGGTGGAGGGGAAGAGCAATTCTTCATGGATAAGGTTAAGCACTTCAATTTATACAGCCAAAAAAAGGAGGAGAGCAAGGATGATGTGCCGCCAAAATCCACACCTCAGGGGAGGGGAAGAAGGAGACAAAACACACCGACTTTTGTGTGTGGTATCACCGAAAACAGATGAATACCCTCTTATTTTTTCTCTTTTTGCAAGCGAGGCAAGTTTTATGTCCCTCGTTCACTACGCTCGAAAAGACACGTAATGACTGCCCTAATATTTTATATTTATTATATATCCAATAATCCTTGCCTCTAAGCCACCCTGACTTTCTCCATGCTGTGTATTCATAGTAATCCATTTTATCATCAACATATGTTTTAAATATGACTGAAAAAACACCCGCTGTCCCCCCCCCCCCCCCCCCCCCCCCAATCCCTCCTCCCCCACTTCCGAAGGCCTTACATTTTATCACCCTCACAAAGATAGTCCAATCTCACTACTACCCTTCCCCTACCTCCCGCCCACCGCTCCATACCCCTCTCTCTCTCCCTCTCTCTCTGCAATCCTCTCTTTTCATGGCCGTTCACATTAGCACAGATATAAAACGTTTGTCCATCATATCGATTGCCGTCTGTTTGCAATCAACTGAAGTCCATGCATCCCTAAGCCCCCCTCTACTGCCCTCAATCCCTATCTCATGCCTTTACATATACCATGAGTCCAGAATTATATAATTATATCCACCCGTGATTCCCAAATTACACTCACTTGCTCCGCACTCCAACATAGACACCCTACCCCGGGTATTATTAAAACCGAAACCATAAACTTCTCCATGTCTGCATCTCGGCACCCGGGAGTCCCTACTGAGTGTCTCTTCCTTCAGAGTCTTTCGTCACTGCCACGGCCACCAAAAGGGACGATAATAAGCAAGAAGGCAGGATAATCCATCACATTGCCCGCATGGACCAACGTCCTCCTCCTCCTCGCCATTGCCGTTTCCCCCATCACCACCCTTCCTTCACCAGACGGCTGGGCCTCTTAGCCATGCATCTATATTTGCTTGCGAGAGAACACATATATTCTACGATGTATAACCCACCTGTAGGGCCCCCCATGACACCATCTCCGCCCCCCCCCGCCGCTCCCCCGCCATCTCCATTCCTGCTGCTCACCATAACTCCCCCAAAAAAGAGAAACCACCTACCCACCTAAACCTTAATCTTTCACCCTATTCTCCATGCTTTGCGGAAAGTCGCATGGTGTGCTTGGGTGATCATCATGTCAGGGCAATAGTCCTGGCTCGTCCACTGCCAAACCCTACAAGGGCCCTGTCTTGTCATGGCTCATACTCTCTCCCAAATTCTACAACCCAGAGATGCCCTTCTTCTATCGGTTCAAGGGCACTGCCCAGTTGCACGACACATAAAAGCTGGGAGTCCTCAAGAAAAGTCCAGCAAGTTCTCTGATAACGGCAGACCGCCGAAGGAGGTGGGTGACAGAGGAACAGACGAACGTGAGGGACGAAGCGCATCTCGAAAACTGTCCCGAGAAAGGGAAAAAAAAAAGCAGAGTCCCAAGAAAGAAAACAAGGAGCTTGTACAAAGGATCATTGGCATAAAGGGAAAGAACCTTGACAAGTTTAATGGATGACGATGAGCAACAACAAACAGACGCAGGAGATATGTTTGAAATAAGCACAGTCTGTGAGTCGCACAAAACAAGTGAACGAGACGAGCGCAGACAAGAAGAGGTAGGACCTGTCCTCAGAGCCAGTTTCATAAGATGAGGATCCCCCTTGTCCGACGACGAATGGCAACAGCTCACAACTGCTCCAGCGTCAGAAATTCCAAATGCCATACCGATTATACATAAACCAGGATTTACACCACCCAGTCGCTGTCCCCATCTCTTAAACCAATGCTGCCTTGCTCACACACACCATTACTTACACGCTCAAGAATGTGACGCAGCCAGCTCCCATAATGGTTCCCAGCATAGCTCATCAGATGTAGCTGCATCCTTTATAAGCTAAAAATTCTGTAAACAAACAAAACAACAACAACAACAACAACAAGTTGACTTAGAATCATGTTGGCAGGAGTCCGTCTTTGACGATTCCAGCCCTTTAGTCCTGCCATCCTGTTCCAGATCAACCACATTCCAGCCCTTTCCGCAGATTGACACCGTAATCGATACAGATTCACTACAGAAGCATTCCAGCCCTTTAGTCCTGCCATCCTCTTCCATATCAACCACATTACACAGTTTCTGCACACGACTGCAGCCCTTTCCGCAGATTGACACCGTAATCGATACAGATTCACTACAGAAGCATTCCAGCCGTTTAGTCCTGCCAACCTGTTCCAGATCAACCACATTACACAGTTTCCGCACACGACTCCCGCACATGACTCCCGCACACAACTCCAGAACGCGACTCCCGCACACACGACTCCCGTGAGATCTTTCGCGCCCTTATCTATTGGATCACGAGCTCCCTCGTTTGATCACCGGAATATCAACCTCGTACACATTTGACTGGGGTCATCACTTTATGAACACGAAGACCCAAGGTGACTTTTTTTTTTTTTTTTTTTTTTTTTGGGACCCAAGAAACTAACAGGAGGGGAATCTAAGGATGGATTGCATGCGCAGAAGGGACACTAGAAAGAGGTATGTGGCTGCCAGGAATTGTATGTGCGCATCTCAGTAAACATACAAAAGGCTACCACTAATCTTCTGACGTCTGGGTACACGTGAATCCACATTCGTAAAGCTTCCCGCTTTACCCCACAGGTCGCGAGTTCAAATATCAAATATAAGAAAGTGGGGTACTTTTTTGAAGTTTTTTCCCTTATTGCTGTTTGTGTTTTAGTTGTCCACTTCTAATTTTTCTTCCTTTATTTCTGTTTCTGTCTTAATAGCCCAGTTTGGATTGTTTGTTGAAGTTACAGACAAGGGGACGCTGGACCTGGTTTCCAGCACAAGCCTAACCTGGCTAATGGCCGCAGCACTACCTGGCTTGAGATGGTGAGGAATTCCCGGCCTCATCGGTTATATAGTAAAACTGCAGCAGCTTTTATTTCTTTTTTTTTTCAAAGAACACCAGGTAGGTACATTACAAAAAAAAAAAACAAAAAAAAAACAGAGTTTTGTTAATCGCCAGCCCCTTCAAAAGCCCATCATTCATGTTTAAAAACGGCATTACGAATTGAGAATAACCTGTCGGAAAAGACACCGCACTTATCCCCACATTTGGCAAGTTCAAATCTTGAATAGGAAAGAGGCACCCACTGGGAGTCAATGCTCTCTCCTCTGGCAAGGCACTGGACACCAGGTTTTGAAAAAAAAAGAGGAAAAAAAGATGGCATTCCACTCCCACATGCCTCGCGTCCATTCCTTTCCTCACAAAGAGAGCCGCACCGTTCACGGCAGGCAAGAAGAATCGCCTACCTGATTTCAGAGCTGTTGCTGGCAGGTCTTCCACTCTCCAAACCACGCTTCTGCCTAATACAGCTTCCACGCACTGCGCTTTACGAAAACAGCTGCGAAGATAGTAATATGCCTCATACCAACATCCCACGTCACCACCAAATATCAGCCCCCGCCCTCGCTCTCCCTCCCTCTCTTGCTCCAAGGAGATCTGGAGTCTCGTCTTTCCTTCCGCGTCTCTTCCTCCAAGGAGATCTGGAGTGTTTCACTCAAACAACCTGCGTAAGCCGGCCACTTTCCCCACACGACGAATTCCGTCTGTCTGGAAGAAGATGGCACACATATGTCCACGCTGCCCGGGTAATAACACTCTCTCTTATCACCCTCCGCTCTGGTGGGCATATCTCGACCTCTATTTCCCGTGCGCAATCGAACGAGCCAGCCCCAGCTCTTTTCGTGTATTACTATATGAATGAATATCGCCCATCCTCTGTGCCCCAGGCCATCGAAAGAGGCCAACAACCCTTTGGGTCAGATACCAAGATGCACCAGAGTCAAAGAAACCTTTTTCTGAACAATTTCCCAAGTTTTCCTCGTGAACTCCTCAGCACTGCTTCAGTCTTCGCTAATGCAAGATCCCAACCGATGTCCATGTTCCCCTCCGACATGAGAAATAGCTTCAAATTCTTGGTCCATCCATTCGGAGGTTTTCCAGATAAGAGTTCTCCTCCAGCAGTATCCAAATACAATGCTTCAAAACTCTGAAAGCTGGCATTCACATCTCCTGCTATGCTGATCGACTCCGCCTCAGTAAGCGACAGTGTTGAGCGATAGGTGTTCGCAGCAGACTGGATATCCGACGACCGGCAGCCTCACACCAACGAACAACTACATAGTCCTTTTATAACTGCCTGCTCAAACCTGTTGCAGCTGCCTAGATCCTGTTCTCTTTCATGACCGCTCCTCCACCGTCAGCACACCGAGGCACATAGTCTCTTTCATGACTGCTCAAACCTGCTGCTACTGTTGAGTTTCTGTTCCTGAGCACAGACTGGATACCCGACGACCGCAGCCTCACACCAAAGAACTAGTATGATCCTTCTGCGGCAAAGAACAACTCCTTTTATTAACTGCCTGCGCAAGCCTGCTTAGATCCTGAACCTGCCATCCCCTCCACCATGAGCTCCCCAGGCACATAGTCTTTTGACGACTGCTCAAACCTGCTGCTGCCGTTTAGTTCCCTAACCTGGCATCTCTTCCACCAGTTACCCAGGCTTGCCTCCCTCCTCAGGCACAGTCTTTAGACGACTGCTCAAACCTGCTGCTGCCACGTAGTTCCCGAACCTGGCATCTCTTCCACCAGCTACGCAGGCTTGCCTCCCTTGCAGTTTTACGCTTTCCCCAGGCACATAGTCTTTTGACGACTGCTCAAACCTGGCATCTCTTCCACCAGCTACCGAGGTTTGCCTCCCTCACAGTTTTACGCTTTCTGTACTCCTCGCCTCCTTCCCCCACTTTCGCAGCATGTCATTCAGTTCATGAGAATACCGCGGCGAGCGGAAGACTTATGTTGAGTTGAATGAGCTGGTGTCTTCTATGCTGTTGTAGCGCTTTGCGAGCTGAAGCATCCAGTGAGTGCTCAGCTTTCTCATGTGTTCACATGCTTGGTGGCGCCGATCCGTGTGCGGCAGACAGCTTGTGACAAATTGCTGTGTTGGAGAAAACAGTCGGTTGAGGCGTGGGAGACGGGATCGATGTGGAGGACGCTGTTGAAGGGGAAAGAAGATTAACGGGAACCAGCAAAATACACCTATCCACCCTATCAAGAGCAGATGGCAGCCATCCCAAGCTCCTAATGGATCAACCTACCACAACCTACACGAACCTCGTGACGATTCGAGGGCCCCTCGTGAATGTTGCAACCGTGGTAATCGTCCGCACCTCCTCAGCTACGGTCCATCAGTGCAATGGCATCATCATTTGCGGCATGAGCATATAAAAAGTTGCTGCATGCACTGCCAATCACTAAGGACAGAAGAAAAAGAACTATCCGTCTGAAGAAAAAGAAAAAAAACGCAAAGATTAAGCTACGGTTAACCACACATGGACAAGAAAAGAGAGCGTGCCAGAAAACATCGCAGCCAAGAGCGTCCATAAATCCGTGACGTCACATCTTCTGGGATGCGCACAGCCAGTCCAGCAGTGCAATCGAGCTTCTAAGGCATACCTCGCCAAGGTGTCATCGCCCGGCAAGGTCCTTAAATCCATTTCGGCAAAATGGATAAGGAGAACAGAAATCGCATTCAATTCTACCACATAACACAGACTCGAAACTTCCAGGGTTATTACCCAACGCTGATCAGGGTATCTACCAGATCCCGCATATTCCACCACCTTCCCAGGAAGGATGAAGACATGCCTTCCCACTCCTCCCCCTCCCCCCCCCGCCCCCTTTTCCCCCTGCATATTCCACCACTTAGATAAAAGTTTTCCCAGGAAGGATCTAGACATGCCCTCCCACGCCCCCCCCTCCCACGCCATCCCCTCCCCCGCTCCCCTCCCTTGCCCCCTTTTCCAGCTGCATATTTCTCCACTTTGAAAACCCTTTCCCAGGAATGATCTATACATGCCCTCCCCTCGCCCCCTTTTCCCCCTGCATATTTGATCACCTTACGCTTTACCAGGAAGGATCTAGACATGCCCTTAAACCCCCCCGCACCCCGGGACCCGCTTTTACCCCTGCACCCCCTCTTCCCTGCGCCCCCCTAAATAACCCCTCTGTTCCCTTCCCAAGCCCCCTTCCACTACCCCAACCTCGTATCTTTACAGACTGCAGAATAATAATACCTATTTGAAGTTTGAACTGAATAAAAAGACAAGCGTGCCACCGCTAAGATTCGCATCATGGGGCTATTTTAGCAAAAGGGCGACACACAAACCTGTGCTCTTGACCAAGAAATGAACACCGAGGTAAAGGTATTCCGAATCGGGAGGACTCTACAGATACACTGCTGGCTTTATTCGTGTACAAAAACCTAGCTGTCGTTTCACGAGTTTGTGGAACTTTGCGCAGCTCCCTCAGAATTGTAGTCATGGTCGGCTCCTAGCGTCCTGCAACTGCCTGAAATGGAAAAAAAAAAAAAAAAAAAAAAAACATAAAAACAACAAAATCAAAACATCATCGGAATAATACAATCAATGGGCCTATCTCATACACTACTCTTCTACCTACCTTAGATGATCTGATCGCGGACGACACACATTTGGGCCCTCACCGTAATGCCACGGCCCGGGGCCTACACATTGCTTGAATGGGCCATCTGCTTGCAAATACCACCTCTGGTTCATTGCGCCACCATCATCTCCCTCAAAGAAAAGGCATACCGGTGAAGACATTCCCAAGATCTTGGAAACAGACACTCGGCACTTTTCCCTATAATGTAAGCCAAAATGAGGCAGCACTTTTCCCTGTAAGCCAAAATGTGGCCGCCGCAGGGACACTGTGCAGCACTTGGAAGATTCCAAATGCGTACCCACAATTGTGTATATCGGCAATGAGATCGCAAGAAGACGCAAAAGCTGAGAAGAAGCTAAGTATCTGCAGAGGAGGAGGAGGAGCTACAACCACGCCGGGCCCTCACTGAAGCACGAAGGTGACGTATAATGCTGTAATTTCTACTGTGAAAAATCCGACAATTTTAGGAATGGACAGGATGGCGCATTCTACATATGACAGGAAAGCACAGAGCAGTAAAGAGGTGCACGCTCGCGTGCACACTGATGTTTAGATTGATCTATGTATCTGTGCGTGCAGATGGGCACGCTTGCATGTATGTGCTCCAATGCACATGACCATGCATAGTGTGTCTCTGAGGGGGAAGGGGAGGAGGGGCAAAGATAGGCAGGCAGTGTTGTGCAGAGCAGCAAGGACAGGAAAGAAATGCCATGCCTAGAACAACCCCACTCGTTGAGTGCCGATAGAATATGGCCGATTGACAAGGCACAGGCTGCTAGGCTGAGCATCCTACGGTTCACATAGAGCCTAACGACACTATCGTAACCAGAAAAGCAGCGCAAAAAGCTTCAGCTGCCTCGAAATCAACAGAAAATCTTATCCTGAGCAAAAAAACCTTCAGCTGCATCGAAATCATATAATAAATCATGTCCTGCCCCACCCAGCATATGCTACAGCATCGTGAGATCAAACAAGACAAAGAATCCCAAATCCAGCGAACGGAAGAGCCACGTTAAGAAAGTGTTGGCCTTGTGAAAACGGAAGGAAATGAACAAAAACGCAGACACTCGGAAGTCCATCATTCCTCTGGACCCTCCCTCCCCCCAGCCCCCCCTCCCCCTCCCCCTCCCCTCCGCCCTTTCCCCTGCGCCCAACCCCTTGACCACCCTCACCCTCCACGCACCCACCCACCCACCCAGGATTGTCCGGTTTTAGTGGAATTGAATCTATGATGGTTGTAGCCCAACAAGCAGTGCGAACACGTGGACAATGAAGTCATCCGACAAAACGACGTACAGGAGATCGGGAGGTAAACCAAACAAAGCAAAGTCGAATACATAGTCGCTTTCTACGAGGTGTATTTCACGAGTAACATCGACACCAGAAAAGGCAACGAACAAACGAAAAGATCTCGAAATAATACAGACAGCAAGGCATCCTTCGGGACATCCGTTAAAATTGGAACGATACAGAAAAGATTAGGATGACCCTGAAAAAAAGGAGTGGAGAAAAGCGGGGAAAAAAAATACAGACAGCAAGACATAGAATGCAGTGGCCTAAATACTTGATTGCTGGCCGCAGCAAAACAGGTAGAGAAATTGTGAGATCTTGTGCCCTCAGACAGTAGTCTTCGACAATGCGTATAGATAAGAGAGCAAAGACGATCCTTGAAACAGAACCTCTTCAGTGCAGACACACATCAGAAGGGAAAGTCGGAGAGTAAACGTCATGCGCATCGACCATTTTACGTATGAGACGGAGAAAGAAAAACAGTGTGCAGGCAAAGGCATTGCCAGATACCTGCCTGGAGGATTTCGATCAGGAGGTAGAAGACATACACATGTCCAAACCCAGGCTGCACTCATCTGTACAGTTGACCTCATTTTGAGAGCAACCATGACAAGACGCGTCCGCAGAACAAACCTGACCAGTTTCCTGTCCGCAGGACTCTGGGAAGAACGAATCAATCAACATCAGAAAACTTCAGAAATGACGGCCACAAAGGGAAAAGGTAAAGCGGTACGGCCATGAAGCATTGAAGGCAAAGAAAATAGGGGTGATATCGAAGTTCAGATCCGGACACAAATCGTGGCATGCTGGTAATTCCAGGATCGACCCTGCATTGTCCTGCTCGCGCGGGCTATATGAGGCAAAGCAAGGCAAGGCCCCATGCTGCCCTGTGTTATAGTAGTAGCAATAAAAGGGAACGAGACAGTACGTACTACGTTTACATAGTCAACATGAAAATTGGAGTCCCAAACAAGCTTAACGGTCCAACGAAAATGTGCCTAGGTGAGATGCAGCCTTATGAAAGGAGCGTTGATGACAATGTTGTGCCACGACGGTATATGCACTAAGAAGACAGAATCATCCTAGGGTGGAAAGACATGTTTCAAAGAGGAGCCAGGAACAGAGCGTCAAACCGGACATCACAGCAGTATCGGTGAATACCCAAAACCGCACTTTCACCGATCCGTTGGCGATCGGGCGGAATCACCTGTCAAGACAATATTACATACGGAGAAGACATCAATCAAGCTAAAAGACGATGCTGGGTGGAAGACTGTAGAACGATTACAACAGTCCACAGATCGCTTTCAAGAATGGCGATTGGTTTTCTAAAACTACGGACAAACGGGTTAAAAGCACAAAAAGATCAACTGCTATCGGGAACCCAAAAAGGGGCCGCATGGCCATAGCCTCCTTAAAGAAATGCAAATGCGTACAGGCATGTTCACCATAGAGTTAATCCATTGTTGTTCGCATTGCTCAGCGGGGAGGCAACACGCAAAAAAAAAAAGAAATGGGCGAATAATGGCTGAAAAGCAGCCACAAGCAGTCTGCGGCACAACTACAACCACAAGCTCCCCCCTACCCAACGCTAGGACACTCTCCAGACAGGTGATTGAAAGACGAGGCAACTACCGCACCGTAGTCCAGATCTGATTCCTGCTTACGTGGTCTAATCACAGGACTCCACTCAAAATGTAGACATCATCTACAGCGGGGAGTGACAGAAAGAATTAATCCCCTCGTGTTCGCCCAGCAACTGCCTCTTGACAAGGCAGCTACCGCACCGTATGTGTGTATGTCAGCCACAGGTCGCACACTGAGGCCGAGTTCATTAGAGAATCTAGCCAAAAATGAAGACTCTGGAGACGCCCGGAATCCTACGTGTACCGGCCATGACGACTATGTGGAACTCTGTTTAGAGGCATTTAGAAAAGCAACACACTTATCCTAAATACACTGACTTGATCTTGGTTTGATTTTCTATGAAAGGTGGAAAAAATGCCAAAGAAGAATAGAAGGCAAACAAGAATAGAAGGCAACATAAGACCAGATGAGAGAAATGTGAGATTACGGCTATCGAACGCATCATCGTAAGCACACCTACCACATTCCCAGTGGACATAATTCAAGCAATCGAACCCCTGAACAAGGGCCGCATAACAGCAGACTTCGCTGCGGCCTTGACTCGGTAAATCCGAATTTCATTCGGCTGAGCTAAGTTGCCGACGAGCTGTCAAAGCCGGCTCATCATCATCATGATCTAAAGCTTCTAAGCGTTCTAGGACTGCACAGAGAGACGCTTCGCTGGGACTGATATTCCCCATGAGGCGGCACTTCTTCGAGTTGAATTTCTAATAAGTGGTCGCCGGTCGTGAGTTGAGTCAAAGATGACCCTATGCACACGATAACCCACATTCCAGCCCCTTGAGAATCTCGTCGCGGTTAAAGTGGAAATTTCTAAAGCTCAGACCCGGAACCCTCCGCACGACCAGCGACTGCAGAGCAGGAGGAGGTTGCACAGGCTGCCAAGGAGATGACGACTGCAAAGGCTGTACAGGCCAGACAGTCGGCAAAGTTAGCAAAGACAACGGAGTAGCCGTCAACGCGGGAGGCAGAGCCTGGGCGTGTACCAGGTTTTCCGCAGACTGCACAGTCTGAACAGACTGCATACACTGCAACAGGTGCATGGACTTCAACGAATTGAAAGTTTGTGACGAGTGCAGGGGTTGCGAAGCGACGACAGTTTGCGGACTCTGGACAGAGGCTGAAGTGTGCACAGGAGGTGAGGTGTGCAATGGAGCTGACGAGTGCTCCGACTGCAGAACAGGCTGCCGTGATGGCACCGACTGTGAGGCCAGCACAGCCTGTGAGGGCTGCGGCGGTTGAGAGCAACGCACAAGGCCGTTCTTATTCTTCGAGCACGACAGCGTCAATGGATCCAGACGCCGTGGTAGTTTCTTAAATGCCTCCACAGCATATCCTGCAGCCGACATCCCTGCAAGCAAGAGTGAGAAAACACACAAGCGATTCAAACGCTCAGCACAACTTTCGACAAATGCCGTTGATCCTCTCCACACCTTGAAGCAAAAACTTTAATCAGAATCCTGAAGGCCATACAAGTGGCCCAGAAGCCCAAATCTCTGAAAAACATGCAAGACCTCGTTGGAGGGGTTATAATCTGGAAGATGCCTCTGACAAAGTTACTTCTCAAAGCAACATACATATTCAGACGAATGCACTTCAGCAATTCCGACGCCATAGCTGCTCTGCAACATGCACCGCATCACACCACCACTTGTGATGCTACTTCATGAAGAGCCCATACCCGTACGCTCTTCCGTCACTGAAACATACTTCGTCCTAACCATTGAATGCCTTCCCAAACAGTCTACACAAGATCACTAGTGCCATCTTCCACCGAACATAACACATGCGTTAAAAAAAATATCGATGATTCAAATAGAAAGCATATGTGTTGTATTCCAATATACCAGCTGTTCAGACAGAACGCATATACATTGTACTCGAATAGAAAGCAACCTATTAGAACACATGCGTTATGTTCAGGGGAAGCTGAGATTCAGGCCTTACAAATCAGATGGAAGGACTGGCACAATTCGTGGATCCCACAGAGAAGGACAACTTCCGATCAGGAAGAGCAACAGGACTTCAGGGCGACATGAGTTCCTTCGAGCTCAACTCAGACAGCAGGTCCTTGGGTTTCTAGCTGTATCGTCTAACTGACAGATTCTGCTTGAAGGATCTGAGAGGAAACTCAGAGACAGGCTGTTCAGGGATCCTTCGGCCAGACGGAAGGGGGGGTGGGTGAGTTCAGTGATGTAAACTGTTTTTATGACTTGTCGGGGGGAATAGGAACCGGACTGACGCTCCCCAGAATGAATATGGAGCCAGGACCATAAGGACCTGTTTAAAGGGAAAAACAAATAAATAAATAAATAAATAAATAAATAAATAATAAACAATTAAAGACCGATTCTCATCTTAGCCTTTTTTGCGTCAACACATTTGGCCTCATGACAAGATGAGCTGATGCTGACAAACAGGGAGTCCAATAGGCTGATACCAGAGTAGAGAGCACATGCTGTAAAGCATGTTCCTGGGGACCCCTCGATCCCAAGGAAACTGTCTGCTCCCGTATAGCTCCCGTATACTCTCACATAAATAGACTTCACTACCGAAACTCTTCCACTTAACGAATCAACAAAAGCAATAGGAAGTGCCTCCAACGATCTGTGTTTCCTAAAACTGCAAACTTTTTGCTTTCCACAGTAAGTAAGTTTGTCAATCTTTCTCTCCCCACGAATAAGACAAACAGCAACCTTCTGACATCAGAACAACAGCCATGTAGCTAAGAATGCAGTTACAGAAAGTGGATGATAGCAGAAGATAGAGACCATGAAAGCGGGTGGAAGGGGGGGGGGGAAGAAGAAATTACCTGCATAAAACTCAGAACTATCTTTTGGCTTCATAACCCCATTCCTCTGCTTCACATAGTTAGTGATCCACGTCCTCAACTTACTGCACAGACAAAGTACTAATCGTCAGACAACAGAACTGGATACAAAATCGATGTGCAGCGTAGGCCAACTCTCCATAATGCAAGAATCCTCCTTGTGACACTTCAGTCAGAGCGTCCACACATTGCTCTAGATCATGCAAAACAGTTGCTGCCAAATCCTGAGAGCAGCCATATAATACCAAATTGCTGCTAGAAACAGCACATTCGAGCAGACCACCTCGACTGATACCAGTCAACATGACACAACCCCAAAAATTGCTCTCTGTGTGTGTGTGTGTGTGTGTGTGTGTGTGTGTGTGTGTGTGTGTGTGTGTGTGTTTGTGTGTGTGTGTGCATAGTCAGAGTGGCTAGACACACCTGCATAACGA